>JARJCX010000002.1:4200000-4546185 GCA_029282285.1 Mycena rebaudengoi | reverse complement strand
TCATCATCGCGACCCACAGCCACATCATCGCGACCCAGCCAGATTCCTTCTCGGCGACATTCAAGACCTTGCCTATTGCCCTGGGCAACTCGTCGATAGAACTAGCACTATGTCACATGTGAAATTACTACCATCTGTCGGAACGCTCACAGTTGCAATGCCGCTGGTGTCTTCTTCTCTTGTTTTTTGACTGCTTCCTCCTCCAAGAACTCCGCCTTTTCGGTCTCCAACTTTTCATTGATCTTCGCCATCTCGTCTTCGTTCAAGCTGTCAAACATCTCCTTCACCACCCGCCACCGAAGCTGCATGCGCAGCGATCTAAGCTTTGCCGCGCGCGCCTCGGGCGTGTTTCCAAGCGGGTCCGCGTCGGCACCGAGATCATTCTCGGTAATCTCGTCGTACCCCGCGTCCTGGAGTGCCTGTCGAATCTGCGGTGCATGGCTTTTTTGGAAAATTTCGATGGCTTGGTGACCGCGGCGACGTTTTGGAGCGCTGAAGAGCATCCGCTCTAGGGACTGCGTGGTCTCTGGACCAGACGTCTGCGATGTACTGTCCAGCTTCTTCTTCTGATATCGAAACCAGGTTTCGATTTGCTAAAAGGCAAAGTATGGCTCAGCACCAAATCTGGAGTGCAACCGAATGCGAAACTGACCTTTCTTCGGGCTTTGATGGCTTCATTGAGGCGCACGCGCTGTTCAGGGGTCAATTCAGCATCTTAGCCAGCCTCTGTCGCGCTCGGCAGGCCCAGCTTTGCGCGCTCGGGGAATCTTTGTAAAAATCCCTCGAGTACAGAACCCCAGAAAAGGTGGACTTTGCCCGCAGCCACTCGCATGATATAGTCTGGCAGCTGCAGGAAGAGGAAGGATTTTTCCGCCTCGGTGGCCCATCCGCTCGGAGCCATCGTGAGGTAAAAGATGAGTGGGGGGAAGCAACAGGTGTGCGTATTTACTTTGTCGAGGTTTTTTTTCGTCCTAACTTGTGTGGTGTTGACAGATTTATGACCAATTTCGATGCAAAATATATTTTTATCCTAAAATCACAATTGCCGTCCTCCCGTTCCATGCGCCGATGCAATCTTGCCGGACTAGACCCCCCTTTGACGGTCTGAAATGGTGCATTTCTAAAATTTGGCACATAATCCGGATTCCCAGATCAACGCCGGCTACGCTTCTCACCACATCACCTTGCCTTCATCAGATTGCATCAATTGGTTCCCTTTCAGACACCATGTGCGCGCATCTGCCTTATCAGCTGCATTACTTATACTGTTGCCTTGCAGAGCTCGCCCACCTCCCTTTTTTTACCCCCACCTCCCATCAACCTTGCAATGACTCAAACCGCCGCGACTCAAACGACAGCCTCCCCCCCTTCTTCAGCAGAGATGGAGACTTTCGTTGTCAAAGTCGCGGCCTTGTCAAAACTCGCCATTGACCTCACTAAGCTTGCCATTGAGGTACAGAGTATGTCCACATATATGCCGTTCTGATACTTGCATGCTCACCCCACTGTCAGCCGAATTGCCTCGCATCGTCGGCCTGCAAATTGGCACCGTAGCAGAAGGTAAAATTGATCTGCCCTCATTGTCTTGGCTGATCTTTTTTCTGGTTCTCAGAGGACGACGACGACTATCTTTGGGCCGCTGGCACTCCTCTCACCCCCGACGAGATGGAAGCCAAGATCCCTCCCGGTGTGGGAGAGAATCAGACGTGGTACGTTGTCCTGAGGGGTAGAACCCCTGGCCTCTACCCAAGCGCATGCATACCGGAATCACTTTACTCCGGTTCCCAAGTTACTCTTTCCTTTCAGCGTGGACGCCGACCAGCAGGTTCTGGGTGTCCCCAACCAATTTCGGCAGAAGAAGTTTGGCGTGCTGAGGCTCTCCAATTCTACTGTTACCACTATGGGCGGGGAGACGTCGAAAAATGGACTGCGGTCGATAATGTATAGGCTAGTCAGTTTCTTTACTGATCTAATTCTGCCCAGCTCTAACTGACTTTCCCTCTAGCTTCTGCATGCGAATCCGGTGCCAAAGTCACACCTGTCCCGATTAGTATAGTTCACATTGCAATCAATTTGTTCCCGGTGTCACCGGATACACCGGATACTCGTGTGATAGTTACTCATTGGTGATTTTGCTGTTGGGAGAAATATAATCCCACCGGCATATCAATAATCTCATGATGCTGAATTCCCGTCCCACACCTCAGAAGCCTAAACACATCAATTTACGGCACCTGTTTCGAAGCAAAATATGCGCGATCAGCAAAATTTGGCGATCTCAGCCTCCGCGGTCTCAAATCTGATATGTCGCGACGCCTCAGCTTCCGCGGTCTCAAATCCGGCGTGTGAAAATAGCGACTTGGTTCCAAATACATCAATTACAGAAGCGGCCGCCGTCGTTAGCCATGGTTTCGATCCAAAAATCACACCACAGGATTTCCACAGGACCCGGAAATCGGATCTTCTATGCGGGTGAGAGGTGCCCGTACCACAGGGGCCAGAATTCGGATCTTCCATGCGGGTAAGAACTCTGGACAGGGAAATAAAAATCAGATCACCTCAATGCTTCAGGCAACCACAGTTCGGATCTCAAGATTTCAATGCCGGAATCAGACGGTGCGGACTCGCCGCAATGTAGCACTTGTCAATCTTATATTTCACAGGTCAAAGCCTTGCCCTCATTTTGTATACTTCCTAATCTGCGAGAGTAGCCCGAGTACTCGAAGAAAAGACGCCATTATTGCATACGAAACGAGACACCAACTCGCATACCGTCGCCTGCATCAAGACCAATTCAAAAAATGATACCTGGATCTCAACCCGGTCCGAGAGCGGTGCACTTACTGCAACGCTCCGTGTGAAACCATGCGCGAATCGGCAGCTATATGGACTTTGCAAAATGCGAGCTAGCGCGGTACGCCATTCTCCGTTTTTTTCTTGTCTGGACCTCAAACCTTTTTTTCACGTTCCAGTCTACAGTTTTATTGTTGCTAAAAGTGATAATTGTGGAAACTCTGCTCATCGCGTAGAGATTCGTTCCATCCCGATTGTGATATATTACGTTCGGGTACCCTGTACATATACCAATCAGCATTCAAGTTGAAAATCATCAGAAGCCTACCGTGATGAGCGAGGCTACTGCGTTGCACCATAGCTGTACTGCTGCTTCTCTTGCTGACGACATCCAGACGGAATGCTGCCCGAGATCTCGGCCCAAGTCGAGCCACTGCTGCATCTCCACTGCTGTTGGCGATGCAGTGCAGAACCCGTCATTTAATTCCATCATCTGTGCACGTACGGTTTCCTCCAAAGTGCCGGGTGATTGGAATTCCGGTTGCGCTGCAGGGTGTGCACCTGTTGGAATACTATGACCATCTTAGATATTTTAGAAAATAAGATATGCTCACCTGCATGAAGGCCGCATTTCATACGAGACCACCAGTGGTGGTGTCACTGACCGCCGTAAATTCAGCTCTACCACCTGGTCGACATCAGGCTCGTTGAGGATGCCAGAGGCTGAATGTGTGGCCGCCGCCGCAAGGTTCAATTCCGATGCTGCACTAGAAGGAACCACGCAAATCCTACTTTATATAAAATGTCGTGGATAATTTTACCTGGGCGATGTCAGCATTTGAGCTAATTCCAAAATGGAATCAGAAGTATGGGCGTCTGACGGTTCTCTTGCATGCGGCAATTGAACCCTATGCGAGTCAGTAAGGGCCTCAATGGCAATACGCTCCTCAGCTGTAGGTGAAGTAGTGCGGTTAATGTCGTCATCCCCAAATACTCCCTTTTGGGGCTCTTCTGAGTCGCCTACTACCCCTGTAGAAGAGGTCGCCAGAGGCGCATCGCGAATGACTTTTGGGGGATCCCATCGCCTCTTTTTTAGCTTGGCCGCCGCCCTAGGGGGAATGAGACATCAGCATTGTTGAGTTTTCACAAAGAAAATGGTCAATGAGCTCGTACCGACGTTCAGCCATCTTAATGCGACTCTTTTCTCGTACTTGGACTTTGTTTCTACCAAATAGAGGTTAGAAACAAAGGGGAATCCCTCCAAGAACAAAAAGAGCGACAATACCGTTGATAGTAGTCTGTAGCCGCCCGGCGGTGGTTGATAGCTTGTTGCGTTGCATCGAGCCTTCTACTTGTTAAGCTCTCACAGATGGTATCACACATAATCAAAACAAGCACCTAGGCTGGTAGGTTTCGCGTTCATTTGGGACCGTTTTGCGCACCTTCTTCTGTTTGGACATGGAAGTTGAGAAGAAAGCGCGTGTTTGCTGCCACTTGTTTGTGAACCAAACTTGCCCGCACTGAACCCAACTTTTGCACGTCGAACACCATGCACTCTTGCCCACTCCGAATTATATATTTTCGCAATCGGCTCGACTAACTACGCTCTCTTATGATAAATTCCACCGCATGCAAAATCCTCGTTGGTGCCTTCTGGGTCAATACTTTTGTTATTGATTTTTGCCCAGCTAGTCCTCGAGCCTGTACCGACATTCCACCATCCGAATGTGACTCTTTTCTCGTCCTTGGACACTGTTTCTACTAAAGTCAAGTTAGAAACCAAGGGGACTCCCTCCAAGAAAGAAAGGAGCGCCAATACCGCCGATAATACTCTCCAATGCCCCGCGGCCAACCCGCGGCGGTGGTCGATAGCTGTTGTCTTGCATCGAGCCTGGTTTTGTTGAGCTCTCAAAGGTGGTGTCGCACATAATCAACACAAGTACCTAGGCTGGTACATTTTGTGTTCATTTGGAATCGTTTTGCGCACATTCTGTTGTTTGGACATGGAAGTTGAGATGAAGGCGTCGAGTTGCTGTCACTTGTTTGTGAACCAAACTTGTCCCGCAGCAAACACTTCTTTTGCATGTCGAACACCATGCACTCTTTCCCAGTCAAAATTATATATTTCCGGAATCGGTTCAACTAGCGGCGCTCTTTTATGATAAATTCCGCCATATACAAAAACCTGATCGGTGCTTTTTGGGTGAATACTTTTGTTATTGATTTTCTTTCCGCCTAGTTTTCAGCCGTTTGATGCCTAAACCTATGCAGGGTCCAAATTTAATCTCACCCATATAAATAAGTTGACCCCTTCATGTTCTGAGACTGCATTATGCGAAAATTCATCCTACTCATCCCCCAAAGCCGCTCATCTTCAGCCGCAGGTTTTGCTAGACTCCCCTGAAATTACAAGTTATTGTGTATGAGGTTTTCTTCTATCATATGTACGGCTCCGAACTTCCCGAAAGACGGTGCACATACCACACCGTCGCAATCATCATTTTCTAGGGTTTTTTCATAAAGTCAAAAATGGCACAAGTGAGACCACAAGCGTCAGCGGTTTTGGTTTTCAAAGGTCTTCCTCAACTCAATTTTGCGTTTAGAGCCTACATGGTGCCATACAATTCAACTTTCTGTGTTATTGATCACAGTTGACGCCCTTTCTGAGACTGTCACATGTGTGACACTCTTCTCCCGTTCCCTCATCCTGACGACCACGGCGCCAACAAACAGTGACCCAGCCATGGTGAGTTCTCTGCTCTGCTCTTCCCCCCTCTTTGCTGGCGCATTTCGACGATGGGGGTGCGTACGCTGGACTGACCATAGTTCTATGGAGACCCCCATCGCCGCGACATACCAGGGTCTTTTTTTTTTGGTGCCACTCATCCACAACAACCTACTGACGCGAATTAATAGGGCTGCCGCCGCCTGTGAGCATGATGGACCGCCACCTCGTAACGGCTTTCAAATAAATTGCATGGTTCCAAGGCTCTGCATCGACTTTCATGCGGTCCCTTTACCCAGGTCAGGCGGTGGCGCAGGGAGGCAGCTTCTTAGGCTGCAGGAGCTCATTTGGGTAAGCTTTTATTTCCTCCGCCCACTTATTTCGCGTTCTCGGTAGTGGAGCATTTGAATCAATGATGTCGACTACCATGTGTACAAGCCGATCTCAAGCCGATCCAATCCGGGATATAAGGCAGCTGTCCGAACAGATGGTGCGCCATGTCTTCTCCCCAAAAACTGCGCAGTGAAAGCTTTGACCCAAAGGGAAAACGCATGAAGCAGGGTCTGTAAACTCACTGAATCTTATTGGTGCATACATTAACGAAGCTATAGAAATTATTGCGCGTACACGAGGTCGCATTCCACTCAGCCCTCCTCAAAAGAAATGGCTCGGCCGCTTCGTACCACCCCCCTCGCCCGCGACAGCATCCCGACGGCTCCTATGCAAAACGCCTAATTGCCCGGTTGCAGGCACGAAAGGCAAAACTCGACCATCTGGCGGCTATGCGACATGCGCCTCGGCTCGCAGGGGTACCCCCACCAATAATTGTGCGCTCGGCAACGGCGGCATTGGACACTCATGCCACACGGGAGAAAATGAGGCGGGAGGAGGAAGAGGGGGCGAGGCTAGAGGCGGAGCGTCAGGTAGCCGCGCGAGCCAGACAGGTGAACCTCGACCATCTGGCGGCACTGCGACATGCACCTCGGCCCGCAGGAGTACCTCCACCTATCATTGTCCGCGAGGGAAAGTCCGGCTGAGCGTTTTTTTTTAGTTACTTACACCCGAGTAGGCCCCCGATATGGATGTAGAGATTAGATCTTGATTGATGGCATTTTTTCTTTGCTTATAACCAACGCGATGCTCCATGTGTCTCTATGGCTCGCGGCCCTCCTCGCCTCCGCAACTTGGTGCCGCTACCGTCAGACATTTATCAAGAGATAGCTCACTGTGCGGACCTCCCCACCGTCGCTGCGCTTAATCGTGCTTCGCGTCAAACCTGTGAGGCCACGCGTTTAGTGCTTTACCACGACATAGAAGTCCTGGATGCTGCCCCTCTGTTGGTCCGCACACTGGGGAGCAACGAGGCTTTGTGCATGATGGTAGGATACATAATAATATATATATAATCTGCTATTGCTGAACTTTGTTTCAGGTGCGCTCGCTGCGTTTCGCTCCCACCTTTCGCGAATGTGAGCATATATTCGGCCCTGAGTGGAACCAGGCCTTGATCTTCATGATCAACCTCAAGCATTTCGCTGTCCAGCACTTTATCGACATGGATCGCCACATCATTGGCCAAATATCCTTTCAACTCGATGCTTTTACCGCGGGTGGCGCACTTTCGAAGTCGTGGTTCACATTCTTATGGACACAGCACAGGATTAAAAGCCTGACGAGCCTTGGCTGGCCCATCTTACTGCTTGGCCCGGTCCCCACCACCTTCACTCATCTCGAGCACATTACGGCCTCCCCGTACCAGATTACTCTCTTCTTGGCTGCTTACCGAATAAAGTCGGTACGATTCCTCGTCCCCACTGTCTCGCCAGTGCCAATCCACTCCCACACATTGGAGCGCTTCCGACCGCTCTCATCGACGATTGTGAAACTACGCATTCTATGCGATCAGTTTCGCATTGTGAATGAGGCCGGCCAGTGGCTACTCGCACTGGAGGAGCTCACTTTGGACGAAGGGGAGGACCGCTGGAATTATTGCCTGGTAAGTCACCTTGTATTGGATGTACATGCAGCTTACTGTGGGCGTTTCCAGGCCGGGGTCAAGTCCGTCGCATTGGACCTGACGATCAACAATGTTCCGCGCCTGTTATCCTTGCGCCTTGTGTCTCGGGACCTGATCTACTCGGGCAGGAGGCACATCCTCGCTGCCGCCATACGCGAGCGCTGCGACCTAACCACCTTGCGAATTTTCACCCTCTGCTCCACACAGGGTTGCTCCAAATGGTGCGCTTGGGGTACCGCGGAGGAGACGGTCGAGATCAATCATGACTGTGGACTAGCCATAGACTTATAATGCATCCTCCAGTGAAAATTTAAATTTTATTGTGGTGTGGAAAAATATGGGAGCTAGTTAGGCCTTGAGGAATTGGCGCTGCACCGATGTAAGTGCCAAGAAAGTTCGCGGAAAAGCTAATTTATAATGTATTCTGGCGTGGGAAAATATGGGCGCTAGTTCATCGAAGCCTCGATGAATTGGCGCCGGTACAAAAAGGGAAAAAATTTTGGGAAGAAAGTTTCGTGAAAAAGTATTGCCTCAGCCACTTGAGCCTACAACCTCTCAAAACCAAGTAAATAAACTTGGGCAAAATGATATTCGAAAGATTATCGGGGGTTTTCCTAATGTTTGATACTGTTTGGCAGCGACTTTCCTCTTCCTCTTTGGATCTCGATCTCAACCGGCCAATCTCAGTGTCTCAGCAGCGGGCGAATGTCGCGGCCCCTCCGATATGTCTTTGTCAAGATATTGCACTACCATCCTGCCGCATTCACTCAACAATGGGGCGTCTTGACGGTGTCCCTTTTCACGAAATAATCAAACTATGGGGACACTTGTGCGAGGAACTACATAACTCTGAACAAAAACTGGCGGACTGATCCCAAATAGGCACACACACTACTTCTCTTGCTCAATGTCCGCTGTGTCGCTCAGTCAGATTGATGGCAGGAATCCGTTGTCTGGCTACAATGTAAGTACTCGACACTGTTTATCTTGACCCTTCTGAAGCTTGTTTCAGGAGCCTCACCCCATAAGTGCTGCGAATTTTCCTCGGATTTGTTCCCTTTGCATTCAGGGCATTGGGGTACACCGCTGCCGGGACTACACGTGTATTGGAGACTCCTACCTCTGTGAACCATGCGTGGTTCGAACACATCACGGTATAAA
The DNA here is from genome assembly GCA_029282285.1 of Mycena rebaudengoi. Classification (NCBI taxonomy): domain Eukaryota; kingdom Fungi; phylum Basidiomycota; class Agaricomycetes; order Agaricales; family Mycenaceae; genus Mycena; species Mycena rebaudengoi. The sequence goes on along the minus strand of JARJCX010000002.1, from coordinate 4,537,489 downwards.
GAAGATTTTGCATCTTTTCGAGGTATGTCTTTTTTTAAAACCCATGATTTGCAACTCAGTTGTTCTGTAGACTTGGACCGGTACACATTTCCAAGTGCGCGGCCTCAGGAGCTTTGGTGTGCGCCTCCAGCTGGGCCACATGCCGCACGAGCGGTGCCGAAACCCGGTGCCCGCCGGTAACTTCAAGATCATCGACTATCACGCTCGACATAAAGTGGCACTGAATTATTGTGGCTGTTGCGGCCTTTCCCACTACCAACAGCTGACGAACGCGGGCCTGGTTCCGAGTCGATCAAGGCCCTCCCAAGCGACCATGTATGATCTGGGTTTTCCCCATTTCATCATGCGTGAGATGGAGCGTTATTCGGGGCTGATCTTGATAGATCAGGATGAATGAGATTGATGCTTTACATATGGACGTTCGGATATAATAATAATACCCATTCTTCTGATATTGTCCATTTCAGAGACATAATATTGTCCCTCCAACTCCCCAACTCCTGGCAGTGGTATGTCGAACGGAGAAGTTGGCGCTCCACTGCCCGCCCGACGGGTTCAAAGGAGGCACCTCAAAGGTGAGTCCGGTGCTGTGAATATAGTGTTTAAACTGAAGCGACGTGCAGCGCCTAGCAGGAATGACCTGGTACATGCGATCACCACCTCCGAGAGAAGGAGTCGCAGAATAGGCAGGTTATTTTTAAACAAAAAATGCGGCGAGTTGAATGGAGGATGGCATTTATCTACAGCATCGCGGGCAGCAGTAAATGCACCACACGAAGATAGGACTGATGAATCGTTGGGCTGGCGTCCTCTTTGCGACACGCTTGCTGAGTGGGCAGTGGATGCCGGCCATCGGATGCCACGGGTGACGTTGGAATATCCACCCGAGGGTTTCGCCTATGTCACGGAAACGGAGTAAGTTCTCGAAACATAGGTTTTTTGCACTACTGACATGATATATATGCAGCGGGGGAGTGTACAGGATTTGTACCTACGGCGTTGATGACTGCCGTGTCTATATGGGTCCGGAAAGGCACGTCTTCCTCTCTAATTGTAAGGTAAAGATGTACTGACCTGCAAAAATCTTCAGTCGTGTGCAAATTCCAGAGGATCCAGAGGACGCAGAATTTATAGAGGGCCAGTCGATGGAGGATATCTGGAGCGCCGTGCTCGAACGACAGGCAGCGGCACACCAGCCTGTCAGCGACGGGACCGCTGACCAGCATTTCCTGGCCATCCCTGTGAGGGATATCATGCCTGCGCTTCTGGGCGGTAGCATAGGAGGCTCGGGCAGCAGCATAGGAGGTTCGGGCGATAACTCAGCCACAGAGATGACGAGGGGTCAGAGATGGTGCCTCGAGCAGATGGTCAAATACGATTGTGAGGGACCGGTAACATTTGAATAAATGTTTAATTGGAATGTTGTATCAAGGGCTACACAGTCAGAGCTTGGATTTAACTAGAGTAATGGTATTGTATATGCAGCCAATATGGTATGTATACAAACCAGATGAATTTACGCATTCGATGAGGTCGGGGATCTGGTCGTCATCGCTCTCGGTGTCATCGGAGTTGCTAATCGCATACATTAGATATAATCTGAGTGAATGGAATGTCAGTATATGCATTGCCGAGCAATCAGATATGCGTACGAGTAGTCTATGCAAGAGCACCGCTCACCGCTTTGTAGGTTGCCGACATAGGGGCGAGGCCAGGAGAATCGCAGGATCTGGGATGTGGGCCAGGGTGTATACACAATGAGTTTGCGGCCTGAAATTTGGTGAGCATGTGCAGCATGTGCATATCGTCTTTCTTACAGGGGTTGCTATTGAACATTGTGGTTTGAAACAAGATATTGGGTCGAAAATGTCCGAATCCGGCTCATGATATATCAGGCAAAGCGAGACACATGTGACACATTGATACCAACCACTTTCAAGATGTAGGCGGTATCTAACCTGCGCGGCACTGCGTTCCATGCATCCCCTCCATCTCATCTGAAGCTCCTGCTGCTGTCTGCTGCTGTCTGCTCGCTTTCTTCAAAACTCTGTGCTGTGCCGAACCATCCGTCATGGGCAAGCGGAAGAAAGGCGCCAGCTACTATGAGGCACCTTCGGCTTCACAATCCAGCACATCCGGCGCTGTGCGACGTGAGGCCATTCGACAGAGCACGCATGTATCAAAATCAGGAGCACTTAGCCACACGGCGAAGATGGTGAGCGTACCAGCTTCACCTACGAAGAGGGCGCGTTCCACACTGGGTGCCATGCACACCGAGGCACCAACCGCTGAGACATCTGCGCTAGAGGAGCCTGTCTATGAATTCTTAATGACTGGGGAGGAGGAAGCACCGGTCAGGAAGGAACCGCGCAGTTTACGCGACTCGGTGAGCCTGAGACACAAAACCCGAAGCACGAGAGCTAACATGTTCATCAACAAGGACGACCCCTTACGCCAATGGTTAGAAGACCATCGGGATTCATTTGGCGCCGAATTTCTGCGTTGGGAGGGGCGCGGCGACCATCACTCGGGAGCCTGCCCACGCAACTGCGGTGGAGTGGCCGAATATCGCTGCAAGACATGTTTCAGTGGGGGCGAGCTGCTCTGCCGTAGCTGTCTCCTCAGCGAACATCGGCAGCTTCCCTTTCACCAGGTCGAGGTATGAGCATGGTGATAAATGAGATATCTTGCTGACTCATTCTCATAGCGCTGGGACGGATCCTTCTTCCACCACACGACTCTGAAGGAGGCGGGCTTGACGGTTCAGCTCGGCCATTTCGCAGGACACCCCCATTGCGATTCTCCAAGGCGTGCACCTGAGGGGTTCGTGGTCATTCACGAGCACAGGGTGGAGGAAATTGCGCTCAACTTCTGCGGATGTGGGGGCGGCCCCGCCACGGTACAGCTGTTACGGGCAGGGCTGTATCCTGCCACCACGACCAATCCTCGAACGGCTGCGACGTTCGGCATCATGCGTCACTTTCATTTGATGTCGTTCGAGTCGAAGTGCTCGACGTATGAATTCTACCACAGCTTAGCACGCGAATCGGACAACACGGGCTTGAGATCCCCTCCTGTGAGTGCTAGGATGACCGCAAGATTTGATATATCTGACTTCGTTATTTCAGGATCGGTATCACGAATTTTTGAGAATGGCGAGGGAGTGGCGCCATCTCCAGATGCTCAAGCGAGCGGGGCGGCTTCATGACCCGGAGGGGATATTGAGCACGAAGCCTGGGGAGTGTGCGCTGTTGTGTCCAGCGTGCCCTCACCCTGGCAAGAACCTGCCGAATGATTGGGACAAGGCGGGAGAGGCGAAAATGTCGGTTTTTTTAATCAGGTGTGACTGCTTGCGGTGCTGACCAACGATTACAGATTTCTATATGCTCTCTTCCTCGCAATGGACGCAAACTTTCGACTCAAGCGAAAGGATGTGTCGAGCGAGGAGAAGGATCCTGGGCTGGGCCCTGGATGGGCCTTTTTCTGCGAGGTTAACACGTACATGGCACATGTTAAGCAGCACTGGGACGCACCACAGGATGTGAGTTACGCTAGCGATCATTAAGAAATATATTAATGGATCCTGACCACGCAGCGAAGCACCTGTGTCTCCCACGACGCGGTGGATAAGCCTGACCGAGAGGCGCGCGGCACCGCATCTTCTGGGATTGGTGCCGTCGACTGTGCTCGGCACAATATGAAGCGACCACAGGCGGTAGGTGACTTGCAGCTCGGTGAACGGTATGTTGTTTCATATAGTCCGACTATTTCTCTTATTGACACGCGACGCTCTCAGGTATATAAATATGGATTATATGTTCTTCAGGAGTGTCCAGGGCTCGGACCTCATACGGTACTTCGTGTCCTACGACATTGCATGTCAATGGCATATGAATATATGGCGGCACATGATGCAATATCAAGAGGATATGTGGCTTGTGGGGGAGCAGAAATTCGTCAGCTTCTTGGTACCCAAGTTCCACCTGCCAGCGCACATCGAGGCCTGTAACCTCAGGTTTTCCTTCAATTTGACGCGCGACGTTGGCCAAACAGACGGCGAGGCACTGGAGCGTGGGTGGGCCAATGCCAACCCGCTGGCGAATAGCACCAAAGAGATGGGTCCGGGGTCACGGCGCGACACGCTCGACGACCATTTCAACGATCTGAATCACAAGAAAATCATCCGGTTAGGTGAGTAGATCGTCGTCCCCATGGGTTTGTAGTTGATGAAGTGACAGGTTCAGCAATGCTAAAGAAGACAGAGAACGCCATACCCGAGATGGTGGAGACGAGGATGGCACTGGACGATATGGAAGAAATGCTGGGGGGTGCTGAGGGAGCGACCGTCAAGGCATGGACCACCATGGCGGAGGCCTGGGAGAGGGATCCGGACAACCAGAACCCGTTTGAGTCCGAGAGGAAGAACGAGCACCTTGCTCAGGTGCAGCGGGAGCTAGCTGAGGAGGCAGCAGCGAGGGAGGCGGCGAAAACGGAGGTCCCTGGGGCAGTGCGAGGCGATATGCATGTCACGGAGTTGCTCGCGATGGGGCTACAGCTAGAGGAAGCGCAGTAAGTGGTTGACGAGAAAATTTATATACTTTTCTTGCTTACAATTATTTTTTCAGACGAACACTCAGCTGGGACGCAGCAGCAACTGGCCTGCACCCGACGGACATCCAGCGGACGGTGCTCGTCGAGCGCACCAGCAAACTCCGCCGGAGGATCGTGAGCTGGATGGAAATCCAGGCCCAGTTCTTCCCGGAGGTCTCGCGGCTCCGTGACTTGGAAGACGCGGCGCGGGCGCGCGTGAGTCGCACACAGCCAATTCAAGGGGTCAAGGTCCAGGATCTGCCCCTGTGGTTGCCGTCTTCAATCCACAAGAAGGCGGGGGTATCACCATGCTCGCAGGAGGTGCTCACATACGAGTATCGGATGCGGGTGGGGCAGGCGCATGAGGCGCTACACAACATGCGCCGACAGCTACTCGTGCGCACGAAACTGTACAAGCTCAAGGATCCAAACGCCCACGGCGTTGCCGCCAACACGCGCGCAAACGAGAAGATCGACGCCATTAACGACGCCATCAGGCGCTTTGCATCAGCGTATCGGATAGCAAGGGCGGCGTTGGTAGTACTCGGCGCGGCGCTGAAGAGGCATGACTGGGAGTGGACGTTGAAGGAGCTGAAAGAGGAGGACGTGAGAAGTCTCCCGCGGGCAACGTTCGCCGACCCAGACAGGCAGAAGGGTGCGAAGAGCTCGAAGCAGGTGATGGCGGGGACGAGGCGCAGAAGGACGAAGAAAGCGCGGCTGGAGGCCAAGACGGAGCGCGCAGTTTCCTGGATCTGGATTGCGGAGGCGCAGGTGGTCAAGGAGGGCGACAGTCCCGAGATGAATGAGGGTAAGCATGCCAGGATCGGTCGCAAAACCACGGCTAATTGTGTTTTGCTTCAGCTCTACGGATTGAGTGGGCGAAGGCCCGTGCGCGCTGCATGCGGTGGAGGGAAGAAGTAGATTTGCTGGAGGAGGAGATGCGTCGGGTCGTGCAGTTCTCGATGTGGCGGTCAGAATGGTGGAAGGATCAGGTGGGGCAGAAAGGGTTAGACAAGGGTGCACAGTTGGAGGGGGAGACGGCGTATGCGTTGCGCCAGAGCGCGTTCCAGGCAGCGCTGGCGACCAACTTTTCGGCGAAGTGGGCGCAGCTTCCCACCTTGATCGAGGAGGGGCCCGTCGGCCATCCGAGGTAGCGGCAGCATCGTCGGTGGAAGCGGCAACGGCAGCTCACCGTGCAGGACGTCCGGCAGCTGGCGGCCAAGCTGGTGGTCGAGGTCTGGCGACGGCTGAGATTGCGCAGAGGGGTGCGAGAGGCGGCGGCGAGGATGACAGTAGTGGGGAGGAGGATAGGGAGGAGGGAGAAGAGAGTGGTAGCGGGGAGGAGGAGGAGATTGGTGCGCTGCCCCTTCGACCAGTGAAGTCGGCGTATACGGACGCGTAGCTTGTCCTGATGTATTATTTATAATTTGGAGGTATTTTTAGTATTGTAGACCAAATGCGGATATTATTTGTGCAAACACTCGCATCGTCGAGCTCACTGTCTCCTACGATGGCGGCGAGCTCGAGTCCATCGCGGACCATATATGGTATGCAAGACAGTATATATAACAGAGGTGCTAAGCTGATATATGAAATGAGGCTTCTGCTTAGAGGCGTTTAGACATCACGAATCATTTCTAACAAGAGGCCATTGATACATCATAGTGCCATGCTCAAGTGTGCACAAGTACCCTATATTTTTTAACAGAGTTATAGCCGAATTTGGCCTGAACGCCCCAAAGTCACCGTCACTGGACCAAAAGTGGTCAGTTTGGAGGCCGGTGCCAATCAGCTGCGACTTGCCAGATAGTCTTTCGGAACTTTTTTCGTACGTAGCCTCGAGTTGACCAAAGTAGCCTCGAGCTTACTTGGGTAGCCTCCAACTGGACTAATGTAGCCCAGTGTCCAAGGGTGGGCGAACGATGGATTGGATGACTAGCGATGTAGGTGGTGGATGCGGCGAATGAACCGGTAAACCGGTCCGATGATTATCAATGAATCGATTCGGCGAAGCGACAGGATGGGACGAAGGAAGGGTGCAAAAAGGACGACCGTCGGAAGGATAGAGGGATGACTATGGAAAGGATGGTGGATGGACGGAAACGGTGACGGGTGAATCGATAAGACGGAAGGATGGACGCTCCATGTTCAACCATAGAGGAGATGATGGGACGGACGGAGGGACGGATAGATGAAGGAAGGACGGACGGAAGGAAGGATGGCGCAACGAGGGACAGAAGGGAGAGAGGGAGGACGGGCTAAAAGAAGGGCGGTCGAACGACATGGAAGATCAAAATCCCCCAAAACGGGGACATGATCAACATCACAAGCCGCCAGAAAAAAAATTGAAGGAAAAAGAACAGGGATTCGAAAAAAAAGAGTGTATGATTCGGAAGGAAAGGGGTACAAGTGCAACTCACCTCCGCCGGGAACAGGACGTCCGCAGAGCACGCCAAAACCTTGCGCATGCTAACCATGGAATATGTACAGGTCCGACGTGAAGTCGAGTTTTGACGGAGGCAATGAGGACTGTTTTTTTGCGAGTGAATATGAGCGAGCGTACACTTGTTTTTGGTAAGTCTGATGAGTATAAAAGAAAGGAAAAGAACATTCGAAGAGCGGGGAGGAGACTGAGATAAGGAAAAGAATGGATCGAACGGGGTGAATGGGGGTGCGTGGTACGTAGCAACCATTATAACTGTACCTAGCAACGGAAAAGCCCCGAAATGAATCAGCGCATCGGGAAGTGGGAGGGCACAAACGGCGTGAAGTAATGAAAAAAGGGAACGGCGTGCACGAAGCCAAAAACAAAACAAACAAATCAGAGGGTGGAGGCAACGCGCATCCACTGTTCCCATTCGCGCTCACCGCGAGCGCCCGATGCGCCGGGGCCGGCGGCGTACCCCGAGAATGCGGTGGCCACAATCAGCGGCGCTGCTGGACAGGAAGAGCCGTGCTTGCCAAAGACAAGACAAGAGCGACTGGGCCGATTCCTAATGTTCCACTTCGGACCATCGGCTCGCGATGCTTAATTTTTCCTTACTAGACTGTTCAGGCTGTTCCGTATGAACGACTCATGCGAGGATCAAATGCAATGCGCATCTCCTTGTCTTTGATGAGGAGAGCGGTCCAGGGGCGATCGTGGTTACGCTTGCCCTGTACACCGGGAACATCCTGAGAAACCTTGTAATTGCCTACCTACCTTAACGCTCAGCCTTGAAGGTTGTAAAAATCGGGGTAGTAAGTAACCAGTTCCCATAAACGAATGTATACTATCATCCACCCGATCCTGCCCCTGCCCTAGATGAAGGACCACTGCACACCCTTGAGCAGACCAACTGACAGGTCTGCGAGTTGTTCGAAGGCGGCTGGACTGAAGTCCAGGTCCGTACCGCTGCATACATTGCATTCGTCCTGCACGGTAACGATCACCTCCTTGTCTTCAACTAACGGCATTGACTCATGTCAGTGCATCAAATTCAAAATACGCAGACAGGATACGAACACGTAGCGCGCAGCTGTTGACCGCAGATTGAATTCCTGGGATGCTGTGATTAATAGCAGACCGCGGAGAATGGTGGGGGAACATACGCAAAGAAATCGGGGCCAACCGCGACAATCAGATCCTGTTCTGTATTCGTTACCCCGCATGCACCGAGGCCCGGTGTGTAGAATGTGGCTATAACAAGAATAGGTTCAAAATGTGGGCGGATTTGTTTCAGGAGTGCTGACCAGTTCCACTGAATGTCTCCCCAGTTTGTCTAACGGCTGGGACGGACATGGCAATCGCCGCAAAGGCGGTGAGTGTCATAATCAGGCGAGAGGCAAGCGGGAATGGCATGTTTCGAGAGGAGGACTTTCTAAGAAGGGAGGAATGGCCTGTCTCGATCCCATCCAGCGGCTTTTATAGAACCTCAGGGTATGCATCAGCCATGTGACATCGTGATTGTCGAATGTTCGACTTTTGATTTCTTCTCACTTCAAAGTCGGCGGTGTATAAAAAGTATCCCATGAATTTGCTACTCTTCAGCTCCTCACATATACTCATTCTTCTTTCAAAACACCAATGATCTCGAGCTCTTTCAAGCACTGTTCCAACTAGACTGTATCAGGCTGGTCGAACCGATTGGGCCGACGACTTCCCATTTACTTAGGATCACGGATATGCTGTGAATATATTACGCTTCTTGGATTATTATCATTGAGACAAGGCGTCGGCTACACTGCTGGTCTTATTCACTCAGCGCCGCTAACATCACCGCCCATCCAGACACCGGCAAAGAAAACTTCTAATTCTGTGCCGAGCCTCTTTCCGCAACTTTCTCACCAAAAAATAAGTACGCTAAATAGTTCGTTACATGTATGCCGCAGTGGGAGAAACCTGTTATACGGAGTGTAAAGATATGGTATGTACTAAGGATTAATTATACTCGCATTATCCAAATGTCTTACAGCTGTTTCCGAAAACCTTGAGATAATCAGAGTTTTTTGCCGGCACCAAATTTTGAGCATTACTGTTTTCGGACTCGCCAAGCCCAACTGCCGTATTTAAAAAAAAATCACAGTCATTAAATAGGGGGTTTGAATAAGAGTAACTTGAGCTGCAGGTAGGTAGGTAGGTAGGAGGTATAGAATGGTCCTGCGACTTTCACCCCTGTGGGTTGCTTTATTCGGCGAAACGAAACATATGGAGTGAAAGCTGCACCCAGAAATGGCGACTGATCGAGCCCAAACAGGAAATCCTTAGCAGTGGATCAAATTTCCGCATGGGCTAAAAAAAAAGATCCGGAAACAGCTGTCACAGCGAGTTTACTAAAGCAAAAACTGTAACAAGTAGGTCATCCTTACATAAATCTACAAGGTAGGCAGGCACTTTCGACAGGGGCATGCTGAGGAGCCACGGTACAGTTGCCAGGAAGTGATGGCTAAATACTTGAGGGGGTCAGGGCACGTTGTTCCCATTCCGTCTGTCGCAATCCCGAATGACCCGAATGTCTGTGGATACTTGACAACCAGGCGTGATCGGCGAGGGTTCGTGGTAAAAATAGATAGGCGCAAGGGAGATCTCATTGAGCGCCGACAGCTTCATGCCCGGAATAGCAAGGAAAACAGCACTCCTACCGCACAGGAACCGCTGAAGCGTCTTTGTGGACCAAAGGTGTGTTCCGGGCATCAGAATCTTCGGGGAAATGAGATGGAGCGGCCAGCAGCGCGTTCTGCTATTCGTGGACCCGCAGTCTCGGTGGACGACAGACATAAGACGAGCCATCCGAGTCCAGGATGTTTTTCCATTAGCCGCCCGACAGGCTACGGTTTCGTGCCGTACTGAAAAACAACATACAGGGATAGATATCCTCTCCTACACTTCTTTCGCATGAGGGAAACGATGTCAAGATTGCCGCTTAATTTCCCTCAATGTTGGGGCGCCATACAAACTCTCAGCGACCGGCACTCCTGTTGCTGGGGGAAGGCGCGAAACCAGGCGAAGGATATTCAGAGATGGGAGGCATAGTAGCGAAAGAGCGAGGACAACTAGTGTTGGGATGTGAATTAGCAGGTATGAGCCGGCAAGTCCTTGAGCAGAGAGGGCCACGAAACTTTTGAACATGAGGAAGGCGATCTGGCGGGCCGGAGTAAAAGACCTTACATGAACGCCGACTGCCAGCAGTTGTCCGCACTTAGTATTGTTACCGGCGTTTCTCGGATAGATCTCATTGCCTACGGTCAGCAGTTGTCCGTACACGTATCGCCCATGGCGAACCGAACACTGCGGGATGTTTACGGAGCAGAGAGGTAGGCGTGACGAGGAAGGAGGAGAATAGGGAGTAGAGCGGAGCAAAGAAGGGGCCCAGGAGCAGACGTCGCTTTTTTAGACTAGCAAAAATGTCGCAAATGTGAAAATTCATTTCCCGCACCCACTAATTTAGTAATTCCCTCGCAGCATACGCTCGGTTTACAAATTCCGGCCGCCTGCCCTCAAACTGGCGTCAGTGAATATAAAGTTGGATTTCCTCGAAATAAGGACACATTCACCTAAGATCTAGTGAAAGGAGTTACATCTGTCTCCGAAAATTTTGAGAGTGCTCAATTTTCTCGCGGTTGCACCCTCGCACAACGTCTCAGCGAAGCCCATTATGTGGATCTGGGCAGTCATTGCTTTTGACGCAAATATGTGAGAAAAGAAAAGGATAAAGTGAGAAGCGGCGGAGCGAGGAATGAGGAACGAGCAAATTGAAGATTAGAAACAATATGTCGGCAAAAGGAATAGTAGGTTGGCAGAAGAGCAGAAACAGCGCAGTCACATCCCCGCTTCAAAGAAACTGGCGCACATCCATGTTGCATCCATGAACCCCGGTTTTCCTTTGCCAGTCTAAATAGACGATTAATATAGAATGGGATGAGATGAAATGCGTGACGTAAGACCGAGTGCTCACCTATCTGCAATTTTTCTCCTCCCGGGTGCGCGCGCAGACCGGCAGGAGCGCGCGGAGGAAGAGAGCTTTCGGCAGATATAATAAAAGATTTGGTGGTTGATGCGTTGGTGTGAGACTAAAAGTTCATCCGCTATTTTCAGACTAATGTAGTCCGGTACTCCGGGACGGCGCAGTTGCTTGGATGGGGTCAGTAATGAGGAATAGAAACAGGATGGACGATGAGGGAGACCAAGGATGCGAGGAGTGAGGACGGGATGACGGAAGGGAGAGAGGGAGGGAGGGATGAATAGATGGGTGAGTGCGTCTGTTAAACGGAGTGATGGATGGGTGGATGGAAGAAATTTTGGAAGGGAAGATGGAGGGGAGGAGGAAGGGATGAAGGACGGAGTCAGTCAGATGACGGAGGGTGGATGGGTCACGTCGGTAGAACAAGTGGAAATAGCGGTAGGACGGAAAGACGGATGCATGCCATGATGGAGCATGGACGGGCGGATGGATGGGAGGGGGGGAACTTCCGTAAGGGCAGCAAGGGCGCCCGTCGAACGTGACGCGCGGCTCGTCGCGACCGGTGAGTTTGGTCATGGTGTCAATGAGATGAACGTGTAGTCTTAGATCCATACCACCGTCCTCAGCCGGATGCGCGTGGTTGCCTGCAGTGCGAGGCAAGCGGTGAGATATCCTTGGGCGCTTTGACGCCGTGAGAAGGAGGCGCAGCGCCAGACCCTCGCCGCCGAGCGCGCTGCAAAAGTCATCAACCTTTACTCCTCGCCCGCGTCGTGCAGCCGTGTTGGGCCACTGGGCTTAGTGCAGGTAAAGCGCCAGGAAGACCAAAAGGTAGGCGGGAATTCTCGATCAAACATCACCCTCATTTTTGGTCTGATGGCTTCCTCTGTTCCTCACACACGCATTTGGCGTCTAGACCCAAAAGATAAGCGACAAAGCTCAAGCCAGCTGTGCTGTCCTTCGATCCCCAACTTGAGATGAATAAAATGGTCCAGTTTTGCGTCATAAAACATTCATCGAGCACAACCGGACAGTCGCCATCAATCGCCGGCTCAACATGGTAACGATCAAAAATGCGATTGTGCTCTAATCTGAAACACTCAGTCGATAGACCGACCCGGGGATGTAGGCGAAAAAAAAATCCGATATCTGAACATCCGCGGCCACTGCAGAGATGCCGAAAATCGTGAGAAAATAATGTACCCCCTACGATCAACGAGTTGGACACCAGAGGCTTTCGGAGACCGCGAAAACGCTTTTAAAGGGTCTGAAATTGCGGAAAAGAGGTTGGTGTATTTTTGAGGCTTTCCGCCTACCTCTTGCGGGAGACAGTGAAGAGATGTGTGTGGGCTTATGTGGGCGCGTTGATGAGCGCTGGCGAGCGCTAGCCGCGTAAACGGATCACCAAGCCTAAACGGATCACCAGGCCGGTTTTACAACACCTTCCGAGCCAAACAAAATGTCGCGTCTCCTGACTCTCTCCAAGCTCTCTCCTCACTCGCTCTCGTCTTGCTTATCCACTACACTAGCTCGCCGCCCGCTGTCAAGGCGTCCATTCTATCCTTTTCCAGCACTAAATTACTCTTATCTGTGATCACCATCTTCCCCGCCTTTCTCCGTGTCGGCCACAGCATCTGTTTTGCATCTATGCCCTGGCACTAAACCCTATATTTCTCAATATTCCAACAGTACCTGTGCTGGTTGTGGCGCTCCATTCTCCGCTGCCAAGTATCCTGTCAACAACGTATTTTATTTCTCCTTGGTCATAACTCATCTATTATATGTAGTGCCTTTTTGTACGTGAAATAAGAAGTTTTTGCCCCATCTTTGAGTCGAATCTGAGTCTTCTGTCCTCGTCCTCGCGTCCCTCGTCGTGTCCCTCGTCGTTCTTATCGTCCCCATCCGTCCCGTGCAGTCTACGTCGTTACTGCACCAGTTGTTCCGTTCCCCCGTTTGTGTGGGATTCTGCGAGCACCGTCATAAGCTTTCGCTAAAACGGACCCTTACCTATTCCCATCCTCGGCCCTCAGAGCGGTTTCACATCGCTTTTTGGTTTAGCTCCGCTCTCAGACGCGCCGCAGGCGTATCAGCGTGTTTATGTCGAGGTGGGATTCAACACCTGTAAATATAAGACAATTTGAACAATTTCGGACTCGATAAATTTCAGCCAGTACTGAGTGAGGTCCACAGTCGAAGGACGTAGCTGACATGGCGCATTTTACTGTGCATACCGTCACAGACTCGCAGTGCCGCCGCGATGCCGAGTCACGATCGGTGAAATTTCTAAAGCACTATTCTCCACCCCCGCTTTCCTCGCTGGGCTTTTGCCATGCACTTCTCAACATACCACTGACCTGTTTATGCCCCATCGTTAAATTTAGCCCGGATATCCAATACAATTTACCGCAAATTTACCGCTGCAAACAAATTCCACACGCGAATGCTTGCGTCGGGCTTCCCCCCAAAACATCTCCCCGATTTGGCTCATCATCAGTTTTTTTTTTTAGCTGTGTTCACGTTGAATATCAATAGTCAATAGTACTACCCAACTACTTTTCCCAGTTGCCGGAGCGAAACGGAGGCACATCTTTTCTGGGCTCATCTTTTTCTTCTATTTATTCAAACTCCACCGGATCCTTCCGAACCGTCTGGGTTACCAAGACAGGCGCACAAAAGTGCCTGATAGGCACAGCCGAGCGCAGTAGTATTCAATACAAAAAAACACAAGGTTCTATTTGAAAGGTCAAAGTATTGAAGTAAAATATGATTGTGCCGAAATATGAGGTCAATCTAGTGGTTGCAAGTCAACCGATACGGGAATCTCAATGATTGAAATAATATTGATATTCAGCTGCACTGAAATGCATTTAAACCTTCCCGAAACAAGGTTTGTTGGCTTTGAATCATCAGCACAAGTGAAAGAATGGAATTCGATCCAGCTGAAATTTGGCTGGTGGCCGAAGAATCCGAAATTCAGTTCAACTGTAAATAAATATTCCAGTTCGCATGTCAGGTTGGGTTGAAATCGAAAGCGAGCGTCGTTTTAACCCAAACTTGAGAAGTGATACAAGTATTTAGTTCTTTATTATTTGTGGCACAACTAGCAGAGTTGTAAACAAATATTGCAGAGCCTAATTTGCATCTTATCAAGATGTGAGGCTTCTGGCTGATTCGGACACACACACAAATCCAAAAGCTTCGAACCAAAGTGAGATTTTCGATTCCGCCGGTTGTTAGCTCGACCAGATGCAACACCCCGGGCACCTGTACGTATTCGTGAGATCGTGAGTGGATGAAGAAACTACCGCGCCTCATACACCATCCGGATTCGCTGCCCCACTGTGCCCACTCGATCTATCAGCTGCACCTTATCTTACCTTATCTTATCTCAATCATCAACTTCTTTCCGCGTCCCGTTGAAGAGAAAGCGCATCAGAGATAGCAATGCGGTGAACTGGGATGATGTTTTATTACGTGTAGAAATGTAGCGGGATAAACAAAAAAATTGACCTCAAAGTAGCGGGATGTTGGTCAGGAAAGAAATTCGAACTTTACTAAAAATAGTCCAAAAGAGTGGCGGGATTTGCGACTTTCGCGTCACTTTTTTTTAAAAACAGTTTGAACTTCCCAAGTAGCGGGGAATGGGCTCAAAACTCGAATAGTAGCGGGAAATTTGGAAAAAAAACTGAAAAAAGTAGCGAAACACAAATTTACCGCCATAGCATTACACTGCAAAGCGATATGCTCTAATGATTCATGTCTTAATTTGCCAATGGTCACGGAAACCCACGAAGACCGTAGGTATAAACTGTTGGACGGCGTGTGTCACATCAGTACGAATGCAGTTAAATGAATGCAACCGCCATGACACGTCACGGAAGGTGAAAACATTGCTCTTGACCGTCACTCCCAATGAACACAGCAGTATCTACCACTGGCAAGTCCAGCGCTGCGGAAGAGCTGTTCCGGGAGGCGTTGAAGATGTACAATGACCGACCAGACCTCGATCCTACGAAACATTGCGCCGAGTTCGCCCAATGTGCGAGCGCGGACGACATCATGCGTATTCTCAAAAAACGGATGACTGGGTTGATGAACTTTAGAGATGATCATTGGGCCGAAGTCCGCAAGAAACTCAAACCTGTGGTCGAAGTCATATTGCGAGTGACCAATATCGTCGGTGAATCTGCTCAGTCTATTGTACGTGTACAGCGACTACTTGCCTGGGCGCGTGCATCACTTTGTTTTTCATAGGGCATCCCCGGAGAAAAAGGCGTGTTCGCCGCTGTCGGTCTTCTTTTGGCTGTGAGTGCCCCCCCTATAAACAACATCATTGTTCACCTACAGCGACACAGGCCACACAGGCACAAAGTGCAAGATACGATACCTTGGAAAAGCTTCTCGAGCAGCTTGGTATCTTCCTGTCGCGCTTCACTGTTCTCTATGGGGACACATCGTCTCAGCGCCGCCCTGCCCTGGAGCAGATCGCCTCTCGCGTACTGGCCCATCTATTCTACGTGCTTGCCCTTTCCACCGAATTCCTTGGGAAGTCAAGAATCCGTTTGTTGTTTGTTCATAGAATTGATTGAGGAAAGCGTACTTACCAGATCACCAAGGGCACTATTCTTCCGCTCTCATAGGGTTTCCTGATAATTTGAAAGACGCTTTGCAGAAATTGGAGAAGCTTACAAAGGAGGAGGGAATGATGACTGGGGCGCACACTCTCGTAGCCGCAGAGCGCAACTTGGCTGCTACAGAGAAGCTACTTCCCCAAATACAAAAGATTCAGCATGTCCAGGGTACGGCATTACTCTAATTCCATATTCAAGAACGGCCAGGTGACGCTTCTTCAGTTGAGGATAACATCAAGAAGTGGCTTCTCGCAACTGATCCGGCGACCGATCGGAATAATGCTCTCACTAAACGTCAAGCCGGTACAGGAGACTGGTTCCTTCAGACTGAGGCTTTCAAGAAGTGGAGGTCATCGGGCGGAAATCCAGTTCTCTGGCTTCACGGTCAATGTACGACTTTCGCTGCTATTCATATCAATAAATGCTCATCAGTAATGACAGCTGGAAGTGGCAAGACCATACTCAGGTATCTTCCATCCGTGGTAGTTTCATACATGTTTCTCACTTATGGTGCAGTGCATGCATTGTTCACGAACTTCTCCGTAGCATTCCCGATCTCGCATACTTCTTCTTTGTCATCAAGGCCAAAGAAAGCCTTGACGGCATGCTGTCCGCTATCCTCATCCAACTCGCAACTGCTCCGGAGAGACACAGGATTCTCTCCGAAGCATACAGTTCAGATCATCACAAAGGACCACCACCCCGCGTATCTCTGCTCGCATACTTTGAGAAGATGCTCGCAGTCCCTCTTGATATTACCTTGGTGGTCGACGCTCTTGACGAGCACCCTGTGTCCCGCAGCCAGTTACTCGAATTCTTGACCAAACTCTCGCGCGATCATCGTGATCATGTACGCCTCCTTGTCACAAGCCGTGATGAGTCGGACATCCATGCTGCCATGAAGGATATTTGTGTCACCGAGGTCGATTTGAGCAAGGAAGTACAGGCAAAGGAAGACATCTACAAATATGTCACCAGTGTGCTGCAGTCGGATGAGCCGTTTCGAACATGGTCAAATTCCACACTTGCGCTTATCAAACACAGGCTTCTTCAAGAAAGCATGTAAGTCGCTTCTCTTGCCTGTAATTCGAGCTTTGCTGCTAAATGAGATATCAGGTTTCGTCTCGTCGCTTTGCAGCTTGACAGACTGCGGCATAGCACACCTATCGATGTCGAGGCCACTCTGACAACCCTTCCTGGTTCACTCATGGAGATGTATGGACAAATCCTACAGCAAATGGAGTCCAGGAATCCGATAACAGCAGAGCGTGCCATGCAAGTGTTCAAGATCATTTCCTGCGCATCACGTCCTCTCACTGTGGACGAGGTTGCAGAGGTGTTTTCTGTTCAATTTGATACGGATCGCGTGCAGGTCTTCAAAGAGCACCGCCCCAAGAATCCTGAGCCAGAGCTGATGCGAACGTGCACTAGCGCATTTATCCGGATACAAAGCGGAAGACGAGGAGACACTGTTCACTTCGCACACGCATCAGTGCTGGAGTATCTCCAGCGCAGTCACGAGATACCACCTTACTTTCCCAGTCGTATTGATTCTGCAAGTGCCGCTATGACCCTAGCCAAACTCTGTCTCTGCACTATTGTCTCTATGATTCGACCTTCGATTCCTCAGCGGTCAGCTGGACCCTTCGATGATTACGCCCTGGAATTCTGGCTAAAGGAGACGGCGCGCGCTGTATTGCTCAACCCTGTAGACAAAATTAGGTGGTTGTTAGATTCCATCTTGCTGGGAGGTATGGAAAGCATACCAGCGCGACAGCCTTGGTTAGCATATGGCGTCGAAACTTCCTCATGCACATCACCCCTCCTCTGTGCATCGTTTTTGGGCCTACAAGACTATGTTCAGCGGATCCTCGTTGAACATAGCACATATGTCAACAAAGCCGACGCACATGGCCAGACTCCACTCCACGTCGCATCGCAGCATGGCCACCTGGAGGTTGCGCGCGTCCTCATTGAACACGGTGCATCCGTGGACCAAGCTCACGAAGATGGCTGGACTTCACTCCACGTCGTGTCGAAACAAGATGTTGCGCGTGTCCTCATTGAGCACCGCGCATCCATAGACCGAGCCGACAATTATGGTTGGACTCCGCTCTTTTCCGCATCGCAGCATGGTCGCCTTGACGTCGCGCAGATCCTCATTGAGCACGGCGTATCCATTAACCCTGTCGACAAAAATGGCAGGACTCCACTCCACGTTGCGTCGGAGAAAAATGTCACGCAGTTGCTCATTGAGCACGGCGCATCCATTGACAAAGCCGACGAACATGGCCAGACTCCACTCCATGTCGCATCGCAGCATGGCCATCTTGAGGTTGCGCGGGTCCTCATTGAGCACGGCGCATCCATCAACCAAGCTGCCATGAATGGCTGGACTCCGCTCTATTTCGCATCGGTGGAAGGTCACCTTGACGTCGCGGGAGTCCTCATCGAACACGGCGCATCCATCGATCAAGCCGACACATATGGCTGGACTCCACTCAACGTCGCATCGCGCTATGGTCATCTTGATGTCGTGCAGGTCCTCATTGAGCACGGCACATCCATCAACCAAGCTGCCAAGAATGGCCAGACTCCGCTCTATTTCGCATCGCGCAATGGTCACCTTGATGTCACGCGGGTCCTCATTGAGCACGGCGCATCCATCGACCAAGCCGACAAAGATGGGTGGACAGCGCTCTACGTCGCGTCGTGGGCAGGTCATTTTGAAGTCACACAGATCCTCATTGGGCGCGGCGCATCCATCGACCGACTCGCCGACAAAGATGGCAGGACAGCGCTCTACGTCGCTTCGTGGGCAGGTCACCTTGACATTGTGCGGGTTCTCATTGAGCACGGCTCATCCATCGACCAATTCGAGAAAGATGGCCAGACTCCACTCTACATCGCCTCGCGCTATGGTCACCTTGACATTGTGCGGGTCCTCATTGAGTACGGCGCATCCGTCGACCACGCTGACAAAAATCGCCGGACTCCACTCTACATCGCGTCGCAGTATGGTCACCTTGCCGTCGTGCGGCTCTTAATTGAGTGTGGCGCATCCGTCAACCAAGCCAACAAAGATGGCCAGCCTCCACTCCACATCGCATCGCAGCGAGGTCACCTAGACGTCATGCGAGTCCTCACTGAGGTCGGCGCATCCATCGACCGGCCGGCGGGTGATCAATAGTCAAAACGAACAGGATTTAGTTGTAGGCATGTCATCGGAGATTCTGATATTTTCCTGATTGCCGGTCCCTTGCCTGATTGGGATGGCAAGACCGTAAAAGGGCGTGTCAGGCTGATGATGGTGATATAAGGCAATGGCAACCTAATACCAGATAACCGACAACTATTTGGCACGGCCACAACGAATCCGCGTGCAATATTCGTCCCGTGCTGCGCTGGGGAGCCTGAATTCTGTGCCAGGAGGGTCTCTGCGGCTACTGTTGAGAGGATGCGTAAGATTGTGATTTCAGCTCGTCTGATCCCGTTATTCGCCACGACCCAGATCCTATCTGAATTCGCATCCGTCCAGGTAATATTGCACGGGCTCGACGATGGCATTAAAGATGCGGCAGTCCAGATCTTAGCCGTGTCCGGGTTCAGCGAAGCCATAGGCACAGAAACTGCCGCAGAACTTAATGCCAACGACTGCACGGAAATATGGACATCTGCTTCTGCTGGGCTTCTGGTTCCGCCACCCCGTGGTGCTGTTGACGTGCTGGGCGTTGGGGTGGAGCCGGTCAGAATTATAAAATGGGAAAGCTTTATGTTCATGTACAACCGCGCGACCGCTGACGAGCGCGCAAATTCCAAATGTCCGCCGATATATTTATTCTTTGTCTTGAGCATAATATATCTCACCTTGGGATGTGCACGCCAGAATCCACGCATATTGTCTTAGTTCTCTGCGCGCGGATGCTTAGAACATGAGTTGGATGATGTTCGAGTTTCCAATACGAACGAGCACAGTCGTTACACACCGTAATAATATATTCCCCCATCACTCGCAGCGTCTCGGCGAAGCACATTATGTGGATCTGGGCGAATCGTCAGTTCTTAAAAAAAAAAAATCCGGAAAGCGGTAGAGGCGGAGCGAGGGATGAGGAACTAGTAAATCGAAGATTAGAAATAACAGAAGTAATAGTAAGTTTGGAGAAAGGGTGTAGGGGGCGCAGCGCAGTCATATCCCCACTCCAAATTGAACCAAAAGAAACCGACGCACATATATGGATGTCCCTGGATACGCGCGCGCGCGAAGTCCGCGAACAAAAAGGTGGTAGTTGGTTCCCATGATCATGCCACCGTTGGACATGCCGCGCGAGTCTAAATACACGATTAATATAGAGCAGGGGTGCGATGAAGAGGAGCAGAAAAGGGCGAGCTGGATAGATGGAATAAATAAATCAGCGCGAATTAGAAGGAGGGGAGGGATGTTCGGGTTTTCAAGTAAAAAAAAAGGCGGAGGAGAGCGTTTTCCGGAGAAGGGAATTGTGAGTGGGGGTGTAGAAGAATTCGGGAAGAAGTTTCGGGACCAATGGAATGGAGCAAAAAGTGCGCAGCGCACGGCAGACAAGTAAACAGGACTTACTATGCGTAAAGTAGGGCCGAGAGCGCACATATTCTCCCGGTGCTTGTCCGTCACCGTATTTCCCAGACCGCCGGAGGACTGCTACGGAATCCAGTTTTGGGTAGATACGATAAAAGATCTATCCATTGGCCTCAGACTAATAAGTCATCCGTTAGTCTCAGGCTAATACAGTCTGGCATCCACAATGGGGCGGCGTAGCGGATGTGATTAGCGTTGGGGAATATAGGCGGTTAGACGGCGGATGCAAGGAGGGAGGGGGGAAGGGAGGGAAGCCGTTGGAAAAACGGAATGGTGGGTGGGTGGGTGGATGGATGGATGGATGAGTACGTTAGTAGAACGGAACGATGAATGGGTTTGGAAGGGAGGACGGGAGGACGGGAGGATGGATGGATGAGTGCGTTAGTAGAACGGAATGATGGATGAGTTTGGAAGGGAGGACGGGAGGACGGGAGGAGCGAGGATGGGAGAAAGCTAGTATGGTCTGGATGGGTGAGTCGGTATATCAAATGATTGGAAACGGAAGGAGGTACGTGACATGAGAACGGATGGATCGCTGGTGAAGGTTCGGAGGAGGAATGGAGGGATGGAGGGATGGAGGGATGAGGACAGAATATAGAGAGGGTGGGGGGGAGTACGGACGAAATGGACCTCCAAAACCGGGGATATGATCAACATCACAAGTCTCTCTTCGCCCTCAAATAAAAAGAAGGAGGAAGGGACAGGATTAGAAGAAAAAGGGAATGATTCGAAAGAAGACAAACCGTACGAGCGGGACTCACCTCCGTACGGAAACAGCACTCTGAAAAGTATGGGGAGACCTTGCTCATGTCGACTATGGGGTGGCTTGGCAGACGCGATGAGGACTGAATAATAATAATACTGTAAAGTCAGGTCAGTGTGCGGGTTGGGGGGAGGGAGAAGGAAGATAAGGGGAACGGAATGAACGGAATAGATGAAGGAAGGAAAGAGGGTGAGTGTCGGCATGGTTCTGCTATAAATCATGTCCAAGTTGAAGAAAGGCACGGGAGAGCGTGGAAGGGACGCACCGTGAGCTCCTTGACGTGGGTTTGCCGCAGGGCATGAGAAAGGGAACTAGGGGTGCGGACGCTAAACGCGACTGGTGCCAGCATGAGACAAGCGAGTATGTGCACCCCGCCGTCCTTGACTCCTTGTCGATCTCGATCACCGCGATCTCAGCCGAATGCGCGTGGTTGCCGCGATGAGCACGATGAGCGGTATGAGCGTCATCGCCGCTGCGAGCACAATTCACAGCAGGAGGCTCGTCTTTGCTCGTGCCCCATTTGCTCTTAGCAGGCGCGCGGGTCGAGGGAGCACCGCAAAGTCATTCGCGCCGTGCAGGCCGTCGGTAGCCGTCGGTGCATGAATCCGGACAGGCAAGCAGCGGACGTTATGAGCCTCGAAATGGGTGATGTGAGTCGGGTAAAGCGCCAGTGGAAGGTGGTGAGCAAGTTCATGGCTGCGCGAGAGGAGGCGGGAGACAAGCGGGAGAAAGCAGGTGTTTGTGTGGGCGTGTTTGTGGCGAGGGTGGGACTTTTACACCGGTAAATATGACACAATTTTAGAGTTGAAAAATTGCTGTTTAACAGAGTTCGGAGGAGATTGGATAATTTTTTTACTCAGTGCTCTTCGCAGTACTAGTAGTGGGACGCAGCTCGTCGCTGAAAAACGTGGCGTGCTGCGCATTTCATGACGGAGCGCCACGATTGATTAATATACGCGTTCTTTAAGCAAATCCTCCGGGACTCTTTGCTTTTTCTCCTTCAAGACTATTCCCTTCTCCCTCCCTCTCTAGTCCTAATTCATTCATGTTAAATGACTCATGTGCAGCCTTAACACTTTCCAAAAGACCGCCTTCGTATGTAGGCCTCGAGACTCCAATTTATCCCCATACGATCCCAGTTCGCATTAGGAGGCCCAGGATTTCCGATGCGGTGCAACCCGGAGAGTCGATGGCAGCTGGGAAAAGCACTAAAAATTACAAGAGCCAAGGAGCCAAGTAGAGTGAGCTCTCAATAGTTTTGGACCGACACGTCTGCCGCAGTCACCGATTGCGGCCACATGTGATTTCTGAATGTATAAAAAAGCCCGATTTCTAACCGCTTTTCTTCACCCCTGCATTTATCACTGAGAACTTCCCTCCTATTTACCAGACATACGGATTGCCTGTTTCACACCCCGTGGTTCAATGGGGCCGGACATCTGATTCAATCTTCAACTGCAAATACATTCCGCGCGCCAACGATTGCGCTACCTCCCTTGGTCTTTCCTCTTCAGCTTTAAATGCATGATAATTTCTGGCTTTATTCTGGGCCCCTTACTATTCGGAGCCGTGGGCCGTGAACAATCTCTGCCGATCTCTCTCGTATGGTCACCGTGTTGAAAAACCTTCGTTTCCAGTTCACCTCTGTCGTGGCCCGTGTCCACGCTCAGAACCACATCATCTTATACGCTGTATTTTATGCGCTTCTCACTCTACCATATTAAATGAGGATAATATCAGCCATTTATTGCTCCCGATTGCTGAAGTGAAGTGAATGCAGATTTTGCGCACACCTAAGATTGCCAATAGACACAGCCAAGCGCACCATTCAATACAGAAAAAAACAGTATCTATTCGAAAGGCCAAAGAATCAAATTAAAATCAAATTTGCGCCGAGACTTAAGCTCAATCTTGTGGCTGCAAGTCGACCGATTCGGGAATCTCGGTCAGTAAATTAAGATTGAAATTCTGCCGCACTGAAATGCATGTAAACCATCCCGAAATGGTTGTTGGCTTTGATTCATCAGCTCTGATATGTGAACTCAAAGGATCGATTTCGGTCGAGATAAAACCTGGTTGGTGGCTAAGGAATGAATGAAGGTTCGACTGTGATGCAGTATTTCAGTTCACGTTTCAGGTTGAGGTGATTCATGTGAATTGAAAGCGAACTCTATTTTTCACCCAGCCTCGGATCAGAAATGATAAATGTAGCTCAGTTATTTATTCAACTAGTCCAGTTTATAATCCAAGAAGAGTTTCAAATAATTTCCGGTGGAGCTGAATTTGCGTCTTATCAACAAACTTTCATCGTGAAAGTACTGGAATCGCTCTAGTCCAGTTGATGTGTTTTTTCTCATGCTTGGGCTTTCAAATAGCACCTCAGGTGCCGCTGGATTTGGAAGTGCTGTGGTGCCTACACTGTCAGAGGACCGCGATGTTATTAATGGCTTTGTGGTATCGATTCGGATCTGGTGCGAAGTGAGTCAGCCCTGCATCAAGTACAGATAAACCATTTCAGCATCAGAACCGCAGAACCCCCATCTTTCGCAGCTCAACGCAAGTACACTAGATCGTATTTCTATCAACCTTCTCAAGCCAATTTACTTCTGGGACCGGACCGAATAGTTTATTCAATTTTTATCAATTCGCTATGCCTGATGTAATATACACAGGACCTATGAGGCGCAAGACGTCTCCGTGGACCACTCTCTGGTGCCGATTTGCGTGTCTTCTAGGTCCGGAGATGCCAGTGAAATCCGATTTGATCTCTCCTAATTTTTATACCTTCCTTCCTGAAACTCACCTGGTAAAAACAACAGCCACATTCTTCCGATGCGACCAATAAATCTGGTAAGCACCATTTTAGCCGCCGTAGATTCTATCAAGTTTACCCATAGTCTGCGCTCTTTATAGCGCCCACTGGAAAGAATCGCAGTCGTGGCGTATACCGCAAAGGGCACGCGCCTCTTTTGCCGGGCCAATTCCTCATGCAAGTACTCAACACTGGTGTTACCATTATTACGATCCTTTTGAAAATTTTGCGCCTTCTAGTTCAACAACTCGGCGCACGAAATAAGTTATGCGCCTCTCTTTTCGTTGGGACAATCTCCAACTACAATATATTCTTCTCGGCCATCGCCGGGCTGTTTATATTTTGCGGGCACATCAATCCGAGTTATTTTGGTTCGCAGTTTCATTGTTTTCAACCAGTTCCACCTATATGATTTTACACAGACACTTATCAGCCGATGCCCACGTATTTTTTTGGACATGATACAGCTGCTGCATCACGCATCATGTCCCACAGCAATTAGACCTAATTGGACTGCCATCGGGTGAAAATATGATCATCATACATCGCCTTGATGCGCATCTTTCTCCTTCCACCACCACCGTTCATCTCATTCCCCTCACCCACCTTATGTGCAATCAGACACTTCCCTCCTCATCCGAGTCTTCGACGACTGCAGCTATGCCACAAATGGCCCGGTATATACCTTCAACCTCAACGGTGCCGATGCATGCTACACGCGCGGTATTCGACAACTGCCAGAATTTCACTGTCGCGGGGGGGACCTTCATTCTACAGCCGAGCATTGATGGCTCAGATGGAAGTGGTGAGCCCGCCTTTCGAGATTTGCGGCGTGTGAAGGGTACGTTATTCCTCCAGTCCCGCACTCAAGAACGACCGGGTGACGCCTCTGCAGTTGAGGATATCAAGAATTGGCTTCTCGCACCTGATCCGGCGACCGATCGGAATAACGCTCTCGCTAAACGGCAAACTGGTACAGGAGACTGGATCCTTCGGACTAAAGCTTTCAAGAAGTGGAGGTCATCTGGCGAAAACCCAGTTCTCTGGCTTCACGGCCAATGTACGTCTTTCGCCGCAATTCATATCAAAGACATACTCATCAGCCACAATGACAGCTGGAAGTGGCAAGACCGTACTGAGGTATCTTCCGTTCGTGCTAGTTTCGTACATGCTTCTTACGTATGCTGTAGTGCATGTATTGTTCACGAACTTCTCCTTAGCATTCCCGATCTCGCATACTTCTTCCTTGTTATCAAGGCCAAGGACAGCCTTGATGGCTTGCTGTCCTCTATCCTTATCCAACTCGCAATTGCTCCGGAGAGATACAGGATCCTTTCTGAAGCATACAGCTCAGATCATCACGAAAGGACTACCCCCTCGCGTATCTCTGTTCACATACGTTGAGAAGATGCTCGCAGTCCCTCTCGATGTTACCTTGGTGGTCGACGCTCTTGATGAGCACCCTGTGCCTCGCGACGAGCTGCTTAAATTCTTGACCAAACTCTCGCGCGATCACCGTGATCATGTCCGCCTCCTTGTCACAAGTCGTGATGAGGCGGATATCCATGCTGCCATGACGAGTATGGGTGCCTCCGAGGTCGATTTGAGCACTGAAGTACGGCAAAGAGAAGACATCTACAAATATGTCACCAGTGTGCTACAATCGGATGAGCCGTTTCGAACATGGACAAATTCCACACTTGAACTTATCAAGCGCAGGCTTCTTGATGAAGGCATGTAAGTGGTCTCCCTTTCCTCTAATTCATGTTAGTGTTGCTAAATGAGATGTTAGGTTTCGTCTCGTTGCTTTGCAGCTCGAGAGACTGCGGAATAGCACGCCTATCGATGTCGAGGCCACTCTGAAGACCCTTCACTGCGTTCAGGCCGTGGGTAGACAGGGTCTGCGCAGCTGAGCCGATCCCTGCCGACCCTCGGCGGCAGGGTGCGTGGCCGTCACGTCAGCACAGGGAGACACAGCTCTGTCGCGCTGGGCCGATCCTCTGTCGCCCTCGCGGCGACAACCTCTGTCTACCTGGCACGACACACCGAGCACAACCTCCCTCGCCTTTTCGCGCGATGACTCGATGTCACCGTAGGTTATTTTAAGCTGTGGGAAACGCCGAAGCACCTAAGCGGCGGCGGCGGAGAGGAAGCGGCGGTTACTACCCGGTTTCTTCCGATGTGCCGGCAAACAGTGTTGAGGCTGTGCCATGGCAACAACATGGCAACCAAATATATCTTGTCCACACGCATTGGAGCAAACCTCTATATTACTGCGTGCGCGCCACTCCGCCCTGAGTGCCAACGGTCGGCACACTATGTCTACTCGGCATCTGTGTCTACCTGTGCCTACCAACGTCGACACAGCCCTTTGCCTACGGCTACTCTGAATGCAGTGCTTCCTCACTCACTCATGGAGATATATGAACAGATCCTGCAAGCACTCGAGTCCAGGAATCAGCTGACAGCGCGTCGTGTCATGCAGGTGTTCAAGCTCATCTCCTGCGCATCACGACCTCTCACTGTCGAAGAAGTTGTAGAAGTGTTTGCTGTTCAATTTGATACGGATCGTGTGCAGGTCTTCGAAGAGCACCGCCCAAAGAATCCCAAGATAGAGCTGATTCGCACGTGCACCAGCACATTTATCCGGATACAAAGCGGAAGGCGAGGAGACACTGTTTACTTTACACATGCATCGGTGTTGGAGTATCTCCAACGCAGTCACAATATTCCACCTCACTCCCCCTATCATATTGATCCTGCAAGTGCGTCTATGATCCTTACTAAACTCTGTCTTTGCACCATTGTCTCTATGATTCGACCTTCGATTCCTCAGCGGTCAGCTGGGCCCTTCGATGACTACACCCTGGAATTCTGGCTAAAGGAGACGGCGCGCGCTTTATTGCTCAACCCTGTGGGCGAAATTAGGTGGTTGTTAGATTCCATCTTGCTGGAAGGCATAGACAGCATACCGGCGCAACATCCTTGGTTAGCATATGGCGTTGAAACTTCCCCATGCACATCACCACTCCACTGTGCATCATATTTGGGCCTACAAGATTATGTTCGGCGGATCCTCATTGAGCATGGCACAATCGTCGACCGAGCCAACAAATATGGCTGGACTTCGCTCCATGTCGCGTCACGGGCAGGTCAAATTGATGTAGTGCGGGTCCTCATTGAGCACGGCGCATCCGTCGACCAGGCTGACAAAGATGGCTGGACTCCACTCCACGTCGCATCGTACGATGGTCACCTTGATGTCGCACGGGTCCTCATTGAGCACCATGCATCCATCGACCAAGCTGACAACGATGGCTGGACTTCGCTCCACATTGCATCCCGCTATGGTCGCCTTGGCATCGTGCGAGTCCTCATTGAGCTCGGCGCATCCATTGAGCAAGCCGATAAACATGGTTGGACTCCACTCCATGTCGCGTCGCGAGCAGGTCACCTTGAGGTTGCGCTGCTCCTCATTGAGCACGGCGCATTGATCCACCAAGCCGAAAACAATCGCCAGACTCCACTCTATGTCGCGTCGCGGGCAGGTCACCTTGAGATCGTGCGGGTCCTCATTGAGCACACCGCATCTATCGACGAAGCTGACAAAGATGGCTGGACTTCACTCTATTCCGCTGGCAGGTCACCTTGAGATCGTGCAGGTCCTCATTGAACACGGCGCATTTGTGTACCAAGTCAACAACAATGACAGGACTCCACTCTATGTCGCGTAGCGGGCAGATCACCTTGAGGTCGTGCAGGTCCTCATTGACCACGGCGCATCCATCGACCAAGTCAATGAACATGGCTCGGCTCCACTTGACATCGCGTCGAGGGTCCAGGGAAGGTCACCTTGGTGTTGCGCAGGTCCTAATTGAGTGCGGTGCATCCATCGACCGCACGGCGGGTGGTCAATAGTCAAATTAGCTGGAACCCAGTTGTAAGCATAAATGAATGGCCTTCATATATAGCCATTTTTCAGTTCACTATGTATGATATTATTGATCTTTTCCAGTACTTACAAACCCCGCCGTAATCTGCAATAATTTATCGAGTTGCCCAAAGCAACAGGCCTATTTTATTTTGATTTGATACTAATTGCACCTCTAGACTCGTTGCCAGTCTGTAACCAAAATCCGAAAAGATGTGGCAAGCACTTTCGGTGATTACAGACTGGTACAACTTGTTGACAGGTCTTGCTGAAATATTCAACTCCGATGACAGCCCAATGACTGTCGAAGAGTTGTACCAGTCTGTAACCACCGAAAATGCTTGCCACATTTTTTTCGGATTTTGGTTACAGACTGGTAACGAGTCTATTGCACCTTCGCTGGACCTAAATGTGACAATCTTAGGTGTGAAACTCAATCCAATTGTTTCGGGGACATCCTGCCGAAACAGTTGCCGAAATGTATGCTTTCGGCCCGAGACAATAGCTTCGGCGCTCCTGAAAGCAATGGTTTACTAAGCTTCCTTCACACCTGCACCTATACTTAATGTTTCGCATTTGTTTTCCACTCAACTGATTCCATCAAATTTCCGTTGCGTGTGAATGGCTCGTTCACTAACTTGGTAGGCGACCCACCTTGCTGTTATTCACATTTTATAGGGGTAGCTGGAAACGTACAACTTCGCGTACTGGTACTTTTGGCTTGAAGACTCAGTATCAGTATTGGACATCCATGGTTCGCATCGTTTGTGCTGACGGGAAGTGGTGATACCAGCTGCGCCGGACCCATAAGTAGGCTGGGCGCACTTAGAAAAGACGCAGGCGCTCATCGGCACGGAGCAACAATAATGGGGAACACCGGACCGCAACAAAGCAGAACAATGCACACATCGAACCAAAAGAAATGCATTTCTACGTAAAATCAAACGAAGCACGCACGTCCATAAACCTGGATGCTCCACTGCGCGCGCGGAACTGGGCACCCGTGATTATCTCGCCGTTGGGCATGCCGCGCAGGTCTAATAAATAAGCAATCAGAGTGGGTGCGGTGCGATACGATGCAAGGAGAGCGAGCAGGGATGTACTACTAGTACCGGCTCGCTCATCGCATGAAAACGGAGGGCGTGGAAGAAGAAGAAGAAGTGCGTGCCCACTGCCAGATCCATCAAGAGATCGCCGGTAGCGCAGCCATTCGCCTTTGATTCGCGTATATTATATCAACAAGCTTCATTTCAGTATGGCCTCGTTAGATCAGGGGACAGGTCACCCGACTTCTACAGAGTCACGTTTTGTTTCCTGCCCCAGGTACAAACGACTAACTTACCGCTGTTCATTCAACCTCAAGTTGAGCGCCGTTCCCTTCTTTTCTTGTTTCTTCTTTGTGTCTCCACGCGTCGCTTTCAATCATCCACACTAAAATTGCTCCAGTTGAATGCGGGTAAAAAAAGTGTAACCCTAGGCCATATGATACGTAATGGATTGAACAATACTGCTGAATCGGCCCCCACCGGCATCTGAGTTGCGGGTGTTTGGCAGCAGCTTCTCTTACGCGCTCGCCTTTCTCTAGCCTCGTCCCCATCCGGTATCTGGGTAAACATGCGCACATTGATCACTCGGGACTCGCATCCACGCTCGCATCACCACACACCCAGGACAGAGTTATTTCAAGAATGGTGGGGTAAAAGTTTACATTTTTAGAAGCCTTTTTAAATATATAAAAAGATATATAAAAAAATGGCAACTTTTCGCGATGCTTTCAGCAATTAAGAAAATATTTACTATTGTTAATGGACAAAAGGCCTTTTAACAAAGGAATAAAGGTTGTATTTTCTTTGTACCTGAAAGTGCCGCGAAAAGAACACCTTTTCATGCTCCTTTCAGGTACAAAGAAAAGAAAGCCTTTCTGAATTTTTGGAAAATCATGCTGAAAGGCAAACTTTCAGCATGACCCCAGGGTGTACCCACAGGTGCACGTTCTCCGAGGCCTCGACCCTCACCACAACCTTGGAAAGAAACAATAGATTATTTATTCATGTAATACACATAATCTACATCCTACTACTGCATGCGAGCGCCGACGAACGATAGAGATAGCACCATATTATATCTTACTGCACCTATCTTTTTGCTTACGAACTGTGTTCATACTTACTCACTTACATCTACAGCTCATATCTACTGTCTATGTAGGGGAATAAATAAACCATTATGTCCTTCTAAGGTCGCAGTGAGGGTCGATGCCTCGGAGAAGGTACACCTGGGGGTCATGCTGAAAGCTTTCCTTTCAGCATGCCTTTCCAAAATTTTGAAAAGGTTTCATTTTCTTTGTACCTGAAAGTAGAATGAAAAGATGTTCTTTTCACAGCACTTTCAGGTACAAAGACAAAAAAACCTTTCTTCCTTTGTTGAAAGGCCTACTGAAAGGACACTTTTCGGCTGGCCTTTTGTCCATTAACGATAGTAAATATTTTCTTAATTGCTGAAAGTGTCGCGAAAAGTTGCCGTTTTTTTATACCTTTTCAATTAAAATAAAAGTAAATCTTTTTATATATTTGAAAGGGCTTATAAAAATGTAATTTTTTCCCCACCATTCTACGTAGGTCAAAAGAAGTCTGTCCTGGGTGTGCCAGATAAAGCGTTGTCATTGTTCCTGTTTGTCTGATGTAGCCTAAGTTTGGTTGCTTAATGGTTCTGTTTGGTTGTGGTCCAGATTCGGAATGTGAAATCGCTAGCGTCGACTGGTTCACGAGTCTAGCCTTTCTCGACCAAGCACGCATCTCCACCCTTCCCGTGTCACCAATACTTCCCTCCTCGTGCGACAGCCCCCCGCTAGGCTACATGTCCGCTCCCTGCCGTTCGCACCGCAGTGAGCTCTGACACGCGCATACGCTGCCCTCCCCAGGGGCCCAATCATAGTCCCCGCAGCGCCCTGCCACCCGTATGTCGATGGCCTGAACGCCGTGCACCAATTCCCCAGTCAACATCTCCGTCTCTGTGGTTCTGTCAGCAGCGTCGACTTACTGCATCACTATCCGGAGCACCCTGCGTTTGATAGCCACGAGCCGGCTAGGCGAAGGGGGTAGGCGCCGCGTAGCTCTTTTTATCAATGTAACCCGCAGGCTCACACTCTTATCCTTCCATATTTACCAGATTTACTGCTCTATGTATTCGTAAAGTAAGCCCGGTACGCAAAGATGAGGTCCCCGCTTGGATTGACTGCGAATCGCGCTGCTTGGGCCCCTCATGAATATTCCATATTTCGACGCGGACCACGAGCTCTTTATTCCTTCCATACGTCGTTTCCTCACTCTTTCTCTGCGACTTATGTAATCTCACGCACCTACCGAGGTTCTCGCTTAGGGCTCTCATCGGACATAGTGCACGGTGCACGGTCACTTGCACTTGATGGAGTGTTCTAAAAGCACCGCGGCAGACCGGGGCTCGACTCCCCACTTCCGAATGTATGCAGTTCGGTATAGCCTTCTTTTTTCCTCTTTCAACCCGCCTCTCCAGGTTCTCAAAGCCATGAATCGAACGTGGTGTTCGGGGCATGGCAGTATCCCGTTCTGATGCTCCTGCAAGAAATCTTTGTCGCTGTGCTTACTTATTGCATAAATCTGGTCACCTCTATCAGTTCTAGGATCCTAATAATGCGCATCGGAACTGGTGTGCGGCGCACAGTTGCTTCGCACGATTTTTTACAAAGCTTGGATGTGGCAGGACGGGGTTCGACTATCACGGGCATATTCTTGCAGCGTTCAGGCGCTCCTTTTTCCCTTTTGATTCAGCGAGTATAAACTAACGCATCTGATTGTGGATCACGGCAGGATTGGGTCCGACTCCCTTCGATCGAATAATGCAACCGATAAATTTCATTTTTTCTTCGCATAGGACTTCATCTCATGGACGTACACAGGCCCCCACCGGCTCTCTTCCTCATGCGCGGTATGCCACGGACCGTCCGACTTTATTCAATTGCGCACTGACAAGACGAGGTCCCACTCCCCTCCTCCGAGTCGGACGTTCCATTTCCTCCCTTTGCCTCCACCTGTGATTAATCCAGCCCATCAAGCAAGTTCTTCGATACTACCGGAACATGGATCTTCTGCGTGACGAACAACTCCTTGGACTCCTAATGATGCCCATTGGACGTGGAAGCTCTTAAGTTCATCTCCAATGTTCTCGCCGTGATCAACCCCAGCGCCCAGATTACAGTTTTATCTCCTCCGACATTACTGTCCGCCGTCGCCGTAGCACTTGGCCAAACTTCGATTTCATCGGTTTTGGTCTGGATGTCGAAGTGGATCACTCTGTCTGGGCCACTACTCCGCGTTTGCTGAAAGAAGGTGAGCATAATATGAGCGACTGTATCCCGGCGCGGCGCTCACCACCATCTGTGTTTCCTGTCGCGTATTGTCGGCTCCCTTTGGAATATTCTGAAACCATACTCCGCTGCCGTTGCTCGGTCTGCACTCGAATCAGTTCAGAAGATCTGAGGCAGAAATGATCACGCACTCGTAGTCAATGAGGATTGTTCCATGATCCATTCCAGCGATAACCGACAGGTGCAACTTAGCGCCACAACTAATTGACGCGCGATGTTCGTCCAGTGCTGCGCTGGGGAGGCGGAATTCGATGGACCAGTCGCCTAAGGGGGTTTCCACGGGTACTAGCGTGGTCGTTGAGAGGATGCGTGGGATTGTGACTTCAGCTTGTCTGATCCCGTTATTCGCCACGACCCAGATCCTATCTGAATTGTCGTCCGTCCAGGTTATATTGCATGGGCTCGACGATGACATTAACGATGATGAGCAGGGGCGAGTGAGGTTCGGTGGCGAAGGGAAGTGGGCGGACAGAATGAGGGTGTTGCTCTTTAACCTGCTCTCTTTATACCCTGCTCAGGCGGTGGCCAGACAGTGAGTCTTCGAGTTTGATGACGCTTGTGTGGCGGGCTGACTCCTTTGTTTGACTGAATGTTCATTACGAGACGCCGGCTGCCGGGCTGCATTCCTACAATTCCTTTTGCGGGTACACTTATTCCCATACAGACAAGGAATACCCCTAGTTCGGACGTGAGGTGGCGTCCCACTATTTTTTTTTTTCAACGGTGTTTACCAATGAGAGATCCTTAGCTGAAAATATTCTGAGGAATTTGGACCCTCAAGCTGTGGGGCGAATCTCCGTGCATTCAATTTCAAGGTTCACAGCGTCGTGATATAGTGCTAGGTGGAGGGTGGCGTTAATTATACAGCACCGACGAACGATGACGTCTCAGCCACAGCTCGTGTGAAAATTGCCAGAGCTGTTAAATGTGAGTCGATCCGAAGTTATTCTCGATACGGAGCTACCCTTGTCAAGAGCTCGGCGTCTCAGGGAATCTCACTCGAAATCCTGTCCCCTATCTTGAGAGGGAAACCAAAGTCTTATCCCACCGTTGGCAATCGAATGAATGCCTTTTGGGTTTCTGTCGGGGGCAATTAGCTGCAACGCGTCAAAATGACGCGGAAAAGCTGACGGAAACTCGGTTCGAAGAGTCGCGAGGCAATTGCAGTATTGTCTGTGAGTTTCTTTTCCATGTACGAGATACGAATACAACTTGAATATCTGCCCCAAAAATGGATCGGCTAATCAATAATTTGCAGATAATTCGAAGGCACGACTGTAAATCGAGTATCAGTAACGAGATCACAAGAAACAATGCGTGGAGACAGATAAACGCACTTCCCGCAGTCCCATCCGCCTTTCTGGCCTGCCACCACTTTCCCAACCGATCTTCGATTTCGAGAATCTCACCCTTCCGGAAGGACAGCTCAGCTGAGTCTTGGGGCGACGCGGTGTCTACAAATCAAATCCAAAGTGAATTATCACACTTTGATTTGTTCAGAGGGGAAACGCACATGCATGCAATGCCTTCGCTTTCCATTGCGGGGTCGTCTCCACATCCACATCTGCGGCCGGACCCTCGGATACCACCGCCGCGTTTTCCTCTTGAATCTGGACTTCATTATTTGTGGCGGGTGAGTCTTTTGGCCTGTGCCGCGGTAATGCATGTTCGACGTCGCGAGATGGGGATGAGGGATTGCTTGGTATGTCGGACAGCGCTGCACCTGTGGCTGGAGCGCTCGCAAGTGTTCCAGTGTGGGTGATGGGAGATGCGCCCTCCGGCTGCTGGGTACCACGATCCAAACTGCTGCGACTCGCGGTAGATGGCCTATCTGGGTGCGCGGCGACTGTTGTGTTGGCCGAGACCGGTGAAATTATTGTCTTCTCCGTAGGAGCTGTACGCTGTGTGATTGCGCGCAGGGCAGGAGGATATCCGACTTTTCCATCATACACACCCGACTCGGGCGAGTGCGGCTCGTGCGCACCCGAGTCGCCGTTCATGCTGGGGGATGTAAGGCCGCCGGTACCCAGCATGTTGAATAGTTCAGAGAATACCGAATCCTCGGTGGATGTGAAGAACAATACCCAAATGATGTCAACCATTGCGAGGATGAGCCATCCGACAGACATCGCAACCGGTGCGGCGGTGGCGGAAAAGATGCCCACCTGGACACCGTTTACCGCGAAAACAATGGCT
Source organism: Mycena rebaudengoi (assembly GCA_029282285.1). Lineage (NCBI taxonomy): Eukaryota > Fungi > Basidiomycota > Agaricomycetes > Agaricales > Mycenaceae > Mycena > Mycena rebaudengoi. The sequence goes on along the minus strand of JARJCX010000002.1, from coordinate 4,503,115 downwards.
ATCGCCCCGAATATGGACAGTTGGAGGCGATGTACTGCGATCGCGTCTGTTGCGACCGCGAGGATGAACCCGACATTCAACGCGCCCTGAAGGAGGATGGCGAACCAGAGAACGCCGACGGAGTGAGATCCTGCGGCGATCGACGTTGTTCATTCAAGGGGCCTTGAACATGATAGCACTCACGGTGCGCCTCTGTGAAGGACTGACCGACCAGGGCCACAAACCACGCAGTCTGGGAGGAATTGTTGATAATGCAGTTCTAACCCCGTTAGTGACTCACGATCGCAGACACTGTGGTCAGAGAAAACAGATAGCTCGTGCGGAATGGCTGAAAATCCAGACGTCGACGTCTTCCAGAGGGCATAGTAGGGAGATGGAAGAACTGATCACATGGAGCGGAGTGGGTATATATGCTGCGCAGCTTGACCGTTGCCGAGGTACTTGACTGACAGTCATGAGAGGACAAGTAATTATAACACAATTCGAAGGCCATAATAAATAAACTCACAGGATGCCTGCAGTCATGGCCATAGCCATACAGTGACAGGTAGATCCGCATTGAGTGGTCGTTGATTGGTGTCAAGTTCTCGGGATACCGGAAGTGGGTGATCTACGATGTCTAAGCTATGGTTGATTGATGCACTGTACAATTCTATCACAATCTTCATTTAATCTGCCTGATGGACGGATTCAAGACGGATTTACCATCCGCCGCATCAAGCCTTCATTTCTGGGGCTGTTTTGAGCTACCACATCGCAATGAGACCAGACGGTATCTCGAATCATTGCCAGCACATCGGTTGCATAGCGGTTGAGCATCTTGATATGCTCCATTAAGCAATTACAGTGTCACTGATACATGCACCGGACACGGAATCTTCTCCGATTCGTGATTGGTTCATGAGCCTGTCCAGTTTTGTTGTGGCATGTTTAGTCGCGAGCTGAGGCGCATTGTGATCACGTGATGTGAAGAATTTAAATTGTGGCGCGCTAAGCTTAAAGCTTTACACACTGTGAATAGGTAAATTTCAGCTGGACTGGAAATGAAACTGATAATACGTTTCTCGGTGCAGTCTGAAAGATGCACTGAAATATATATTTTCAGATCCCCCGAAAAGTGAGCCGAAAATAGTAATATCGGTACAACTTTCAGGGGCAGCCGAAAATACTATTTTCGGAACAGTTTTCAGCCCAAAGCTGAAAACACTTTTATCAGTATCATTTTCGGCTCCGCTAAAATATAGGTTTCTCCACCAAGGGTTCTCTCAGACAGAAAATCCCAATGCCTGGACATACTCTAGCTGTTCATAACTATCTTTCAGCTGCACTGAAAATGATACTGAAAAAAATGTTTTTGGTTGCCCGCTGAAAGGGCTACTGAAAATAGTAATTTCGGTGCAAACTGAAAGTGGTACTGAAATGTCCATTTTCAGCTCGTTTTTCGGCGGATCTGAAAAAACTTATTTCAGCTCACCTTTCAGGAGGCTCCGAAAAAGGTAATATCAGTGTCATTTTCAGTGTGACTGAAATCTACCTATTTACAGTGTGTTAATAAAGCTCTGCTGGCAAAGTTGTGGTTACGCAGGGTTAAGCAACTTACTCCTTCCGGGTTTGTCTGTGCTAGTCCCACGGCTTTTGCCGGCTGCTCCATGTGATAAAGCGGGTAAGCGGGTTCGCTGGCGTGCCGAGTCCCGAATCGCTCCTTGCTCCTTTCCCACATCCATTCGACTGAGTGTAAAGATGGCGCTCCCTCCTGGGATTATCTATCTGGGGGGCCTTCTGCCGAAGGCACTCGCTCCCGCGTTCGTTGTCTACTGCATCAACTGGCTCGTTTTGCACTTTCTTGGCTATTCCACCCCTCCCTGGGTCGCTGCGGCGTGCTACCTCCTCAGCTTTCCTGCAACGGTGACGGCGGTCGTGCAGTACAAGGACTATATCATACGTCGCGATGCTCGAGCTCTTGGCGCAGTTCTTTGTCCGGCCCTGCCAGGATCAATCGGCGGGATAAATATACTTCGGACTGCAGCGCACAATTACGCATTAGCATATCCCGGTACGAGCGCCGAGTAACTGTCCTCTGAGTCCTCTTGTTCACATTCTGTCAAGGCGAACCGCCTGCGATTCAAAGTATGGCTTACGGGCACACATTCAGCATCCGCCTTTTTTTCCACAGTCGGGTAAAGTTATGGCTTGCATCCGCCCCGAAACCTACTCATACTAGTCAGATATTTACCTCGGAACCGGAGAACATCAAGCGCATTCTTGCTACAGAATTTAACAGTTTCGAAAAAGGGCCGGAATTCCGCGATCTTCTGGAGCCCTTGCTTGGAACAGGTGTCTTCGCGGCCGATGGTAAGACGAATTTCTTCAGGACACTTCCGCGGAACTGATGCTCCAACTCACAGGCGATATGTGGAAGTGAGTGCATAGCCGAAAGTTATTTTCTGCGCCTACATTATTGCAGATTCCACCGGTTCATGACCCGACCTTTCTTCCACCGCGAACGCATCAGCGATTTCGACTTATTCGACCGTCACGCAGAGAATGCCATCCGGCAGTTCAAAGCCCGACTTAGGGAAGGTCATCCCGCTGATTTCCAGGTATGTAGCTCAGGTAGAGAAGAACAATGCATTTGTGAGACATCTCCTTCCACAGGACATGGTCTCCCGCTTCACCCTCGATGCCGCAACCGAGTTCCTATTTAACCATGATCTGGGCAGTTTGTCCGCAGGCTTGCCCTATCCCTTCTACGTACCTGTGTCTGAGCAGAAGGGTGTGATACCGGGCCACCTCTCGAACGTCTTCTCTACCGCGTTCCAGGAGGCGCAGATGATCACTGCATTCAGAAGCCGCGTAGGGCGGCATTGGCCGCTCATGGAGTTCTGGAAGGACAAGCTTGCGGAGCCGATGGCAGTGGTGCACAAGTTCCTTGATCCGATTCTCAAAGAGGCGGTGGCGAAGAAGCGCGCGAGCCGAGCGGACGGCGAGGAGAAGAAGAATGTGGAAGGCGAGCGCGAGGTGCAGGAAGGCGAGACGCTGCTCGAGCATCTTGTGAATTATACTGAAGGTATAGTGCGCACTGTCCTATTTCCCACTGTACTCATTGATAATCTCATGGGATGAATAGACCACGCGGTACTTCGGGACGAAATTCTGAATATCGTTGTCGCGGGCCGAGACACGGTATGTTTTTTTTTCTTTTAATCCACGCATTTTTCGTTGAAATAATCCTTATTTGAGACGGCGACCCTGCTGACATTCGCGATCTACATGCTTGCGGAGCATCCTAAAGCTCTCGCGAAACTGCGCCAGGAGATCCTGAACAAGGTTGGCTCGACCCGTCGTCCTACTCATGACGACTTCAAGGAGCTCAAGTATCTGCGGGTACGTGAAAGGCTCATTAGCTTTTGGAATAAATCCCTCATGCAGATTCTAGGCTGTGTTGAATGGTACGCAGCTGGTTTTGAATTCTCAAAACGAAGTACTGAACCGCATCGTGATGCGCAGAAACGCTGCGGCTTTATCCACCCGTGTATGTCTGTTGATGCCGAATCGTGCATAACTCTAATTTCTTGTTCTGTTTTTCTTTGTTCGTCCAGCCCCCTCAATACTAGGTGAGATTTCTTTCGAATTATATGCAGTGCGCGCAATTCTGATTATGGCTATAGAACTTGCCAACAGTCGACGCTGTTCCAGTCCAGCGACGGGGGTCCCCCCATCTACGTCCCGGCTGGTACACGATGCCCATACGGAATGATTGTAATGCAGCGGCGGACGGATCTCTGGGGCCCCGATGCGCTGGAATTCGATCCCGACAGATTCCTGGACGAGCGGCTTCATAAATACCGTTGAGCATTCCTCCTATTTTGCCATTGAATATCCATCCACTGACACAATGACAGTGACCCCGAACCCGTTCATATTCCTTCCGTTTAATGCCGGTGCGTGCCCCTCTGATCTGTGTCTCCGTCCTCTGATACATCTCGCATTTGCGATTTAGGCCCCCGAATCTGCTTGGGTCAACAGGTGCGTCTTCAAACTCGCGTGAACTCAGTTCTAATGGATATCCCCGCCCCAGTTCGCATACCACGAGGCCTCGTTCTTCATAGTCCGCCTCCTGCAGACCTTCTCAGGCGTTTCGCTCGATGCCGACGCACAGCCTCTCGACGCGCGCCCGCCCGCGGACTGGGCGACAGACGACAAGACTGGGTGGAAGCGGCGCGAGAAGATCAGGCCCAAGTCGCATCTTACGATGTTCGTTCAGGTGCGCATCATTATTATTTTGTTGCTTGCGAGAAGGGTGGCTGACATGGAGTGCCAGGGAGGACTGTGGGTGCGCATGGAGGAGGCCAGTGCCAGCGAGGGCACGTAGTTTTCGTCATGTTTGTTTTTGTGTGTTTTTGTGTTCTTGTTCCACGTTGTAAGCTCATGTACTAGCCATATTTGACGTTCCAGGGCTTCTGTGGAAAAGTGAATCTTTGTTCCTTTGACGTTGCCGCCAATACAGAGATATTATTATATTATTCGCAGCATCATCTCTCCGGTGGGAGGTAATGTAGTAACCGTATGAATTGTCATCGTCCAGCGATGAGTATCGGGGCCAGCCCAATCTACGGCTCATTTACCGGCTGCTGCGGTTTCAATGTATCCTTTCTTCCCATCATGAGATGATACATCCCGATCCACTAGCGTTCCTCTCCCTGCTGGCCTCCTTATTTAGACCACCGCCCCTTAGACCACCGCCCGGAGACATCGGCTGGATGATAGTGCGTCAACGTTATCCCTTGAGCCCTCAGTAAGAGACTCACGGGTATTTGCGAAGGTACGGCGGTATGCGATATTTCGATGTCATAAAAGACGTCGGAACTGGCCGACGAGGGCGCGGATTTGACTTCAGCGGGCGCATCCTAAATCGGGTCATTTAATTAATTGGAATCATTCAATTGATGTGGGGGAACGTACATCGGCCCGCCTGGAGGGATGCATTGCGACCGGGGCAGCAAAAACGGGACAGAGGACGGTGCATGAGGGGCAGAAAGTAGATATACGCATGACTGAGGAATGGAAGAGGAAATTCAAGTACGGGTCCAGCCTGGCGCGTCCCTTCGGCACACAGCGAACTTTTAAGTATCGGAATTTCCCTATGGAAACAGTGGCCACGAGTTAGACGCGGTTCCGAGGAGGACCCCCGTGGCGCGTGGTAGGACCGCCGTTGTGCGCCAGGTAAATAAATACATGTGAACTCCGGGTAGATTGGCGGACGTGCTAAAATTAGGGTATGCCTGCATAATCGAACGGGGCTTCTCCGTGGTGAGATAAATTGTTGCGGAACTTTCTGTGGCGTGCAGAACATTCGAAAAAGGTTAGAAATGGCAAAAGAAATGCATTAGCGCTCGATCAGCGTGCAGGTATCGATCAGCCCAGGCCCATGATGCTTGCTGGAATTTTCTTCTCACATACTCCTTCCACATACTTCCGTCTCCCTACCACTTCGCGTATGCAATTCTGCCCTCATTTTCCGCCCTGCCTTTCTGGTTGACCCTCAGTCGCTGGTCTTTGGCTGGTCTTCCCGTTTTTTCTTCCACCTGCGCCCCGTATATTCTAGTCCCCACTGGTTACTTTTTAGTTGGATATACAAATTCGATGCACATGGCGACTCCAATGTGCTCGTATGCTTGAGATTCTAATGAAAAATATAGCGGCTTTATTGCTGTGTGCCAGATACTGATATCACCTGTTCGATTCGGGACCGAGCCTTGAATGGAGCGCCAAGTCCATGCTCTCTCCGGCTGAAGGCATACAACCTTACAAACCCCAAAGTCATTCATTACGTCTGTTGGATCTCTTTTGTTGGTTCTCTGATCGCGACGTCTTCGTTCGACTTTTCCGACGGTAAAATGAGAATGGTTGGAATGCACCTACCCAGCGCCCAAAGTGTAGAAGGCGGTATGGACCGCGCCTGGCAGTGATACAACGGGCTCCCTTACGTCCACAGGATCACCCGTTCCACTCGGGATCAAACCTTCGGTTTGGTAATGTTCGTTTTTTATGGACTATATACTGTCCATCAATGATGTGCATTTAATGGGACAACTTCCAGGGTTCGGACAACACCTCCATAGACTTGCTGTGGATTCTTGGGTACAAATTCATTAGATAGTCGGCATCAATCCGGAATCTCGTAGCAAATCACATCAATTTGTGGTGTTTTCCCTCCAAAAACTCGTTCCACCTCTGCAGCTGCCTCTGAAGTACCTGGATGATGCAATAAATTATCGTAACCATATTAAAGCCTCCCGTGTCTTTTTTATATGACAAGGTCCTCTAGAGGTACCTGCAGAAGCACCGTTGGAAGTGAAAATGACCCGAGTTTCAATTTTCTGGAGGGTAAAATAAAATATCCAGGCACCCAGATGAATGAAAAACCAATGTTCGACCTTCCTAAGCCTTTCACCGCCCTAAGGGCAGAATGTCAGATATGGACATCGGCAGAATATGGCATTGCTGCTCTAAACAACATTATTAAAGGTCCGCGATTTTTGAACCACGGCGAGGTTTAAACAAGATTAAAACACTGGCGAAGGGTAGATAATTAAGGTGGTACTCTTGAATTAAAATATTTAATCAACAAGTAAAGTTGTGAGAATGTTACCGAGACCGGGACTCATGTATGTAGGAAACCCAGTCTTTTATTATACAAAAATCCGGCGGAAAAGAAACCTCAACGGGAGCAGGTGGGGTAGAATTTCGATACCTGTACATTATTTGAATCCCACATCTCGTCGTTGGCCCAGTGTCAGCCATTATTTCACTCAATACGATGCTAAATCGACTTCACTCCCTTTGTGATTGTCTTGTTTCTGTGGGGGCCGGCCAAACATATCACGTACCTACAACATTTTCAAAAATCGGGACAACGATAAATGAGCGGCTTACGATGTGTGTCTCGGTCTGTGTGAGAACTTGGATTGGTCCGAGCTCTACGTCGCCGTCCTGTAGGATGAGGTGTGAGATGCACAGGCCAGGCCCATGTCGCGATCCAGAACACTCACAGTTACGCGGCGTGGCCTTCTCGAACGGCTCCCGGAACTTCCATTGCTGCTGTTCTTCAGCCTGCGCTTGCTGTCTGCCATCCGTATGCCGCGGCGAGCATTGAGTGTCCACATCATCGATATCGCGTAGAGTTTGGGCAGCATCATGTTGAAGGCGGTTGAAATCCGGCCCGGGCCGCCGGGCTTATATTGCGAGAACACCAGGTTGAGCATCGCGCTACAGTGGTGCCTGGTTAACTCAGCACAAGGGAAAGATGGGAGAGACCGTAAGTACCAGAGGGCACCGGGTGCCGCGGTCTGAAACGTGAGCCGGATAAGGGCATTGATCAGTCCCGCCGTTTGAGGAAGGACTGCCTTCTTTGTCCTGATCAAAAAGTATGCGGTGGTCAAGGACAGTGAAAAATCCCCGGCTGAAAGCATACTGAGTTGGGGTGCGGATGGGAGGGGAAGTGGAGCACGTACCAAACACAGAGCTTAGATGGATCGCAACTGAGTTCAGATTCAAATAAGTTCTGACATAAAAAACTGAATGAAAATATGTCGGCGACGTACACCACATTGTAATCTCTTTTGCGGCACTCCGGCTGATGAAATATGTCTAAAAAAACAAGGGCATCAGAATCTCATCGCGCGATTTTGGGAACTACACTGACCGCGACGGCCACGGCCACGAACGCAAATAGAAACAACAAAGCAATCGGCCCTACAATCCAGATCCTTCCCGAGATGATGTACAGACGGAAGCAGAAGTAAAGTTGAACGTAGAAACAAATCATGGCGACCTTTCGTAATTGTCAGCATAGACACCTGGTTAATGAAGTATGTTCGTCAGATACCGTCAACGGAGTTCCAGACTGGTACCAGGCCGTATAATTGAGCAAGATTGCGCCTTTCACGTCGCCAAAGTGTTGAATGAAGTTAATCCAAATGAGTCCGCTGAGATAAAAGGTCAATGATAGGTTAGATTCTCCCACGCAGCGACTCACAATGATTGAATAGATCTTAAGATTGTGGCGATGAAGAGAACAGCGACAATACATTGGAGGCTCCGCTTCTCGTCGCGATACCGCGTGTAATAGTTGACGAACTGCGGAAACGTGAGAAATAAAAAGTGGAGTAACATGGCAACGCTTACCTGGCAGAAAAGCACGCCTTGGAGGACGAAATCAAGTGATGCACCTATAAGCTGATGATGGGGTTGCAAATCAGTTTCGAGATGCTCCAGTTTCGAAAAAAAAACCTACCCATGGTCCAAGGAAAAAGCTGACTTGCCGTCTTTCCTCTGGGGAGAGCGACAGCGACATGGTATTGGATGGGCTGCGACAACCGAAACATTACAATGCATTTATACGAGACGAAAACTCTTGTCGCAATTAGTGACCCTGAGTGGTGGCGTCTAGGCTTACGCGAATAATGCTCAGGAACAATATTTCCATTGGACCGACGCGATGTGACCTTTTACACAGGTCTCAGATGAAGGAACGAATAGGTCAAGCAATCCCGTATTACCTATAATCACATATCAATGACGCCGCCCAATTTATTACTCGGTAATCGTTATTATACAACGCTTTACTGCTAGTTTCTTTTTTTAAAAGAACCAGAAACCTTAATTTGGTATATTCGTGGGAATGACGGTTGTCCTGGTGCGAATCATTTTGCTGATTGACGTTGCACTCCGTCTGCCTTTAAGTTTCTGAGCGACAGTAGTAATTCAGCTTACAATGAATGCCAGCCACTCCGTTCGACCACTTTGAACTGTGTTCAGAGATATTTCCAAACATAAGCTCTTGGCAGAACCGAGCACGTAACGGGCCTCCTCCTTCTCAGATATTAATTATTGGCCTTCATCTGGAACACCTTGTGGGAAGCCAACACCTAGAGGCTGTTGGTAATGGAGGGCCTTCTGTGCAACAGGCTACTCAAATTATATTTATTTAATGTGCATCTTTGTCAATGGGGCCCCCTGGTGGTCAAGTTCACCTCTCCGCCTATTTGAAAAACTCAAATATAACTACGGTTCTCCTATGGCGCCCGTCAGCTCTGGCATCGGGGACAATATGATGCCTGTCATCCAAAGGTCGTGGACCCTGGAAGTTCAGGTGAATGCTAGTATGTATGGAGTTCAATGTTCCCCTTCGGCGTGCCTAATCCGGCAATTTGCCGTTGATTGGACAATTTTGCCTGCTCCGGAGTCTGCTGCTTCGTGATGGGATAATTCCATTGGAAACCCGATTTCACGGAGGAACCAAATAGGGCCGGAGAACCCTTCCATGTTTCGACGTATTCTAGGAGTTCAAACGCACTGGACGGTGCGCAAACTCGTTCGTAGCCGTACATCAGCTCACAGATCTTCAGGGCGGCATTCACTTCACATAAGGAGGCCAGAAGGCGGCCAGAAGGGCTCCATCGCACGCGGTGTCGGATCACCCGTTTGACTCCGAGCCGCGAAGAGGCTGAAAGCTCGCCTAGTTTTTGCTCTCACGGGACCCCAATACTTGAACTGCTCAATGAGTCCGGGATGTAAATAATGATATCGGCTCGGGCCGCTCTTACATTTTCTTGATCGTCGTCGACAAATGCAGATATCGGTAGGGTCACCCGTTCGGCTCGCGATCGAGCCATAAACATTCGCACCGTTGTTGTTATTCCGAGAAGGCATTTTATGTCTCAGCGGGTTTCATTACTTAACTCATTTGATATTCATGAGTACGTCATTTTTTTAACCCCTCTCCCCCCCCCTGGGCTTTCAGTAACGTTAATCATTTGATAATCGCCATGAGATGGCTCGGGGACATTCGTGTGTACTTAAACGCCAATAGAATACGAAAATTAAGAGTGTAGCGACCAGCTCTGCCGCTGCCAAACGCGTTCTCGGCGCGTATCAGGGAGTTGCTTAAATTCCGCCTCAGATCACAGTCCCGATCTGGTAATTTGATGGCGGCACCACAAGCTTGCCGTGGATCTTTGCCGCCGATGCCGATGACCAAGCTCCGCCCACATTTCTAACAAGTCGTGCAGCAAGAAAATGTAGCTACTAAGCTAGGCTGAGTATTGCAATACAGCAGAAAGGGAGCAATAATTGAATTAAGAGCTATTGAAGTAATACATGCATCTGTTCACATCCTTCATTTGCTGCTGGTACGCCTGCTGGGCGGCGCATACGGCTGCCCCCCATAATGCTACTGGTGCGGGTATGCGGCCGCCCCGCCGACGTCGGCCATGAACGGCGTGACGACGCCCCCGCCCACGCTCGTCCCCGCAAGCCGCCCGCCCCCTCGTCCTCGTCTTCCGCCCCATTCGCGCTCCGCCGCCGCATCCCCATCCCGCCTGCCTCGCTCATCGGTGTCAGCCCCGCGTCCCCGCCCCCCACGCCCCCCATCATGGGCAGCGTCGCACCCCCCACAATCCGCCCTGGGTCGAAGTTCCCGTCAAACTCCGCCTCGCGCTTGCGCTCGCACGCACGCTTGGTGAAGAACGACGACGCCGCCCGCGATCGCACTCGTCTTGCTGTTTTTGGTTACGGGTGTGGTGGAGGGCGGGGGCTGGGACACGGTTTGGCTGGCGTGGAACGTGGTTATGACGACAATGCAGGAGTGGACAGACAGCCGGAGGACCATAATCGCGCGCAGCGGCGTGGAAGAGCGCCACGATCGCGCGGCGGCACAGGAGAGCACCTACGTAGCGGCAATAACGCGAAGAGACAAACAAGTCGTGTCCGGTCTATCCCTCCGCCATTCAGCCCACTCTGCACGCAAAGGCCCGGCAGGTACTCGCATAGCGAAAAACGGCGCACGGAAGCGGAAGGAGTGCCGTGCCGTGTCGCAGCTGTAACGCCCCTTCGTCCCGAAACACGACGGACGCGCTGCTCCGGCCACCCATCGTACGCACGTGCCCACGCGCCGCTTATACTCCTCAAAAGCGCGTCATAAACGTCGGGGACATCGGCGTTGCAGGACCATGGCGGGCGAAGGCGTGTTGGCGACGTGCGGCGGGTGCGGCGAGCGACGAGATTGGCGGCAGGAAGAGAGAATGCTGGCTCATTGTTTGTGGCTGACATTGTTTGACGTGAGCGGAGCTTGAAAGTGCCGCAAATCTTGCCGCCATCAAATTACCAGATCGGGACTGTGATCTGAGGCGGAAAGTCAAGAGTGGTATCAGGGCAAGGCCGACGCCAAACACGACCACTCACACGTGATCGCTCCTCTCTCCTGCCACCCATGAGCTCCGACGACGAGGACCTCGCGCGCGCCATCGCAGTCAGTCTAGAGGAATCTAAGCAAGGAAAGGTCTCCAAAACCAAGTCTTCACACCATGAAGTAGTCGAAATCAGTAGTGACGAGGACGAGGACGTGGCCCCACCCCCAAGAAAATCTGGTGCAGATAAGCTCGTAAAGTCGCCTGTAAAGTCCAAAGCGCCAGCAGTCGCGGTCGCTGCGGGCGCTGGTCCACTCTCTCTTCTCTCTGACCGCGCCCAACTCGAAAAGGAGCGACTTGCGCGCCAGAAGAGGCTACGCCCGAACCCGTCTCCGCCACCCCCCGAGTCCGATGACGCCTCAGACGCCACCTCGGACACAGACGGAAGCGCCCGGAAAAAGCCCCGGCTCTCCCCGCTTACCGGTCCCACCCGCGCATTGTACCCCGCTGGCGCGCTCTTCCGCGTTGCCACGCAGCACGTCACGGTCGCCGCCACGCCCGCTATCCGCCTCTCGGAGATATTAGGCAATAAAGAGGAATTGGTCTTCGCCGTACTTAGCGCATTTGTGTCCGACCCCGCGTGGCTGTACGCGTTCTTCGACCCGGGAACGCCGGTGGTGCTTGTTGGTCACCCGGACGACGCGGATGGCAGAAAGAACGCGCTGAAGAACATATTCCCGAACTGGGTCAGAGTGTGCCCGCCACTGCGTGACGGCCGCGGCTGCATGCATATGAAGTATATGTTGCTGTTTGGGAAAGATGGCGGCTTGAGGGTTGTTGTTGGGACGGCGAATCTTGTGCCGATGGATTGGCGGGATATCGAGAATGTGTGCTTCTTCTTATTACTCAATTCAATCTCACCTTGCTGAATCCCAAACTGCAGTACGTATACATCGTCGACGTGCCCCTCGCACACGGAGCCGCGCCCACGACGACGCCCCGCCCTGGCGAACGCAAGGGCGAGTCTTTCCCCTTGATGCTTGAACGCACCCTCCGCGCGACGGGTGTGGACGAAGCGTTGCGTATTATGCAGATGCAAGGGGTGCGTCCTTTATTTTACTTCTCTCATCTCTTTTCTTTCTTTTTCGATTGCATGCGTAGTTCCATCGGTCCTTGCGTTTTATGCGGACTTTTCGCTCACGTCAGCGGGAGCTTTCTCATTTTATTTTATTTTAGTCTTGCCGTCTACAACCCTTCCTTCCTTCTGTCCTCTCCTTCCGAGTGGCCGGCCAGCGATCCTCTCCTATATTTTCATCCATGCTTTATCCCCGCCGTGTTTTTCTTCTCGCATGAACGCGCTGACTCTCCTATTCAATTTCTACTTGCATTTTGATTGTTCTGTCTTTTATTCGTCCTCACGTACTCCTGCTTTATTCGCGTCACGTTGATGTCGACGCGCGGTTTGACGCAGTCTTCCCCTCTGTCTCCTATTATTTAATCCCTCCCGTATTCCCCCCCTTCCCTTCCATTCAGGCATCATGTCTCTTCTTGGCACCGCTTTCCCATCCGACGCTCGTTTCCATTGTCTTCCTGTTTACCTTGCTCACCACTCTATGCAACACCCACTAACTTCCCCCCTTTTCTTTCGTTCGCAGCACGACCACCTCCCGCTGCCCTCCCTCGACGCCCTCTCGGCCAACTACGACTGGCGCGCCGTTCGCGCCGCGCTCGTACCCAGCGTGCCCGGGCGGTGGGAGGGCTGGGGCGGCAGGGAGGGGGTCTTGATGTACGTGGTTTCTTCCTTTATTTTTCGCTTTTCATTTTTTCCTGCTCATTTTATTTATTTCAAATGTCGCTTTTTCTTTCTTTCTATTTTCTGCGATACGTCTTTTCTCTGTTGCTGCGCGATAAATTACCGCGGTTTGTGGTGTTGTTTCACTTATATCCTGGAACCTTTTCCTCCTCGTCTTCACCTTCCCGCTAGGTAGCGCTGGGTTTCACCCTGCCCTCCCTCGGGCCCTCTTTTTTTTCTTCATCTGATTTCGTTCCCCCGCGGTACTCTATGCCACTCACTTCATCATCTCCCTCTCTTTCCTCCCAATTTCACTTTTTCCCAATCCCCGTCCTCCACTCTCCGCCTCCAATACCGTGCCACGCTAACCACCCCACCTCCAGGACAGGCCAACCCCGCCTCATGCGCGCCGTGCAGGTGCTCGGGTGCGCCGCCGAGGGTGCGTTTCTTTCTATTCTCTCGTTTTGTTTCTGTTTTCTCGACGCTGATTCTGCTCCGATGAAGGCGCGAATGGTGCTGGCGATGGCAAGAATGCGAAATCCACGAAGGGAAAGGCGAAAGCGGACAAGGACAAGGAGTGGGGACTGGAGCTCGAATGTTTGGTGCGTCGTCCTGCGGTCCTTCTCCCTTTTTTTTGGTTGGAGGTTTTTTGGGTGGGGCCTCGTCGGATTGATTTTTTCGCTTGCGCGGTGCCTTTGTTTTGCTTTATTTTGTTTCCCCACCCAGCGCTTACTTCTCCCTGGTTTTTATATCCATTCATTGGTCCCAAGCCCTCCTCGCGCTGTCTTCGGTCTTCTTTCTCGCACTCCCTTCCTTCGGCGTGGCGTGTCGATGCTCCTTTGTTTATTTTTTCATTCTCAGTCCCTTCGATCTTCTCAGTGATTTTCCTTCATTGATATTATTATTCGATTGCCTTATTTCCCATTTTATTTCCCTCCGTCCCTCCTCACCACAGCGACAACTATTAATTAACCTCCGCCACAGACATCCTCAATCGGCACATACACCCCCGCGTGGCTCGCGGCCTTCCGCCTCTGCGCGGCCGGGCGCGCGCAGCCCCTGGAGAAGTGGTTGGATCGCGCCAAGGGAAGGGGGAAGGGTGAGTTTCTTTTCTTTTCTTGCTGGCATTATTTTTGTTTTTCTTGGTATAATTATATTCGTTCTCCACGGAGGTTTTTTGGGGGGCGCCTATTATTATTTGATGTGGTCCGATTTATTCGTGCGCGAGGATGCGGGTTGGGTCGAGCGTAACAACGCCCGCTCGAGGCACTTGCACCCAGCGCTACTCCGGCTTCATTTATTTACCTTCTCTCCCTAACTATCCTCCACTGACACTTATCCTCAGCATCAACTCCCGCCATCTCCCCCACCACGCGCATCCTCTTCCCCACGCTCGCGACCGTGCGCGCAACCGTGCTCGGCGAAGCCGGCGCGGGTACGGTGTTTTGCCGGCGCGGCCAGTGGACGGGGTTCGCAAAGGGCGGCGTTCAGGGCTTGTTTTCGGACGCGAAGAGCCGGAGTGGCGGGGTGGGGATGCATACGAAGGTACGTTGTATTCCATCAGTGTGCTTGGCTCGTTTCATCGCTTCCCTTCCTTCTTCTCCTTGCTCTTTGTTCATTTTCCTTATTTGTATCCTTGCCCATCGTCTGCGCCGGGGGCTGGACATTGGACGGCGTCACGCTTTCCCTCTTCTCTACTTTTTGCCCCTTCGAATCAATTCTTTGTCCACTATCGTCAGTTACTAATCTATTCACCTGCGTACCGCACCTATAGATGATCCTCGGCACCCTTGTACCCCCCGCACCGCCTCCCGTCTCCTCCGATATCTCGGACACGGAGTCAGAGTCCGACAGCGACATCGAAATTATTGAAGCAAAGCCCGCGAAGGGTAAAGGGAAAGCGAAGGAGCCTAAACCGGAGCCAGAACCCAAGCCATACGGGTGGGCGTACGTGGGCTCGCACAATTTTACGCCGTCGGCGTGGGGCACGCTGAGCGGGAGCGGGTTTAATCCGGTTGTTAATGTGCGTTCCGCTCTTCTTTTCGGTGTTTCCCGTTCGAGTTGTTTTATCTCAAACACTCACGCACTCCTTGCTGACGTATAACGTATACGGTTCATAGGTAACTAACTACGAGCTCGGCGTCGTTATCCCGCTCGCGACACGTGTTGAGGCGGATGCCGCCGTGGCGTGGGAGCGGCCTGCGCGCAAATATGGGTCCAAGGACGTTCCGTGGGTGCGTTCATTATTTTGTTCTATCTCTTTCTTTCTTTCCGCCGTAATTTTATCTTATTTGTCCTTGTTTGATCCGTAGATTCAGGAGGAGAGCCCGTTCTTCGCGCCGTAGATGGAAGGAGTGAGAGAGTGGGCAGGTAGAGGAGTTTGTTGGGTGCGTGGACATTTTCCTGTTCATTTCTCCACACCCCACTGACCGACCTTCCTTAGATGCTTTCTTAGACTTTCGTATTGCTAGAACCGCTTGCTGCTGTGTAATTTACTCTGCTCGCCGCATATCTTGGACTCTGTGCGCCGCTTTTGGGCACTCCTTGAAAGGATTGCACGAATCCTCGCAGCTCGGCCAGTACCTCAGCATTCTTTCTTCTTGCCCCAAAGAGGACCCGTGAAGCTGTTCCGGTGCTCGTCTTCGTCAACAAAAAATGTGTAACTGCGATCGATGCGCACTACGGATTTCTGGCTGGCGAGCATTTTCGTGTCCGTTTAGACACGCAAAATTGCGGCCCCCTGGTCATTTGCGCTACGCAATTGGCGCAGTGAGATTAGAAAGCGGACGCTCAGGTTCCTCGCAACGTTGTTCAATCGATACTCCGTCGACGACATCATTTATGTATCGGAGTTGACTAGAAGTCAATCCTGACTCCGAAGCACGCCTAGTTTATATTATTGAATCAATAGTATCACCTCATTAACCCCCCCAAACTCTAGAAAAATGGCGTAGCTGGCCGGCTTCAAGCTCGAGGGTACGTAAGGGGTTAATGTAATATTCTTTTCTCCTAAGTTACCTTCATTCAACTAAAGTGTTGGGGCGCTTCGAGCACGCTCTTGTATCAAGGGTGGAGGGACCTATGCAGTTTAGAGACACGGCTCGTATCCATCTAAGGATTGGAATCGTACTTCTGATTCCTACATCAACCAAACTTGAAGATCCTCGAGGATTTCACTTTCGTAACTGCAATAAAAGTAGATCATCAGCATCGTTCCCAAAAAAGGTTAAAAGGGAAGGAGATGGGGAGGGTTCAGAACTGTGAGTGAGTGCATCGCGCCCCGTGCGGGGGCACTCGATATCATGCATATGTTCATCATTCAGGAGAGAAATTGGGAGGCTGGAACACAATACGGGAGCTCACCATGTTCATTGCGGATGCTGACGTTCCAGTACCTCCGCGCCCATCGACGAAACTGCTGGTTCGAGCTCGCTGGTTCAAATTTGACTTCCAACGCTGCAAATAAAATCATCAGCATCATTCTAAAAGCAGGTTGAACAGAGAAAGAGAGGAGGAGGGTTCAGAACGGCGAGTGAATGCACATTGTGCCCCCCTTGGGGCACTATGGTCGCCCATACACTCTGCGCACCGACCGCCCATACACGAGCAGGTCTTGTCGCCTCGACGGTTACAAATATAGGTGCATACGCTGTTCGGGCCAATGGTTCAAAGAGTAGGAATAGATGAGGCCAGCACGCACTAGAGGATAAAATCGGAGGAGCGTTGGGCCTGCCCGGCTAGGCTCAGTGATTCTCAACCATGTACTACGCTGGTCCAGTACCCTTGAGTTTTGAGGACATATTCTTTGGTTACAGAAGAAAGGCGAGATGAGGGATTAAACGTGGTAAGGAAGAGGACAACGAAAGGGAATCTTGAGACGAGGTGGTATTTCTGGGCGGAACTGATCGCACCTTTATAGTGCCAAAAGACCTTCGCTGCCGAAGGGAGTGACTGGGATTCAGAGCTGATTTCGCGCCGCACGTCGGATCAGTATCAGATCCAGAACAAAATAAAATACATAAACGGCACAAAATATGGAGCTCACCACTTGCGCAAGGCAGCCAAATCAGCACTGAGCAACGATTCTGCATTCAACGATGGCACAAAAAAATCGGGGGAGGACGAGGACAAGTATATACCAGACGCGGCAGAGCGAGACACTTGAAGTGCGACACATATGCCTCAGATACGACACATGTGTCGCACTTGAGCTCAAGCCCCAAACACTTCCAAAACAAGCAATGTGTCGAGGATGCCTCGCGTCATTTGTTCGCAAATCAGTTTTGTGCTCCTCTTCACCTACCCGTGACCATCGCCAATCCGACACTACTACTGCAATTCAAGCTCCCCGCCTCCCGAATCACCGCCGACACACGTCAAACTTTAGCATGACATTTCTGACACGTCTGTGACGCCTCCTTCAACTACGGAACACATCACTGCTTCCACTGCCAGCAATCCTAAAGTGACTCGCTGCCACTAAGTGAGAACTCGATTTCTTGGAGATCCTGGACTCGGATTCCGCCAACTCAATTCGTAGTTAAACTTTAGTTCAGTTCATGTGAGCGATGCTGTTTTTTGCCTGAACGGTACTAAGCTATCCGAGACGAGGACCTGACCGAGATGTGGAGCGCGACGGCATTCAAAATACTGTACTTTTTCAACCAATTCGAACGTCACGCATGACGCCCCCAGTGTTCGAATTGGTTCCACGGTCAGCGAAAATGCTCATAAAACGCGTCCAAACACCCCAAAAGAGTACAATTAGATTCCGAAGCTACGGCACCCGAAAAACAGCAAATTAAGAAAAAATTAAGAAAAAAAATCTTTCCAGTCGTCTCCATCATCTCTATGCCGCCAAAATCCCTGATATCGAGTCATTGGCTTTCTGCGCCGCTTCCCAGTATTCTCCTGGGGTCCATGCATGTTTCTCCTCGCCCACCATCTCGGTCGGATCGCTGTCGGCGTTTCGCCCTTGTTCGAACTTTTCGCACCTGTCACGCTAAAATTAGCCCACGTTCGAATGTTCGAACTGGATTTTTCTGTCACGCGTCACCCCCGTTCGAATTGATCGAAATAATACAGTACAAAGAGTGTGTGGTCCGCGTATTGACCGGTCTGGCGGAAGCTGTGAAAATCGTCCAGAATTTAGGAGGGTCGAAGCCGTCATGCGACTGGAATCGGCCAAGCAGAGGTTTCCCTGATGGCCGGGACCTGAAAAGGGACATCCAATGGGCGTTGGCAAGAGAGGTCGATGGCTGGTACGAATACGGAGAAGGAACAGGAACTCCCACGAGGTAATTGTGCCACTTGAAGAGGACCGGTCATACATATAATAAATGCATTGTTTTTTTTAAGATACGAGACAGTCCATATAGTACACAAACGAACGGGCAACGAATGAAAAGTAGAACTTGAGAGACCAAGGAAATTGGCTGTCCTCTGGAACGGAGTCGCGATTAAAATCCGGCAAACGAGCTCTGGGAAGACAATGTACGATAATAAAGTAAGAGCTGGGAATTCAGACAGATCTGGAGACCTCACAAATATGTACTTGGTTGTTCCTGCAAGAATGATTGACGAGACCAAAGTCAATGAGATTGAATGTATGCATTTGATTTGCGTTCGCAATTTTGACCGCGGAAAGGGATCCTAGGCGAAGCACCAGTTAGGAATATCGCGGAATAAGTGCGAAGGAACGGGAGAAATCGCCGCATTATGAGAGAAGATGGGAAGGTGAAGTCGAGGGAAAAGTGCAAGGAAAAGCAAGCCAAAAAGGACCCGAGAGAAGACCGAACAGAAAGCCACCAACCCAAACGCAGAAGCCTTATTAGGGCCCCAGAAATTGAAAGCAGGATAGTTGGACTACGACCAAGCCAGAAATGCGCGAAAGAGTCTAGGTGACAGTTGAATGGAGTTGATGTCCCAATTAGGCCTTGACCTGCGCCCACCACAGTCGCGCACGGCTCACTGCACCAGCGGTAATACTGCATTGTACGTAAAACCTCAACTTACCCATCCGCACAAATGAGCCTGAATGTCTTCAGCATCTTGGACGCTGTATTCAACACCACTTTGACGAGTCCACGCCATCTTCGTCACTTCGTTACTTCGCTTAAATTCATCAGTTTGATGGCATTCTATGAAAGTTCGTGAGTTCAAGGAATTTCGACGAAGGTTCGTCACTTTCCCTGGATCAACGTACCGCGTGCCTGTCGGCACATCACAGAATCGGCGGTGTGCCGAGCTCGACTGGTTAGGGCTAGTGGTTAGAGGTTAGAGGTTGGCGGTTAGTGGTTTGGGTTAGTGGTTCTGGTTTGGGCTAGCGGTTAGAGTTAGTGGCTAGTGTTAGGGTAAGGTATCTAGATGAAAAAATCCGTCCAGCCTTGTGCTGAAGGAACAATGATGGCCGATGTTCCGGGTTCTTGAACGTGCCGAGTTAAAATGACGAACTTACACAGAAAATCGTCGGAAGTAACGAACTTTCCCTAAATGCGATGAAAGTGACGAGGTTTCGTGAAAATAGGCGAAATAAGCGAAGTAACGAAGTGACGAAGATAGCTACTACTCCACTTTGACGTCTTGGGCTGCGCAAGAAGGATCAACAATCACTCTGGTAGACAAAATATTCCAGAGTATTCACCGTTGACTTGATGCCCCCCTTAAGTTACATATGAGACACTCACCGGTCGCCCGCAACAAGTCTGGACATTCATCGCGGCTTAAAGTGGGGACGGAGTTAAGGATTTAAATATCGGCAGTTCAACCTATTGTCAGGATCGAGGGAACCTGTGAAATAATTAGCCAATCGTTGAATCTGACGTGTGTGTTTTCTCGTTCAACGGCGCAGATCATCCGTATGAATTTGAAATATCCTCTTCATCGTTCTGGCACTGGAGTGTTTTAGAGCTCCCGAGATGTCGCCTGGACCGACACATCGCTCTTCGGGTTCTGTTGCGCTGTTCCAACCACCTTGGCTCCTCTGAGACACAAGACTTTGAGTTACTCCCTTATCCGATCTATGCGGGTTCGGTTTCTTCGTGATATTTTGTCAACCGCTTTTTGTTTCGTTTACCTGTTATATTTTATTCAGCCGGATCTTATCGTTGCTGAGCGCTAACTCGACGCTGAGCCCTGGCCGAATGTAACTCCAATAAGGTGCCGACGGAGCGCATCAGGTTTTTAACAACTTGTTTGGGCTTGTAGCTTGTACGGGTAAAAAAAGACAACAAGTTCGAAACCCACAAGTGATTTTTTTTTCCATTTTTTGAAAAGTGTGCATTGACTTCCAGGACCCATTTCCGTAGTCTGAATCTGTTGGCATACCGGTTACCGGACCTTGGAAAGCCGTGATCAAGTCGTGACTGCACGTGTATTGATGTTCCCACGCACCACATTGGGATAGGCGATCAAAATCGCCTTTCACTCGCAGCACATTTTTTGATAACAGAAGTGAGGACAAATAGAATACAAAATAACCAGTATACATACTCCAAAAGTTTTGAAAGTCAACGGGCCTCATTTTGCCTTTTCTTAGTTTTCGCTGCCATCCTAATGCGGCTCGTGGGAACATCAATGCACGTGTGGTCACGATTTGATCACGGCTTTCCAAGGTCCGGTAACCGGTATGCCAACGAAATCAGACTCTATATTAAGTTTTATCGACTATCTCATAAAAACTTTTTTTAGAGTCTGACTACGTGAGACTACCATTTCCGCGGTTTTTTACTTGTGGGGCAAGAGTGCAAGTGTTTGTCATTTTGCTGATGCAATATGCGTAAAGCTCGCTTGGGCCATCGATCGGTGCTTTGACCCTTTGTGACCCTGGCCATCGCAATCCTCCGCGGTGGCTCTTTGTCCTTTGTGTAGGATCACGCGTCGCATTCTCCAGGTATTTGTACCTGTGTTGCCACAGGCACGCATTAGTCCTTGCCACCATCTCTTTATATCATTGACTCCATCGTACCGTATCGCCCTTCCGGCCTTAAACACTCAGTACCCGCCTTCATCCCATCCACCCCATGACCCGTTCAGGATCCTCTCCCACCCCCAAAGCCAAAGGCGTCCCGCGGCCACCAAATTGTTGGATCTTATATCGCTCCGACAAACGAAAGGAACTCGGAAAAATGCATGAAAATGAAGCCTCCAAGATGATTTCTGCTCGCTGGAAGAGTGAGGTGCCCCATGTACGCGCCAAATACGAGCAACTCGCGAACGAGAAGAAGGAGGAGCATACGCGTATGTACCCCGACTACCGCTTTTCGCCGGTGAAGAAGGAGGAGAAGGAGCGGCTGCGCGCGGGGCGCAAGAGAGAGAAAGAGGAGAAGAAGGCCAGTAAGCGCGAATGCGCCACGCACCGGCCGACGCGCTCAGAGCCGCCTACGGCGCGCAATTATTCCATGGCCGATGCGCCTTCCCCAAGCTATTCGGAACCTTCATGGAGTCGCGTGACCTCCGCGTCCCCGCGCGCGTCCCCATATCCGCAGACGCCCTGGAGTCGTAATGGATCCCCAGTCATGCCACCCGCTGCACAGGTACATATGCCCGACGCGTCCGTTTATTATCCCATCCTACCTTACCATTAAATTCCAGGAATATTCCTCAGTAAAGAGCGAGAACTCGCCTCCATCCGCTGAACAACGCCCCCCTCAGGGCATACTCTGCGTCTCAGCATCCACATCGTCTGATGTTCACTCCTGTGCTCTCCAGTTCTGCCACATTGACCCCCAGTCCCTCCTAGATCATCCTGAGAGAGCGTTCGAGGGTTCCCTGGTGGACCTCAGCCCAGAATTCGAGATCTTTCATCTCCCCACCGAGCTCCTCTCGCAACTTCATAACACGCCTGCCCTCCCGTGCGACGGGAGTTACCACCCAGAGGAGTTCTTAGACTTTGACGACGCGGAGGTTAGTTCGTCCTATCACATTTAGACTTCCATATATACTACGGACTCCATCGATCCCACACACCACACGTTCCCTCCCTTCTCTCTCGCTCTCATGGCTGTAACTCTCATCCCACCACATCGCATCGCATCGCATTCCTGTACGCTATATCTGTAGCTATCTCACGTTCCCTTCCTATTTTATTCATCGCTCTACTTACTACTCATCAACACATCATATGCGCTATATTAACGCAACCATTGCATTATTCCCGGATCTAGCAAGGAGACGTAGTGGCCAAATCAGGGAATGCCGACTTTGGATTCTTCCCACGTCATCGGATGATGTTCATATCGTGGCATATCGATTCTTCCCAGGTCATGGAATGATGTTCATCGTCGCATAGCGTTGCATCCTACGCTTTGTGCTTCGAGTGCAGGATACCAAATATACCGCAGGAAACCCGTTGGACTCGGGATCGGGTCGGAGGAGGTCTTATTTGCCTTTTTTCTTCTGCTTCATGAACATGATCATGTTCGCCGCTGAATATTTCAGACGATGGCGTACCGGGATAAGCTGCACTTGTAGCCAGAGATGACTCTACCCCAGCAGATGGATCTTCTAGCTACTTTTATCCCGAACCACTACAATCTGCTTGTGTGATTAGAGTCGTGCGCACCACACGACTCGCTAGCTTCCAACGCAAACTGCGCCAAGATCTCAAGAGCTTAAGATACGAGTAATCCTAGGAAACGACCTATTTTTTGGGATATGCATTGGCGTGAGTGGTTGCTCTGTTCACACTCCCATTCGTACAAAATACAATTGTCAAATTGTAGCACTAGACAACATGTTTCCTGTACGACTATTGCACGGTGCAACAGTTACCAATAGCATTTCCTGCGATATTTCCTGCGACTGTAGCTGCTACGTTGACAGCTGCTTGACCTGCTGCAGCTTTAAACGTCTACGAGAAGATTAGCATATGAAAGTAACCAGTGAAATGACACGCACCAGAGGTTTCTGTTTCGCTGGCAATTCAATGTCGCTGAACAACAAAGCAAAGATCAGGCCCGCCATTTCGTCCTCTGACAATCCCGGCGTATGGAAATTGAGAGAGGGCAGTTCGTATTTCCCACCCATCTTCAACTTCAGAGCAGTATATGTCGCCACGAACTCTGTATCGGCTTTTCCGACTTCCTTGGCCATGTATTGCCCTTTTTGAATTTCACTTCGTATTTTTTGCTATTCGAGTCCCATTGCCATTCAGTCGTCCTGAGCGCGTCAAACCAAGGCAATGTAATCAAGAGAGGACTCAAAAGCTGAATGTGCCGCCGGATTTCGTTCTGACTTCTTTGAACGGCTTGCTCACGCCGTTCACCTCTAGAGTTTTCTCCTTCCAAGCAATTCTCCCGATTACTTTCAGCCCAAGTTCCCCCTCAGCTTTTTCAGAACTGTCTGCCAAGGAAAAGTTGCCTCTGTAAAGCGTCGTCCGTTTCGGACTGTCCATCCGGCTTCGCTCTGTAACAACGCGGAAGCCGACAGTTTCACTCGGTGAGCTGGTGTAGGGGACGACGTTGCTGTTCTGGATATCGTAGTTTGTGAATGTAAAGGACATAGTGAGGGTGAGGGGCGATACGACGTGCTGGTGAAACGCTGAAAAGTCAGAATCTTTTATATAAAGAGGGCCAAGACCAACAGTATGATAAAGATCTGATTTCAATCGACTTGAACACAGACTAGCACCTACTTGGTGTCTTACCGTGATGTTTATCCAGAAGATAAATTGAATTCAAGGCACACACAGATATGGACGAGTTAATTAATTCTCGAATCAACGTATCGTCCTAAGGACCTGCCTTTTTCGGTAGTTCTCGTATGTGGGTATCAGCTGATGTCGGGTTGATGCCGGAGGCTTTGACGCGGTGGTGGGGGAGGCGGACCTTATTTTCTGGGTATTGAATGGTCAACATACATAAGGTCTGAACGCAAAGCCTGGCATGATGGGAGGTACGAGCAAGTCGTGTGATGGAGAGACTGGGACAGGTGGGGGGTGAGGTTGCGCCAACGGTCCGCCGAAAGAGCGTTGAACGATACGGCCAAATACGGCGCTGCAAAAGAACTTGAGGACAGCCCTAGTGTTGAGGTCTGAGGATGCGCCAGGGAAAACAAGCACGTCAATGGTGGGACAAACAGAGCGCAAATCGGCCGAATGGCCGAACACACGTGGCAATTGATCGGAACCTTTCGGATGTCGCTCTCTTCGAGCCACGGACTCCCCTCTTCAACCCCTCTTGCTCCAAGCACTGCCTTGCGACTGGCTCCTCATAGGCTGCAGCGCGCGCACGGCGTTGCCGTCCATCCCATCAACGCCAACGCTAACCTAGCCGACGACGAGCTCGACAATACTGCCGTTGATAATAACAACAGCCAACGAAGCGACTTCCCCGCGCTGCCGACAGTGCAGATCGACGCGGGCGCAGGCAGTGCTCGCCAAGGCGCTCGTGTGTCTCGGCAACATTGCGAGGTATCGGGAACAGTTCCGCGGCGGCAAGGGCGGGAAGAGTGATTTATCTGTCTATTCCGCTTTCATTGGACCCACCCACTGCACCCCCACCAGATTCACCCCCGACACGCTCAGCATCGGCATCACACCACCAAACAACAAATCCTTCGCACGCCCCGCCGCGCTCTATACTCACGCCCACCGTCTCTATCCGCGCGGGCAACGCGACGCACCAGCTCGCCATCCTAGCGACGTATGCGGGTGGCACAATGGGCAGCCTAAGGTGGTATTGTCGTGTATGGGGGGCGAGTTGGCCTTCTTTTCTTCCTAATTGTTTTCTTTTTTCTTGTCTTTTTCTTTGGGTTTTTCCGTTTTGTGCCGGAGTTTGAGGGGAGGGCCGTCGTGCTTGAGGCGTGGCTCGTTTGGGCTTTCGGGCGTAACGCCGCGCTGGGCCATGGAGCGCCTGCCACCGTTGTGCTATTCGATAGCTCGGCCCTGGTGCTAATCGGAAGCTCGGCGTTATGTGTCCCTGAGGGGGAATCGTGCCGTCTGTCGGCAGCGAGTGCACTGGTGCGCGGCGCTCTCACGCGCTCGATGAGCTCGGGTTCTCGAGTCAGCGGTGCCCGCTTCGAGGCATCACAGCCTACATGCAACGCGACGGCAGCTGCAGACGATGTCCACTCGAGGACTGTGTACTATCCCTCGTCTCCAGCGGCACTTTTCGTGTCTCCTCTTTTCTTTTTCTTATCCCTCTCCGCTCTCCGCCCTCTGTTGGGGAGACGATTTCGCCGGCCTTTTCTGCGGCCCGCTTGGCTGGCGCCTATCTACATACTTATGCGTCGCGCGCGGAGGACGGCTCGCTCGGAGGCCACATACGTGTGTGTTGCTGCGCAGGTCCCGGAGGCGCGAGTGTCTGCCCGTCGGTTGGTCATCGCGCTCCGTCGAACGTCTCGTCCTCGCGCTCCTATCGGACGTCTGGTCTTCGCGCTCCTGTCCTCGGACGAGCGCGCGTCTGCCACTTTCTGTCAACGGTTAGGCCTGAGGCGATGTACCCTCGCGCGTCGCCCCCCGCCCTCTGTCATCTGTGGCTCGATAGCGGGTGTGTGGTGAAGGTTAACGGAAAGAAAGAACCTGAAAGCGCGGGCGGTATTATTTAAACACATTCAACTGAAAGGCACTCACCTTCTCCACAAAATAAATAATTAAATGAGTTCGCGAAGAGCATGGTTAAAAAAGTGTGAAACAAATCCCGGTGCATAATAAAGGTATGAAGCACCTGAAAAGGTGTGGACCAGTTGAATTTACCGAATTTTGCCCTTAACAGTCTTGGAAAAAATAGTTATGAATAAGTTTAGCAAAAAGCCAAGCGTACAATAAAGGTATAGAGCACCTGGTAGCACGCGGGCGTGCGTCCACGTACCATAAATGTGCAGATTGGCTTTCAGTGGAAGATTCCCGTTCGACTCGGGGTCGGTGCATGTCGCTTCCCGGCTGTAAATTCTTTCTTTTTTGGCGCACTGTCGTGGCTCAAAAGTCTGGCATAGATCCATGACAATAATGGTATGAAGGCACCGATAGCACGGTGGCGTGCGTCTACTCACCATGTATCAAGAAAGTGATCGGAATATTCAGTGGAGGGTCCTCGTTCGACTCGGGGTCGGTCCATTCGGCTCCCATGTATATTGATTTGAGGACAAAAAGCTAACTTTGTTAATGAAAAATTCTCTCCTGCTGGCCACTTGGCTTGGTGCACGCTAGTCGGTGCGTGGCAAGCCCATTCAGGAATGACAAAACTTAGATGTCATGCGCACCTTTAAAAAATGGGAAAAAATCACTTGTAACATGATGTGTTCACGTGCCGACTTAAAAGCCCTTTTAACCTTGTATTGTACTACAAGCATATATAAGTGCTTACAAGCAAACTGTTCAGGTACTGATGTCCCATAGATACAGGTGTCTATTTACTATCAAGGGAACTAGCTGGAAACAGAATGGTTAAATCAATCGAATCGAAACACCTCCACATATTCAGCAAAAATATCGGAATTCAGTTCTTTCCCGTGTTGTTGTCAATATCTACCCACTCTAGCTAACCAAGCCCGAGATATTCGGCTTGTCCTTGGAAAACCGGCTTCCAGGAAAGCCGATTCTGAACGAAAATGGCTTGGGTTAGACAATCTGGCTTGTGTAAAAGTGAATAAATATATCAACTAAAAAGATCCAGCAAGCCACTATGTTGCCTTGCAGCTCAATACTCCCTCACTTTCGGGGCAATTGCGCGCTATACATTTAAGGTTGGGATCGGCGGCAGTTTCTGGCGTCATCTTCAATCTCGATCACAGGAAATTAAAGCTGCACGAGATCAAGCCACCAATTCTATGGTACTGCGCGCATTTGTGCCGCAGTTGATAATCCAACTTCTCAAAAATCTTCTGAGCCCCCGGGGCCTAGCTCATTTTGTTGCATGGGGGATAGAAGGATCCTTATGCACGGGGAAATCGGAATTACAAGATTAAGGTGTACCATTGCGAAAATAGGATATAATTGGCACCATGCATCTCCACTGCACCCACACCATTTTTGTCGGGTTGAACGAGTTCACCACCATCGAAGAACGAACTGCCTTCGTGCCGATGCTCTTATGACATGGACGTGGCTCTTGGGGCAAAACTCGCACTCATGAAATCCCATGCCGAGTCTCCTAGTCATCCATCTGCTTTCCACGAGAGCCGTGACGCAAGGTTTAATATTGGGGTGTGTTTCAGACAGAGTTGTCCTGAAATTCAGCATATATGAGCATGATTCTTGATGCATATAGGATCATGACCTGTTGCCTTCTTGTCGCACGCAATGCACCAATTACATTGTTGATCCTTTGTGGTTCCCTTGGTCTTATCAACAACTGTGTATTTGCCAGGAATCACACATTCATCTGCCAAAAAGTTAGGCTTGCGACCATTCCTACCCTCGAACTCCTTCTTTCGTGATGCAATGCGTGCCGCGAAAATAGACTTCGCTGAGCGGATTGGGCCGACATCGCCGTTTGCCGGTAGAACCCCAGAAGTCTCCAGCTTGCGCTGGGCACGCACTCCATCACGTTGCGCCCCCCCGGTAAGCTGGTCGAACGCATTGACGGGTTGACCGGATAAATCCGTGTAGAGCGGCGGCTATACATAGAGAGATATCGTTTATGTGTCAAGAAGTGCCGTAAACTGGACGTACCTCCGGCCAGGGAATGTTCTCCGCGTACCTTGATGATATGCTCGTATGCGTCGCCGAGTTCTGAACTGTGAGCGGACCAGACTTTCCAGGCCGAGGATTCTGTATTAGGCAGGAGACGCGCAATTCCATCGTTGAGGTCATTTAGACCAAAGGCATCTTCAGCAATGAACCTTTGGCGTAGATTGAGCAGAGCTGCCTGTGTAGTTTTGTCCATACACTCTGCTGTACGGGTTCCCAGATATGTACGAGGAGCGACGAGCAAAATCTTCTGCTTACCTGACATTTCTATTTGGGGAACTTCTTTGGCCGAGAGCTTCCCGTGGTGGCGGATTTCTGACTAGGATACTCCCAGTAAAACACTATGAAGAACAGGAGGATTGGAGGAGATTTGGGGTTTCTCACAGGTTAATTACATGCGTCTGGGGACCTCCGATGTTAGAAATGTTAATAACAGGTTAATAACTGTGTTACTTTTAACATTGTTATTTTTCCGACACAGCACTAAATCCCTGCCCTCCCATTCGCTGCCTAAACCCGATTTTCGAAGTCTTCTCAGCGATTTTTACTTGCCCCCCCTATCTGTCATTGTCGACTCGGATCTGCTGACCTTCTTCCGTCTTTCGCCAATCTTTCGCCTTCTTTCTCGGCTTTACCCTTCTTTTTTCTGGCACTCCTCCGGCGGACCTCAACGACAACCTGGCACTGTGACTTATGCAGTAGGGCCAACTTTCGCTCCTATGTGCTCCAGCTACCTGGGTTCTTAGCAGTCAACGGAAAACGCGGAACCCCGAGAATCACTCAAAAAGTTGTTTGCTATATCGGTGACTCAGTTCTGTACTTTATTTGCGCCGATTTTAGATACAGCGGTGTTTTTCCATACGGGAAGGTCTCCCTGTCCTGTGGAAAACTGACCTTTCGTCGTAAAGAGTCAAGACCTGCATTGACATCCAGAGCTTAGGTCCCACCGTGCCATACCCTCGCCGACGTCCGGGTTAATCACCCTTCCTCATGGCCATCCTGAGGCTGCTTGTACCGCTTCTTTGATTCAAGTCACGCTTCCTACACGCATTCCTAATTTAATCCTGGTCTAGGCGCACAACATCATATCAGATTTCTCGATTAGAACACCGTCAAGAATATTAATATCGATCTACATAGCTTGGCGCGTACACAATACAATAATTAACCTACCTTGTGGTCAGCTGTTCTACAGCTTTTTGAACACCGAGGATCTTGAACCACACAGCTCTTGGCGCGTACACTACAGGAATCAACCAACCTCGTAAGCTGTTCTACAGCATTAACGCAGTCTTAGACGCCCATCAACATCGAGAATAAACTGGCATGCACAGCTTGTCTGTGTTTATCTCCTTTCGCCGCGACCACCACGACCTCTCCGCGCGCAGTCAAGCCCATTCTTCTCCGCTTATTGGATACCAGCCCCAGTTCATTATGCTCAGGAAAGCCAGGTAGTTACCGGCCTGTTCCTCTTTGGATTCCAACGCAGACCAATAATAATCCAGTAGCCGCGCAATGTTCGAGAATTGTCAACACCTCACGGTTAGCGGGGGGGCCTTCAACGTTCAGGCGGAATCCAGTAGCTCCGATGAAAGCGGTGAGATGTCTTACAGACCAAAATAGCTTAAACTCACTTGCTTGCCTGTCAAGAATTCCGGCGCATAAGACAGGGGGATCTACGTCTCTTGAAAGAAGTCGACAGACAAGATATTGTCGAATATCACGATATAATTCACAAAAGGACAGGAGCTGTGAAGCGCCGTGTTCGAACGGTTGTCGGGTTCCGAGAAGTTCACCATGCGCGGGTCTACGGAAGCCCGAATAAATACACCGCAGTTGTGTACCGAGGGTCTGATTTCGAAAAGGTATCATGTCCGTTTCACGCTTTGGTTCTCGTTCTTATGGGGCTCGCAGCATCGGGAGCATGCGGAACAGCGTGAGAATCTTCGGTGCACAACATTTTTTTTTCTTTCATGGACGAGATGTGGGCTGAGGACTTTGATATAGACACCCAACCTTGATTCAGTTATTTGGTGTGACCTCAGGCAAGCACCTCAAAGCCTTGATATATCATAATGGTAAGTGTGATCCTGCTCACTGAGGACATCTTGACCATCTCTTCCTGCAGGGATGATTCCAGTGGTTGAATTTCGCAACATGCATCGGCAATCTCTGCTGTTGTCAACATTTTGGGAGTCCACAGTGGTGTGTTCTCATGTTCTTGGAGTTGATCTGCACCTCACCGTTATTTCACAAAAGGGCCAACACCTTAGGGTGAGTTTGGCAGAAAAACAATATAATCAGAAACCAATGGTTAGGCTGCATTGGATCACTGGTCGAACACGACTGGGGAAATGCTAGTTGACAGAGGTGTCTCTGGCTTCAACCAAATAAAGATTGGTACAGTGCTGTGGATGCACATCTCCACTGGGCAATTGTGCATCGAGGTCAATGACAACCAGGAGCAGGATCCTACGAGGCTTCCTTGGATACCGCCCAGTAACCACACCACAACTGGAGTTCATTCATTTGGGAACAAACCAGAGGCAGATCTTCTCGCCCACATGTCTCTGGATGATATCCACCGTATATTTTCCAGCTCTGCCAAGGGCACATGTCTAGGATCTCTGTCTTGGCCCATCCCTGGATATAATCATCCATTCAATCTATATTCCAAAATGTCTCTGTTCGATCTGGGACCACCAGATGTAGTCACCCAAGGTTGGATGGCTTCAGAATCCCTGGGAGTTCCCTCAACATTGAGCAAGAAGCTTGCCATCTTACCAAATGGGTGGACTCGGCAAGTACATTATAAATACCACTGGAACCCATGTCTGACCGACAACAAACACAGGGTTGGCCTAAAAGATGTACCAATCAATGAGATATGCCTTTTTGGCAAAATCCTACATACAACTGCTGAAGCAGAACTGAGGATCAAAAAATCCTGGCTCTCTCAAGCAAATCATGTGATGGTTGAAACAAACTTGCATCCTGGTAGATCACCTTTGCCCTAAATCCTTTTTACTGATCGAGTGCGGTATGTTACTGCTAGAGACTCTTACCTTCCTCGCAGATATCACCGTCAAAATTGTGCTCCACATCTCAACTTTATTCGACCTTGACCCATTCACACTGCGCGGAACATTCATGGCAGACACCCCGGCCAGGGATGTCTACCTCTTCTTATTACCTGTCAGTCTAGACACCTCAGTCGGTCACCTGGCTGCCCACCTGCCTGCGGAGAACGAAACCTACTACTGGTCATTTGACCGTGACGGAAGCGAAAAGTTACCTCCTGATTCGATCGAGGAACTGGGTCTTCCACATGTGACCTTTCAAGCTTATGCATATGGTCGCCGGTGGGATCGGAAAGTCTATGATATAATCGCCAATTTTCATCGCACCAAGGGCTTTGACCCATACAGCCAAGACGTCGCAATCGAACTTGGGTATCCTCTCCTGGATATTGATGCAGTGAAGAAAGCTCTCAATACGGGCGGGGTGAGTAATCTCCATATGTTAAAGTTGTATGGGCCCTCACCACCTTTCAGGCTGAAGTAGTAGAGGAGGATGAACTCAAAGATGAGCAGCAGTCGGAGGATGAATATTATTCAGATGCCCGGGAGCAATTGTCTGAGGATGAAGTCTGAGTGTGGTCGAAGTTGGACTCTGCCTACCGTAATATTGCTTCGAATCAAATATGTACAAAACTCG
Source organism: Mycena rebaudengoi (assembly GCA_029282285.1). Lineage (NCBI taxonomy): Eukaryota > Fungi > Basidiomycota > Agaricomycetes > Agaricales > Mycenaceae > Mycena > Mycena rebaudengoi. The sequence continues at coordinate 4,471,788 of JARJCX010000002.1, read as the reverse complement.
AGTCAAATATTCAAATTAAATCAATGCATCCATTTTTCTAGTCAACATGTGCGGGGTGACCGAGATCGCCAGCAAGAAAGAACGGTCTCAAACACGTTCAGTTCTGGGACGTTTGCCTCAGAAAGAGTCGCATTGGATGCCCAGCTTCTGTGCGAATTGAACGGCAGCACGGCTAGCATATATGCCTCCATTTCCCTCTGTTTTCGCACTTGGGAAAAGATGGGGCTCAGCCACCGTACATAATCAGTGGCTAAAGAAGTTTACTAAAGAATGCACACGGCCAAATGCAAAATTTCAGTCCTGCTGATTATGTTACCGAAATGACCAAGTTCAGAAACCAAATTAAGGAATACTGAATTTGTACCTTAAATTATTGTTTTCAGGACACCTGACTTTGTATTTAAACATATTACATTCAGTTACAACTTCAGAAAGCCTGAAGCTCTAATTTTCGAGCACAATTTCTGCAAGGCAGAAATGGTACCTTAAATTATAAATTTAGATTGCGGTTTTGTCCGAGTTGATATCAATAAATTAAGGACGTCGGAATTCAAGGCTGAAGCTACCAGTTTCAGAAGCAGAATAACAACACCTTAAACTACTAATTTCAGGCGCATAGAAATCGGGACTGAAAACAATAAATTTGGGCGGCATTTTTGGTCCGTCCGAAACAATAAGATTAAGGTGTAGTTCCGGCCGTTCCCGAAACACTGGCTGAAACCACTAGTTTCAGCACTTCCGAATTTCTTCTGCAGATGAGCAGTAGATCATTTACCGCTCATCTGCAGATCATCCATAGGGATCTCCTTGCCCATTTCCGGCAGTTTCGCCAGAAAATCTTTATGGAAATAACTGCTGGGAAAATCTGCTATGTATTTGTGAATATCAGCTAATTTTGCCACTATGAAGCAGTTTTGTATGGTACAGATGAGTGCTATGGATGATCTGCAGATGATCTACCACTCATCTGCAGAAGAATTTCAGGTGCACTGAAACTATTACTTTCAGGCGATGTTTCGGGAACGGCCGAAACTACACCTTAAGCTAATTGTTTCGGGCGGATCGGAATGCCAGCCGAATTTAGTGTTTTCAGTCCTGATTTCAGTGCACCCTAATCTATTAGTTTGAACTGTCATTATGCCGCTGCTGAAACTGTTAGTTTCAGCCTTGAATTTGGTCACCCTTAATTTCTTTATTTCAAATCTAACAAAAGAGTGACAGAAACTTATAATTTAAGGCGCTATTTCAGCTTTGCAGAAATTGTGCCTGAAACTTAACGCTTCAGGCTTCCTGAACTTGTAGCTTAATGCATAAATTCAGCTACAAGTTCAGGTGTTCTGAAAACAATAGTTCAAGGTACAACTTCTTCGGCCTTCCTTAATTTGGTTTCTGAAACCATTCATTTCAGTAACATTTTCGGCATCCCTGAAATTTTATATTTGGCCGTGTGATGACAATGCCGCGCTCCAGCGTGACTGAGAAGCAGATCGCGTTGCAACGTGTCATGAAGTCAGACCTAGTCAGACCGAGTAAGGTGCGCCCAACCGGACTCGGTAGTGTAAGCGAATAGCGGGGCGGTGGCAGGAACCTGTGCATTAACGACAAGGTGGTGCTCGAGCGCCGTTACAGCATCGACGACATCGTTCGTCTCCGTTGATCCAATCACCGGCGGACTGTCGAGTTTTTGTGTATATAGACCACTTACTCCTTATTATCACTTGTGTGTCGTATCTCTTCTAGCTACATCCATTGCAACATTATGTTCAGCTTTTCTCTCCGTACCCTGTACTAGAGATAAAATAAATAGGTCAAACGGCTGTAAAGTTCCTTTCCATCTAAAAAACCGCAAAGAAAAATTGGGTCGTCAACATCGCCGGGGAGTCGAACGCCGGACGGCCGTTTGTTTTACTCGGGCAGGTGTTATGAGAAACGGTGTGTGCCATGCATCACGCTGGCTTGATTCGCCGTCAGAACTCCCCTCATCCCTACATCACATGCTCTTGTAGTCCTATGTAAGGATAATCACCCATGCATTATTATCCGTTTGTCTCCGGTAAACTCATTGTTCAGACATTTGGACCACACGAGTATAATATATCCCCCCCCCCCCCCCCCTCCCCATGCAAACGAAACACCCCTACATCACATTACAACCAACACCCCCGTCGCCACCACCGTCCCCGCGAGCACGGCGTAGCCCGTCTGGTACACCCCCTTCAATGACAAGACTGTGAAGAGAACAAAAGGTCAGCAATAATGCAGATTTGGAAGGGCGAGAATGGATTTTTTCTATTTTTAAAAAAAGAGGAAGTAATAAAGTGAGAGAAGAGGGAACGAAGTAAAAAAATGGGCAACGCCAGGAATCGCACGTGTGGACGCATCGAGGCACGCCGATGGGGAGAGGGAAAGGGGATGGAGGGGATTTATGGGAAGGAAGAGCGAGTGAATGGGATGAATGACGCGCGCCACAAACCGAAGTATACAACGCGGACGGCGGAGTAGGTGAGGAGTGGGGACGAAATGTAAGGGAAGGGAATGGATGGGAGGAGTGGGTAAATGGTAATGGTGGGAAAAGCGAGGGACGAGAAGAATGACGCACGTCGCAACCGAAGACGACGACGCGGGCGACGGAGGGGGGGAGGGAAAGGTAGGGAGAGGGCAAGGAAAGGAGAGAGGCGAGAGAAGGGAGAGAGGCGAGAGAAGGACGCGAAGCGAAATAGAGAGATGAGGAGGGATGACGAGAAGCGAAAGGAAAGGAGGAAAGTACAAGGTAGGGGGTGGGATGTGAATTGAATGAGGACTGAGGGAGGAGGTGAGGAAAGGCGCGCACATGCCGTGCGGTGGGCAGGAAGGAACGAAGGGAAGATGGGGCGGCCCGGAGGAAAGTGAGTGGAAGGGAAGAAGGGCAAGGCGCGAGATGGTGTGAAGGGAAGGAAGGAAGAAGCAGCGCGGACGGCGTGGCTGGCGCGGTGCGGGGGCGGGTGCGGGTTGGGTGGAGGCGGAGGGAAGGAAGCACTTCATCAGCTTTCACACGTCTGGTTGGGCAGCTGATGATCGCTGGTTACTAGCGGATGACGGCGAGCGACATGCATCGGAGGGTTCGCCAGACTGATGAGATCGTCGCCAGACGTGCGGTGTCCTGTCCTTTTCGTCGTCTGTTAGTTCAATCCCGGTGGCCCCAGGTACCATATATACCACTTAAAAGCTCTCGAAGATGGGGAAATAATACTGATTCATTCATGAAGGGAATAGACTAAGAGTACAACTACATAGCCTGGTTGTCCAGCCTCAAGACACTCGCGCTCCGCCGCCTCAATGCGGCACGGAGGGCAACAATCACCGTGTGGTGGCTGGCCGCAGGGGCGGCGTGCCATCCATATGCGTGAAACCGGTAGGCGGATTCCTCGATTCGACGGTGCTAAGGGTGAAGTTGAGAACACCATGTTGAGGTGAAGTCCAAGGTAGTTGCCATTAGTGTAGTGGTAGATCTTGGAAGTGTAGCCGCGGCTTACAACAACTTGTACAGAACTATTTGAGGTGTGGACGGCTTGACGTTTCTTGCGCGCACTTGCTGGCGGAAAAGACATTTGACGTGTTGAAGAGAAAGCCAGGCCCGATAACATAAACAGATGGAGAGCGCACGTCGTCAGCAAGTGCTTAAAGTATTGAGGTCTTGACTCTTGAGCACGGTTTTCTGTTTCTGGGGATCGGGGCCGGACAGACTTGAATGCTTGAGGGCTTGAAGGCGATGTATGCATTGGGACATAAGGGAGCGGAAAGGGCAGAGTAGACAGAAACTTGATGAGTTGCGTGAGCACTGAGAAGGGGGGGTGACCATGGTGGGATGAGAGAAAAGGAGAAGGCGACCAACATGGCTGTGCATGCACGTGGATGGATTACAAAACCAAACATTGGTGCACGGACCAGTGATCTGATCAACAACTTATTCTGGATCTTCTTCACCGTGATCTACCGTGATGCCTTTTATTTTGATTTAGTCGCAGCGGGTCATCGTTGGGTGAGTAGCGAACCGTGTTTTTACTTCCTTAGAGTCTCAGACCGGTTATAGTGGTGCGTCGGTGCGAACGTATTCTCCGATGCCTGGCCTGTGAACACGGTCGGTATCGTCTCAGCCCGCAATGAAATTTGTCGCGCGGCGCATCCAGCTACATACAAACCAAGTGCAGATTAAAGATTACCGAATAATAATTGAGTGAGAATCTGATACTAAACTCGCAATGACGGATACGCGCTCACACCACTGGCCATGAATTGTGCAGCACTTAAAATCTGGCAACGAACTCACCAGCGCTGGCGAGTCCACATATAGGTTTGTCATACCCTAATCAGATGCCATCAAATCACGAGCGTCATCGGGCCCAATATGGGCTGTGCAAATTTCCTGATGCAAGGGCGGAGGGCATTAAGGATCAGATGGCGAACGCCGCTACCGCGAGTACACGGCTTGGAAGCGCTCGACTGCCAGAAGGAGGATGGTACGTTGACAGAAGAGAATACCCGCAAAAAAGAATCCGAAGAAACGGCGCGGCCACACTCACACTTTGTCATATCCCAGCTCAAATGGCGGATGCCATTCAGACCATGGAACGCAAACGGCGCAGCCAGCAGCGCCTTGCCCGCATACTTGACGCCCGCGGGCAGCGCGGCAATGAACTCCACGACGTGCACGCTGTCGAAGGTGCCCGGAGCAACGAGGTACGCCAGCGCGAAGCCGTACAGCACTATAATATGGCAAATAAAACAATAACAATTAGCGATTAGTAGCTGGGGAAGAGGGAGGGGGGACGCACGGGCACTGAAACCGCCGCCCATTGCACGGCTCGTGATGGAGCCGATCCAGGTGAGCTGCGGCTGGTAGATCGTAAAGTCCGGGCTCAACGGGCGCAGCAGGCGCTGCTTGTTCAGGATCTCGGCCGACGCGGACGCGGGGAGCGATTCGGTTTGCACAATCCTATTTTACATTCGAATAATAAATCCAGGCCCGTAGTACATAGAACAAACCGTTTTGCGGTGGAGCGGATGAGGGTGCTGCGTGCTGTGGGTGGTGGTAAGTAGACATAGCGATATTGGTTGACTATTGGTACTCAGAGAAGAAGAGAAGAGGGTCTTGCGCAGTGGTGAGCCTAGCCGGAACCCGCGAGTAGACATCATAGTGGCTGGAGGGAGCAGGAAGTGTGACACGAGTGTAACGAGAGCGGGCCAGATGCGGCCGAAGTAGTTGATTCCTCTCATCCACAGGCATTTTTTTGAATTAAATTGAGGCGAGTGCCGGGTTGGTTCAAAAATAGTCAAGTATAAATCCAAGCTAGAAAGCATCTAAAACTATTGGTGGGAGCCAGGTGAAACGTACTCACCTTCTTGGCAAAATATTCGCCAGAGCTTCGTTGAAAGCGTGTTGTATAAATCCGGTGGCAGAGTAAGAGCAGGAAAGCACCGATAGCACGATGGCGCACATCCGCAGTATCCACTAGACTCGTGACCAGTCTGTAAACAAAATACCGAAAAAATGTGGCAAGCACTTCGGTTGTTTACAGACTGGTACATCTCGGGATCCTGCATTGGGCTGACAGCGGAGTTTGAAATTTTGCTGAGGCCCTTGCTCTCTCTTGCACTTTGCCCATGAACCAAATTCGAATTATCAAGAACTTTTATATGCTATAAATAAACACATTTGCCTCCTCAGAATATTTTTAATTGTATGTGGAAGAGATGGAAAGGGCATCAACTTTTGGGGCAGAATTGATCGTTTTTGATCGCTCGCTTCTCGGCCGATCACGGTACCTGCCAAAATTTCAAACTCCGTTGGCAGCTCGATAGTTGCTTAAATTCCGCCTCAGATCACAGTCCCGATCTGGTAATTTGATGGCGGCACCACAAGCTTGCCGTGAATCTTTGCCGCCCATGCCGATGACCAAGCACCGGCCACATTTCTAACAAGTCGCGCAGCAAGAAAATGTAGCTAGGCTGAGTATTGCAATACAACCAGAAAGGGAGCAATAATTGAATTAAGAACTATTGAAGTAATACATGCATCTGTTCACATCCTTCATTTGCTGCTGGTACGCCTGCTAGTCCGCGTAATGCTGCGGCGCATACGGCTGCTCCCCATAATGCTGCTGGTGCGGGTACGCGGCCACCCCGCCGACGTCGGCCATGAACGGCGTGACGACGCCCCCGCCCGCGCTCGTCCCCGCAAGCCGCCCACCCACCCCATCGTCCTCGTCTTCCGCCCCATTCACGCTCTGCCGCCGCATCCCCATCCCGCCTGCCTCGCGCATCGGCGTCAGCCCCGTGTCCCCGCCCCCAACGCCCCCATCATGGGCAGCGTCGCATCCCCCACGATCTGCCCTGGGTCGCAGTTCCTGTCAAACTCCGCCTCGCGCTTGCGCCCGCGCGTGCGCTTGGTGAAGAACGACGACGCCGCCCGCGATCGCGCCCGTCTTGCTATTTTTGGTTACGGGTGTGGTGGACATAAGCGTCGGGGACATCGGCGTTGCAGGACAATGGCGGACGAAGGCGCGTTGGCGACGTGCGGCGGGTGCGGCGAGCGATGAGATCGGTGGCAGGAAGAGAGAATGCTGGGTCATTGTTTGTGGCTGACATTGTTTGACGTGAGCGGAGCTTGAAAGTGCCGCAAATCTTGCCGCCATCAAATTACCGGATCGGGACTGTGACCTGAGGCGGAAAGTCAAGAGTGCAGCTCGATCCCCTTTCCCGAGATGTACCAGTCTGTAAAACACCGAAGTGCTTGCCACATTTTTGGCAATTGTTTTACAGACTGGTTACGAGTCTAAGTATTGGTAGTCCGCGTATTAAATGGAAGGCTTCCGTTCGATTCGGGGTCGGTGCATGACCGTGTTACATTTTTTTCTCTTGATAAATAGCCGAGTTCTTGTTTGCAAGCATAAAACAGGGGCAGATTGAGGAAAGAAACGCACCGATCGCACGCGGAGTGCATCCACCTTCCGCTGGTGATGCGATGTGGATATTGAAGGTCCCCGTTCAACTCTGGGTCGGTTCATGTCGCTTTGCGTCTGTAAATTCTGTCTTTTTGGCGTGTTGGGGTACAAAGCTGCTCAAACCAAGGTGCAGAATAAAGGTATGAAAGCACCGATAGCACATGGCGTGCATCCACAGTTTCTGGCAGACAGCTGAAAATCAGATGGAAGCTCCCCGTTTGACTCGGGGACGGTACGTTCGGAGGCGGTCTGTAATTAGTTTAATTCAGAGATACAGGAGAAGAGTCCTTTTTCGCACCGTAGATGCGAGGAGTGGGAAGGTGGGCAGTCGGAATAGAGTTTTACTCGTGCGTAGACTTTTCCTTCTATTTCTCGACGCAACGGATCTCTGACTCAGACTGACCTTACTTTCGGGGGGGGGATTTATTTCCATCCCCGCATATTACATACACGATTTTTTGGTACTGCTTCAAATGATTACGGGAATCCTCGTAGCCCGGCAAATACCTCGGTGGTCTTTTTATTCCGCTGCAAGAGGGGGTTGTTTTCGAGCCCTGAGTCTTTGTCAAATAAGGATTTGTTTGTGCGACTGATGCAACAATTGCAAGGGCGTGAAGTCAACTACCCAAATTTCGACCCATTCAAAACACATTACGGGCCAAACAAAATAATCCCGATTGCGGCCAAAAATGGCATGATTCTATTTGGAACCCCGGTTTCTCGGACCCCTTCTCTATCACTGATGCCAGAGAGCCCTTCCGCAAAACACTATGTTTCGAAGGACCCCGGAACTACAAATGTTCACATGTATAAGCTTTGGGGACATTTCATTTGTACGGAATGAACCACAGGAAACCTACCAATGCAATTTGAATCATAGAGCTGAAATTTTGTGTCTGAAACAAATATCATGGCAAGGATATTTTTCATAATGTCAGGCGACACTCATGGGAATCTCCCCTATGTGGAGGAATGGGTGTCAAAATACTCCAACGCATTGGGTGAGCCTAGTGACCGCGCCGAGGTATGTTGAACTTATTCCGATCCCAAACAGGCGTCCAGCAGCAGGCCGGAACGTTCAAACAGGATTTATACTAGGCATTTAATTTTTTCGGCCCGAAGGATGGAATATAAAAGGATCCCTCTTAATTATAAAGTACGGGGAAGTCTTGCCCAATCTGGAGGGGTTTCTTGAAGCCGGGTTTCCAAATAGATTACCCAATCTCAAATATATATATATTTTACGCGGTTTGAATGCTGGAAAGAGATTTGGCTAGCTATTAATTTTGGCAAGAATTCGCCGTGGTTTGGGCAGCAAACTATTTACATGTGTAGAATCTGAATGGGATTGCCAAGCATGCGTGCATCAGCCGCCTTGCGTCAACCACCACCATGGATCTGAACAACTCGGCCAAGTTAGTGCGCAGCGCCGACTTCTGGTTCATCAATGAGACGATAGTTCTTCGAGTCGAACAGACTCTCTTTCGCGTCTACCGTGGCCTTCTTTCTGCGCGGTCAACCAGTGTGTTTTGCGACACCTTTTCTATTCCTCAGCCGGCTGCCCCGTTGTCCATCTTCACGATGCCGAGGTCGAATTCACCCGGTTTATAAAGGCTCTACACGCATCTTTGTGAACAAATCATCAGACCCGCTGCTGCTGCCACTCACCATTCCCAGTCCAGCTTGTCCCATTTCCGGAATGTCCGAACTGAGCTCCGTCCTTCGGCTCAGCGATAAATATGGCGTGAAACCTTTCCGCAACTCCATGATTTCAATCCTTACCACCATCTATCCGAGCTTGCTCACTGCCTGGAGTGAACGCGATGTCCCTGTAGGATATAAACACACCTATTTCGATGACTTCATTGCCCTCGACTTCGCACGCAAAATGAACACTAGTTCAATCCTCCCAGTCGTCATGTACGATATTGTTGCGGAGGGACTCGATTCAATGCGAAGGTTGGTTTTGAGGGCACAGTTATGGACGCTGGAGACTTCAAGCGATGCGTCATCGCCACCCACAAACTTATGCGCTTTCGACCGCGCGTTCTCGGATTCCTCCTCGATAACAATAATGAATGTGAAGACGAAGGGTGCCCGGAAGAGCGATTCCGCCGGCTGCAGAATTCATGCCGGAGCAGCATTCACACCAGCGACGTTGAGCTACTGGTCGGAGGTTTCGGGTGGAGCGACTATGATTTGTGTGGGCCGTGTCTCACCCGTGCAAAATGTAAGTATAAAACCGCCCGTCAGGCGTTATGGAACGACCTGCCGAGTATTTTTGATCTACCCGCGTGGGATGTTCTGCTCACTCCTGGCGTCCCAGAATAGGTGGGTTATCACCGGCCTCGTATGGGCTTCGACGCTCAAATGTTTAGATGGACAACAGCGCAGAGCGCCCAATTCTCAACTTGCCACTGTAATGCGCACCGATACAGCTTACACCATTGTACAAGACTGCTCTGCAATGCCAAGATCGAAAGACATTGGTCACACTGTAATCAGCCTAGCAGTAAATGAATTCCGTCCACGGGCGACATGAGCAGCATTTTATCACTGATGGTGGAGTATTTGGATCAGGAGGTAAGGCAGATTGAGAGGCGGCACGTAAACTACTCCTGACGAGAGAGTATACTAACTGAAGCAAAACATGATGAATTAGTTGGTGTCAAGAAATGTGGCTAATAAAACAACAGAAGGATATCAAGAATGATACGAGGGCTATGGTACAAAATTGTCCGTGATTTGAAGAGTGGTGGTCCAATATATGAGGATACAGCGCAGAATCTACCGTGTAACAGTCTCTTCCTCCCATGGCGGCAGGCCGTAGAAGGCAGGAAGCTTCTTCCACAGTTGTTCCCTACCTTCCGTGTGATGCTTCCGGCCTGTCGCAGCGCACGACGCGCAGAGTAGTTTGTCGAATTCCGTCCACCAGATGAGGAATATACCCATATGCGGCGGCTTCCAGATCCGCAAGGCAAGCTGCAATTTGTTATGCGCGCACTGTGCGCGTTTTGCGCAAATGTCCGATTTGAGCTCTTCGCTCGTGAGCCAGGCAAAGAGATGGTCGGCATGCGCGACGCGTAGTGGGTGCAACGTATGAAGAACCAGGTCTCTATCATCGTTGGAGAGATGGTGCATACGACTCAGGATGCTCGGCCCAGGTGGCGCGTGCTCATTGGCGATGGAGCACGTCAGGAAATAGAGTGCTGAAGGTAAAATGGAATGAAGGGAGAGCTCCCGTGCCACGATTACGATTTCGACGATGATCTCAGTCAAGTCTCCGTATTTGATCCTGGTCGCTTTCCGCTGGAAGTTTAGGTAATCCTCAAGAGTGGGGGGGCAAATGACAGAAAGACGAGAATATCCGTCGTCGTACAATGGTTTGATTTCGTATTTGCGGCCCAAGCGCAGGAACGCCGCTACCACGTCGAATGGCAGAGCTTCATTGGCAGGATAGGACCTGTTTTGGAAAGGCAACAAATTCAAACCTGAACGCACGAGGAGGTCGAGTTAACGACATACCAGCGATCGGTGAGGGCGCGGAGAATGATGTCTACATCAAGAGCGTTGTCGTCAAGGATAAGAAGAGGACATCCATCAACTCCTTTCGTCTCCTCCATGTTCTCAAAAAGATCCTTCAGGACGGTGGAATGGCTCGACAGCGTGCCTTTGTAAATTTTGAATTGAGTCGTCTCTGCCTGGAGGACGATGTTCCCGTCATTGAACCAGATCTCGGAGCGCAGAGGGGTAGAAACTGTCTCTAGTTCGGAATTATCAAGTCGCTGGCGCTTCGTAGCTGGCGGCTGCATGATGAGTGACGCGATTGGGATTGAAGCAGTGGCACGCTGACGACCCGCTACAAAAAGCAGGATTTTCACAAGCTGTCCGTGCGGGTAGTCAAAAGAGATCTATCTCGAATGTACCTGCGACAAACCCTTTCAATCCCGAATATTCTCCAAGCGTGTCGTTGTGGGCGGAAGCAAAGGAGACGTTGTTTACTCCTGTCTATTTTGGTGGCAAAAGGCAAACATGAAACACCGCGCTTCTGCCCATTTTCTATTTCGAGAAAAGGATCATAACTTCTCCGAAGTCCTGGATTTTGAATAGAAAACTGTTGCGGAAGGTAATGTTCTGTTACCGCGTATTTATCTCAGCTCCACCTACTTACTCAGCTGTATCCAAAGTTTAAACACGCGCTCAACGTGACTGGGTTCACAGGTTTGCCACTCGGCAGGGGAGACTACATGCATGGATTAAGGATTTCTTGCTTCCAAATTTCACCATATATATAATTACTGGATTCTTTCGGGTTCCCTCTCAATTTTTCAGTTATGTACCATTTGGCAACTCTCTTGTTCCGTCGATTGTGGGAGAAAAGGTATTGCAGCTCTCGGCGCCGCTGCGATCTCACTTCACCGGCGAGTAGATTCAAATTAAAGGTACTCTAATCCGAGTCGTCGGCGATGTGAGTAAACGTGATCCCCCTCCGGATCGATGACCATATCTTCACCTTCAGTGCGATCTATTTTCAACCACCGTTCTGAAATGCCAGATCAGCCTCGGCTTCGCATTCATCATTCGAAGTCCTTCACGGCCGTACCCCATCCACCCGAGGCATGTACGAATTCCTTTCTGTAAGGATTGATTCTGGTCGCCGCCCAGCCGCAAAAATAATGTTCGCGGATAAAAATTGGGACTCGGACCATCTGCCCAAACACTCACCGGTGGTGACAAGAACTTCAGTCCACTGTGCGGAGGACGGCATGAAAACAACGAAGTATATTAGCAGAACGCGTCCGGTACGATTGTCAAGAATAAAAAGCACAATGGAGGGAAGGATGGCTATTTGAGGAGGCGAAGCCTGGTGAAGGGTTTCAGTATAATGATCCCAGAAAATCGCAGAATGCGACGACAGACCTGGTCCGCTACTACGTCGAGGCCAAGAGCTCTTCCCAAGGTGGAAGACCGTAAATGGAGGGGAGCTTCTGCCACAGCTTGTCCCTCCCCGCTGCGTGGAATTTCCGCCCCGCGGTAGCGCATTTTGGGCAGAGGACCTTGTCAAACTCCGGCCACCAATGCAGAGATAATGTCCCGGGTGGTGTGAGGAGGCGGATGGCAAGGTCCATTTTGATTTTCCCGCATGAAGTTTGGGAGCAGTTCTCTTCGTCGCACCGAAGCCACATGACCAGATGTCCCCAATGCGCGACGCGTAATGGCGCCAATGTGAACAGAAGTAAGTCTCGATCGTCGGCCGAGAGGCGGAGCAGAGAGGTCTGCTGGGGTTTCAAAATAACCATCCCAGAAAGTGCATGGAGGACAGAAGGTAGAATGGAATGGAGGGAGAGCTCCCTAGCCAACAATAAGAGGTCGACACCAATTCCCTGGAGGCTATCAAACTTGAGCTTCTTCTTCCTCTCCGGGTTTTGGTAGCCGTCGAGAGTGGAAGGACAGACGACAGAAAGGCGGGCAAAACCGTCACTGTACAGTGCTCCGATTCCATACTTACGACCCAAGCGTAAAAACGCCGCCACCACCTCGAATGGCAGAGCCTCATCAGCCGGATAGGACCTGTTCAGACTTCATTCAGAGTCGAATAATGGGCGAGCCTGAACGACATACCCGCGGACAGTGAGAGCCCGCAGAATGATATCCACGTCAGCAGCTGTGTCGCCAAGATACAGAAGGGGGCACCCATCGACTCCTTTATTCTCCTCCATGTTCGCGATAAGGTCCTTCAAAACGACAGAATGACTGGTCAATGTTCCTTTGTAAACCTTGAATTGCGTCATCTCTGCCTGGAGGACAATGCCTCCGTCATCGAACCATATTTCCGAACGCACAGGGGTAATGGAGGTGGCCTCTGCCTCCAAATCCTGAACTCGCTGACGCTTTCTGACCGCCGACTCCATGGCACGAATGCAGCCGACCTAAACCCGACTCGGAGACTAAGCTCACAATTAGTAACAGCGGTCTATGCGAGGTCGTGAAAGAGACTTACCTATCTCTGATGTATTTGTGGTGAACTCCCCTGGCCGACGTGGTCGCGGACTCGCGGTGGCAGGAGAGGAGTAATTTGCACTTGTATATTTCGGTGGCGAAAAGCAAACAAGAGACTAGACTCGTAACCAGTCTGTAAAACGAATGCCGAAAAAGTGCGGCGAGCGCTTTGGCGTTTTACACCACCGAAAGTGCTTGCCACATTTTTCGGGAATTGGTTACAGACTGGTTACGAGTCTAACAAGAGACACCGCGCGTCTTTCTTCTTAAGGGCGCAGAAAGAATGGGAGAACAATGATGCTTACATCAAGTGCGTTGCCGCCAAGGAGAACAAGAGGACATCCGTCAACTCCTTTAGTCTCCTGCATGTTCTCGAAAAGATCCTTCAGGTGGAATGGCTCAACTGACAACACTAGACAGCGGGCCCTCGCAATGTGTAACGAGAGCGCAAGCGTGCGAGTCTCGTTACACGGAGTAGTGAGGTGTTTTAAGCTTAGAGTTCTGGGGTGACTGGTGTAAGGGTAGATTTCTGTCCGCACTACTAAACAAGTAGGTACTTTATAGTAATCCAGTAACCAGGTCATAAGTAATCATGGCAATGGTAAGTAAGGCAATAGGTAGTCGTAGAAATAGTCCACCAGGGAACAAATGGGAACGACGAAGTGAGATGTCACGACGGTGTGAAATAAATGTGATGGTAATAGGATGATGGGAGGACGGAAAAGGAAAGTAAGTTGAAAATGGAAGACGTGCCGTTACATACGCCCTCCAGCTCGATGTCGCAGCGAGCTCAAGCAGCATCCTCTTCCATACCATCCTGCTCGACCTCCATCCCTTCGTCCGACGCCCCAACCTTCGCTCTCTTGGCCTTTGACTTGCCTCCAGAGGTCTTGCGCTTGGCTGGTCCTGAACCAGAAGCCGTGGGGTTGACCGCGTCGACCGGAGGAGTTTCTTCCTCGCGCTCGGGAGTGGGGTTGCGAGCATCGCCGGTGTGATGTTCCTCGATATAGGATTCTTCCTCGGCACGACGATCAGCAAAGCCGGGAGTAATGAATGCGAACTCATCGTCAAGTTCTTTGTCGGCTTTCTTTCCACGCCGCTCGTTCTGCGCAGTGACACGCTTCTCCTCGCGATAGGCGGCGCCCTCGAGGTAGTGAAGGTACATCTTCTCGGTGATGAGACGCATGCCAGTCGGCGCCTTGTAAGTCTCGCCCATGTCGGAAGCGCGCAGCATCCAGGACTGCGGCGTAGCGATCTCCTGGCCACGAGGCGGGGGAAGCACATTGCGCAGTAAATTTACGTCCCAGCGTGCCCACGGGGCACCCTGAGGCTCGAGGCGGTTCATCGTCGCGACGAAGATCTCGAACCCCACAGGGCCGGGTCCGACGACCTCGGTCGGCCGGCAGTAGATCCGGGCGTTCCAGACGATGTAGAGGAGGACAGTCTTCGCGGTAATGAGACTCCAATTGCCGTTGACACAAAGAGCAAATGTGTCATCGGTTTGGCGGCGAATTACGACGTGCCCAGCATTCCAGGCCGCGAATTTAGGATCGATTTCCTGGGGGGGAAGGATGCGGCTGAAGACGGGCATAATAGAAGAGTGTTCGAGTGAATAATGCAATTTAGGCGCAGCCTGAGTTGTCGAGTTGAGTAGAAAAATATTATGGGGCCTCCCTATTCCAGAGCCCATGTATTTAACGCTCAATTCCTCGTCTGTATCGAAGGCAACGCTTGACGCGAGATACTCCTCGTTATTGATAGGAGGACTGCCGGATCCATACGGCAACTCCTGAATATCCGAAACATCGATCAGCTCCAAATATTCAGCCAGGGCAACAAGTTTCTTGGCCTGCTCATAGGACATCCAAGTCTTATCCCCAGATTTCCATAGGATCTCAAAAATGGCCTCGTTTCGGCGACCATAATGGCTAAGAATGCGTTCAACAGCCCACTCATTTGTCTGATCATTCACAGAAATTCCCAGTTGATTCTCCAGGCGGCCTGGAAATCGACGATCATCATTAGGGACGTGAATGCGTAATAGGGATGAGTGAAATACATCATGAACTCCTCTCTGCTTCATATTGCTAGGCAGATCAATCTGATAGGAGTTGTTCCCAAAATCCTTTAGGATGAGGTACGGGCCGATGTATTTCGGGATGAGTTTACGTGCCAATCCTTTCTCAAACTTTATATTCTTAGTTGAGAGGTAAACCAAATCTGCTTCAGAGAATGGGGCAGGCTGCCTCTTGCGATTTGCAGCACGAGTCTGCTTGACGCGTGCGGCGATCATACTGTCATGGGCTGCCAAAATTGCGAGCCGACGTTGCAGTGCAAATCTAGCTATTCCTGGATATTCCCGTGTCTTGTCATTATCCCATAACAAAGAGCGAGGCATTCGGCCGTTGTTCAGAAAGAAAGGGGAGTAACCAGTACTTTCAGAACGTGCAGTGTTCATGGCAAATTCAATAGCCGGAAGCTTCGCAACCCAATCTCGTTGCTTGGGATCAATGCATTGCCGGATCATTTGGGTAATGGTGCGATTCGCGCGCTCGGTTCCGCCATCAGACTCCGGGTGGTACGCGCTAGACATATGCAATTTTGTCCCAATTAATTCATGTAAGCGGCGCCAAAATGTGCTCGTAAATAAAACATCACGATCACTTATGATGGATTTGGGAAGTCCGTGGAATTTATAAACTTGATCAAATATCAATTCAGCGATTTGGCGCGCGGTGTAGTTAATGCGACTGGGGACTAGATGCACCATCCCAGTGAGTAGGTCAATAATGACTGTGATGGAATTATATACACCATCGCGGTCTTTGGACTCAGGCACAGGTCCCACAAAATCCACGCCGATGGATTCCCATGGTTGAAGTGGTGGATTGAGAGAGTGGAGAAGACCGTAAGGCTTCTGATTTCCTGATTTACTTCGTTTACAAGTATCACAGGTCTCACAAAAACTGCGAGTATCTTCAACCATGTCTTTCCACCACACATGATCACGAAGGTAATCCAGAGTTTTCTTCACGCCTAGGTGGGCGAGGATGGAGTGTGCTTCCGAGATAACAATCTCACGAAGGTTACGTCCACTGTATGTGATCCGGGGGATGCAAAGAACTCGATGATCAAGCTCCTTCAGATAAATGAGTCCATTTTCGACCTCAAAGTTCCGAAAAACTTTCGGAGTTTTCAAGATCAACTTGAAGAAAGGATCATCCTCATACTTGTTAGTCACAAGTTTAGCGATGTCAAGACCTCGCCATCCACTATTGACGGCTTCCAGGAGCGACTCATTCATCCGCTCGAGTTCCTCAGTCAATTCAGGGGGTGGCTCGCGATCATTAGTTGGCAGTTGATCGCCGTCTGACAGTTGATCCGGGGCGGAAGTAAATTGGTTCTCAGTCTGCGCTTTCCCTCGTTCGTCCTTGATAACAGGTTTCGAAAGAAAAGTACGTGATTGTTTTGTGGTACTCCCGCCCTCCTTTGGGGACTTAGGGTTCTTGGGCCCAAACGGCCGGACTGCATTCTTCGGCAAAGTGTCAGGTATGTTTGCCCCTGATTCTGTGTCTAGGCTCTTGGCCGCGCGAGCCATAGACCTGGTGACTCTGTCACTCGACAGAGCCGTTGCCTCCCTGCCTGCGAAGACAGGCATTGTGATTGTATTGATCTCAAGGTCATTGTTGTCCACAATGTCATGGTACGTGTATTCTGAGCGCGCGCGCACTGTCCCCGGAGACTCATTGGAATAAATTCGAGACAGTGCGTCAGCAAGCACATTTTCGGTGCCTGGTACGTACTTGATATCAAAATCGAAGCTGGAGATCTTCTCAACCCAGCGAGCCTGGCGACCAGACAGGTCCTTCTGATTCACAAGGTGGGTTAAACCTTTGTGGTCCGTTACCCAAGTAAAATGGCAACCTTGCAGGATGTCACGGTGACGCAGCATGGCTTCGACTCCGGCGAGCATTTCAATTTCGTGGACGGGATAATTTTGCTGAGCCGCGTTGAGTTTCGCAGAAAAGAATGCCGCAACTTTGGCTTTCTTCCAATCAGTACCTTGGCAGACAACTCCAGCAATTCCGGAGCTGCATCCGTCGGTAACGAGCCAAATTGGGGGCGCATCGGGTGCGTAAATTAATGGTATACGATGATGATCACGTCCATTACTAACGATGTGCTTACTATCCTCGAAGGCGCGCTGCTGCGTGTAACTCCAGCGAAATGGGACAGTGTCGCCAGTGATATGATGCAAGACAGCTAAAGGTATTCTAATCAAGGCCAGATCATCAGCGAGATAGCCAATGGAGCCAAGATAGCCACGCAGCAAATCCCGATTAGTGGGAGTTTTCCAGTTGAGAACTGAGCTGACTTTGTCGGGATCCATCCGAATTCCGGCATCATTAACGACGCGGCCGAGAACCTTCAGCTCCGCTTTCAAGAGCTGCATTTTACCAGCGCTTAAATACAAGTGTTCCCGCTCGAGTACGTCAATAACCTTTTTGACGTGCTGAATGTGCTCATGCAAGGTATCTGAGTAGATTATAATGTCGTCCAAGTACACGTCCATAAACTGGCCAATATAGTCTGAGAACAAATAGTTCATCAGGGACTGATAAGTTGCTGGTGCGTTGCAGTCACCTTGCTGGAGAACGAGACTAACCATGTTCCCATCGGGTGTGTTCACAGCTGTTCTTTCAACATGCTCAGGCACGACACGAATCTGTTCGTATGCGTCCTGGCCATCAATCAATGACCTAAACTTGCATCGTGCTACACGGCGAAGAATGCCATCCATATCCGGGAGGGGTGATGCCATTTTCTTGGTATTTGCATTACGACCTCGTAAGTCAACCACAACCCGTAATTTCAGAGTCTCAGATTTAACCTTTGCAAGGAGAAGCATCGGTGCAGTATTTCCGGTATTGCTAATTTTCCAGCGTCCAGTTTTCAAGTAGACGCGGCGCTTCTCATCCCACAGAGGTCTCAAAGGCTCAGGGCATCGCGAGGGGCGCCAAGGTAAGATCTTATTCTCGTCTATAAGTGGTATAGTATGATTAATAGCGCGCATCGGCGGCAATCCTGTTTCCTCGGCCGTTTTACAGATGGGCTTCGCATACGCAAGAATCTCTTCGCGTGCCGCTTGGAGAACATCCTCTTTCAAGGCCATGGCATTGGCAAATATCCGAGCCGTCGCAACACCTTCTAAAGGTAAAGCATCAGCACTTCCAACGCAGACACGAGCGGGATTCAAACCAATGCTCACCTGATGTTGATACAGCCACGAGGTACCCAAAATCATGTCATACCCGCTGACATTTGCCACGAAGAAGGTTCGTTTTTCTTCGATGTCCTGATATTTGAAGTTGACGTCAACGGTGTGATTCAACATAGAGCGAGAGCCTTGAACAGCCAACTGCAGAGTAATGGGATCTCCCAACTGAGTGCGTCGCAATTTCAACTGATCCGTTACGTTGGTTGAAATCAAGTCCCCGAGGGACCCTGAATCAATGAGAGCACGCAAAGGCTCACCTTCAACTAGGACAACAATTACCAGTGGTTTAGCCACAATTCTCTGCGGTATTTTGGGCGTGGATGCCGTGCGTGCAATTCCCTTATAACTACCAACTGGAATTTGCACGCCACTGCATACCATCTCCCAGTCGTCGTTGGCGTCACCCGCTAGACGATCCGGCTGAACCTGATCCTCAGGGATCTCAAAAAAAGAGCCAAAGTAGTTCATTCCAGGAGCGTTCGTCAGTCCATTGCGGTACGCATTTTCCTGAAACAGTGTCTTCTCTTGGTGCCTTAGTACCCAGCGGGCAAGGTTCAACTTTGAATTCAACAGAGTGGATTCAACCACCAATTCGCTAAGATCATGATTTCCGCAGGGCATCGATATGATAAATGTGTCTGGGCCTTCCAAATCGTCCGGTTCGCGGAGGACACGGCCTATGCCGACTTCCGAGAAGAGAGGTAACTCCTGGCTTATATCATTAAAATATTGCTGAATAGCGTCGGCCAAAATTTCTCCAATAGGCATGCTATGAATGAGGCGTCCGACGGATAATCCCAGCCCCAGTTGACGTGCCCGTTGTCGTGAATACCAATCGGCCAGATGAAACTGTGGTACCCGTAGATATTCAAGAGGTAATACAGTTGCTGCATCGAACCAAGAGTCCTCAATGATATAATTCTCTGGGCACGCCAGTAGTACGCGAAATCTCTTTTTTTCCCGGCGTTCATCTGCCCAAGAAACACGTTCATCACCTGCATAGGGCGCTGAAAATTCCAGGAGAGCCTGCACAGTATTACCGACGATATCTCCCAAGGTATGAGCCCTAGGCCGTATCTCTGTTTGAAATTCTGCTGCTTCTTCAGAGGCCCGCGCCCAAAGGTGCAGGCGATCTTCGAAAGCTTCTAGAATGTCTTCAGGAATTGGGAGTGTCGGGGACTGAGAAGGTTCGTCCTTATCCTCATTTTCAGAATCACTGACAGGTTGGAGTGAAGGCAAGTCGTTGTACTCGTCCAACTCATCCTCTGAATCACTAACATCTTGGAGCGAGGGCAAATCATCGTATTCATGGTCTGCTTCGGAGTCTTCTATTGAAGAGTCTAATGGCTCAGGGGAAGTATTCAAGAGCTGAGTTATATCTAATTTCTCCGGTTCACTACGGAAAATTCTCAATATCTGCTCAGAATACCAGGCCACAAGCCCAAAACCCGGGCTCATGATCTTCGAAACCGGTATAACTATTGCCAATCCAAGGGCATCATCGAAAATGGTGAGTAGTTCATCAGTCACTAGTTCAACATTGAACCGTTCGTGAGCAGCTAGAATTTCTGATCCGGTCCAGCAAGCATTTTCCAACATGATCTGCATGCAGTTGGGTAGAGGATCTCCGATTTCAGTTGCGTGGACATTGGCTTCTTCTAGTAAGTTGTCTGTATTATTTCCCCGCGCTTCTTGTAGCTCATAGGCATACCACAACGGTAGCATGAATCCTGGGTGCTCCAACAGTTCTTTTGAGACGACTATCTCTTCAGGTAGTTCAGCGATGCTATCCAATATGCAGTATTCAGTGTCTGATGTGGGATACAGAAAAAATCGGGATTCTGTCATCGAAATATTGTCCAGGTCGTCGCCTGGATAAGGCTGAGCTGAGTGCAAGAGTAGAGCGGCGTTATTAGCGATTATGTCCCCTTCAAGTAGGTTTTTTCCTTCGAGGCTGAAGTTGAAATATTCGTTGGGTAGGGGTTCCCCGCCCTCCTCGGCTTCCAGATCGAAGGGTGCGCATTCCGAGAGTTCTGTTCCAAACCCTTCTGAATATTCGCCCTCCTCTGGTTCCACTTCAAAGCTTACAGCTCCGACAGGCAGTGTTTCTAGAACTTCAGTGCTCTGGTAAAGGGCGGAGCCCCCGCTCCCTGTTGCAAATCTCGCTGCATGCGCACCAAAGCCCGGAGGTTTGCCTTTCTGTTTGGAATTCACCGAGGTGAGTTTGGGGCAATTGCGTGCCAAATGGCCCTGCTCTTCGCAATTGAAGCATAAACCCTTTGCAAGGAGTTCATTTCGACGCTGGGGAGACATTTTCTTCTCAGCTGGTTCCTTATTGGTTTTAACAGGAATATTCGCAGCAGAGGCTCGAATAACCTCTTCGCGCGGTGCAGGGCGGAATCGCCCCGCATGACCACGGCCTCGGCCGCGGAAAGCCCCTCTCGAGGGTGAACCATTCTGGTATGTGTTCTGTTTACCAGGTGCGTTATTACTCTGAGATTTCCCGGCCCCAGAATTGTTATGGTTGGGTCTTTCAACTCCCAAGAGAGTTTCTGCATGCTCCGCTGCCTCAACAACCTCGTCCCAAGTGGAGAGTTCAGGGTCGAGCTCCTTACGGTACATTTCTTGCTGTATGTCCGCTCGAAGACTATGCCACAATTTGACAACCTTTTCCTGATCATCTGCGAGGCCGATGGTGTTGAAAATTTGAAGGAACAACGCAACATGAGCTGAGACTCGTTTCTCATTCTGGAAAGTGCGACTCAACAATCTGCGTTGTTTAATGCGGAAATCTTTAGGGAAGACAAATTCAAACAAGCCGTTGAAGAACTCCGAGAGTGACCAAGTGCGATTGCTAGATACAACTTTCTGGTTGTAATAATCTCGAGCACGCCCCTCAAGGTGATAAGAAATCATCGCAACTTGATGCTTATGCGGGACACGGCCCATATCCAAATACATGTTGGATTCAGTGACGCAGCGGGTGAATGCTTCGGCGTCAGCGGACCCATCGTACCGCTTTGGTGGGATGGGTTTCAACAGCATTTTCTTGCTGGATTTATTCTTGGATGAAGAGCGGCCTGGGGGGATACTACGTCCCTTGCCGCTGTCATCCCTGGACTCGGAGTCGGAGTCAGAAGAATCATCTGAAGGGTCAGGCTCACCGCCAACCCTTCCAGCATTGCGAATTGCTTTATCAATGAAACTACCTGCTGCAATCCCACTTGGAGTAGATCTCTTTGTAGGAGCAGCTGGTTTCGGTTGCAACAATTTATCAACATGTTCTCGAGCCCTCTGGCGCACACTATTGCTGCGCGCCGGGTCGTCCGACATAGCAGTCGGGGTTTGCCTCATTTCGCTGAGTTCTTTCTCGAGCTCGGCGATCCGTTGATTAATAAGCTCATGGTTCTTATTATCCTCAGCCTGCGCAGGTGGTTTAATAGAGTTAACCCTGGGGGTTGAACTCTGGGAAGAAGCAAACTTAACCCGCGGAGTGGGCTCTCCCACGGGTTCCTGAGTTTCGGAGTAATCAAATAAATTAAGCGACACCGGTTCCTGCTTAATTACACGATTAATCTCAGCAAAGTTATTGAGAGCTTCCTTCTGAGCTTCAATATCTTCGTCAGAAAATGGTTCTGATAAGTCAATTCCTCCAAAATTGCGAGGATCAATTCCCTTGCCCTTGTCTCTCGATCCACCTTCGCCACTAGGGATGGCGGGACTGACAGGGCTTTGTTCATCAAGGTAGGAATTAAAAGTGTCAATGTGCGCGTCCGCAGCATTTTGATTAGACACATTACTGGAGTGGGAATTCTCTGCGAATTCAGCCTTTAGTTTCATGGCTCTACTGTTCGCAGAATTCATAGCCTGTTGTGCGAGTTGCTGGTGACGACGCGCTATATTAAGCCACTCGTCACTGCTCAACTCGTGTCCGGCGCGATCTAGCGTGGTAGCTTCCGAGCCGTTGGGTGAATCAAGATTAATTAAAGAATAATGTACATCGGTATCGGGGTTCATCGGGGCCGAAGCCCCTGAGAGCTCGAAGTCCACATCACGCGTAAAACGCGGTGAATCGCTGGACTGGGCAGCGGCAATATAGCCGCTGTCGCCGCCTTCAACCAGTGAAGGTGGCGTTCCCATAGTCTCGACGTTGATAGACGTGAGAGCTGATGGGCGGGAGGAAGGGGATCCCGTTACCCCGTGATGATTCGAGGGGACCTCGGAGGTGGGTTTAGCACCGTCTGAGAGGTCCTCTGTCACAGGCGACCGTTGCATCTCGGAAGGAACTTGCGGCGGAGAGGCTCGGCCATCTCGGGTGGCGACGCGAGTAGCATGAACACGAGGATGCATAGTGATAGGGGTAAAACGGGTAGTGCGGGGTAGTGCGGAGAGACGTCAGGGGTGTCGAAGCGAAGCGGCGAAGTGGTTGATCAGACCCCAGAGACCAGACAGAGCGACGACAGGTGAGGAGTCAAAAATATGTAACGAGAGCGCAAGCGTGCGAGTCTCGTTACACGGAGTAGTGAGGTGTTTTAAGCTTAGAGTTCTGGGGTGACTGGTGTAAGGGTAGATTTCTGTCCGCACTACTAAACAAGTAGGTACTTTATAGTAATCCAGTAACCAGGTCATAAGTAATCATGGCAATGGTAAGTAAGGCAATAGGTAGTCGTAGAAATAGTCCACCAGGGAACAAATGGGAACGACGAAGTGAGATGTCACGACGGTGTGAAATAAATGTGATGGTAATAGGATGATGGGAGGACGGAAAAGGAAAGTAAGTTGAAAATGGAAGACGTGCCGTTACACAATGCCCTTGCAAAATTTAAATTGAGTCTTCTCTGCCTGGAGGACGGGAGCCTCTCTGAATAGATATAGAGTATACGTGGTGTAGCTAGCCTCAACCATCGTTCCGAATGCCAGATCAAACTCGGTTTCCGCATCGTCCTATTCACCATTCGAAGTCCTTCGCGGCCGTACCCCTTCCACCTGAGGCATGTACGAAATTACTCCGTGTAAGGCTTTGATTCTGGTCGCCGCCCAACCGCAAAAATAATGTTCGTGGATAAAAATCGAGTCTCTGACCATCTGCCCCAACACTCGCCGATGGCAACAAGAAGTTCAGTCACTGTGGGGAGGCTAGTATGAAAACAACGAAGTACATTAGCAGAACGTGTTCGGTACGATGTCAAGAATATCGGGCAAAATGGAGGTAAGTATTTGCTATTTGATGAATCGAAGTCTGGTAATGAGCTTCAGTATCATGATATCAATGTAGCTTAAATATCGTAGGATGCAATGACAGACCTGGTCTGCTACTGCATTGAAGCCAAGAGCTCCTCCCAGGGTGGAAGACCGTAAATGGAGGGGAGCTTCTGCCACAGCTTCTCCCTCCCTGCTGAGTGGAGTTTCCGCCCCGCTGCGGCGCACTCTGGGCAGAGGCGTTTGTCGAACCTTGTCCACCATGATAGAAACAATCCGGCCAGGGGCGGTGCCCAGACGTCTCTGGCAAGTTCCACCTTGGCTTTCCCGCATTGCGCACGCTGGGAGCAATGTTCAGAAACGGGTGGGTCACTATGAAGCCACGTGTAGAGATGTTCCAAATGCGCGGCGCGCAATGGCATCAACGAGAACAAAAGTATATCTCTGTCGTCGCGAGAGAGGCGGAGGATGGAATGCTGTGTATCAGCCCGCGGGGGATCCAAAAGGACCATTTGAGAAAGCGTATAGAGGATAACAGGTAGAATGGGGAGGAGGGAGAGCTCCCTAGCCAACAGTAAGACATCAGCGGCGAAGTCACTGTAGAGGGTTGTAAAATTGAGCTTCTTCTTCCTCTTCGGTTCCCAGCGGCCGGACGTAAAGTCGACCACAGTGGAGGGGAAAACGATAGAAAGGCGGGAGAAGCCGTCGTCGTACAATACTTTGATTCCGTATTTGCGACCTAAGCGTAGAAACGCCGCCACCACCTCGAATTCTAGAGGTTCATTCGCCGGATAGGACCTCAGGTCAACAATCAGTCAGCCATGAGCGCCAAATATAAACTCGGTGACATACCCGCGGTCAGTGAGGGCTCGGAGAATGATACCCACGTCGGCTGCCTTATCGTCGAGATGAAGAAGAGGGCATCCATCCACTCCTTTATTCTCCTTCATGTTCGCGATGAGATCCTTCAAGACGGTCGAATGACTGGACAGTGTGCCTTTGTAAATTCTGAACTGTGTTGTCTCTGCTTGAAGGACAATGCTTCCGTCGTCGAACCATATATCGGAGCGCACTGGGGAAATGGGAGCAGGGTTTTCTTCCAGATCCTCAACGCGCTGACGCTTCCTAGGCGCTGACTCCATCGTTGACACGCGTGGACGACTCGGAGTGCGGCCGACCCAAACCGAAACCCGCTCGCAATTAGCAAAAGCGGTATGAGGTGACTGCCTGCCTGTCTCTGATGTATTTGCGGTAAGCTGTTTCAATCCCGACTGCGGTCGTGGTGGCCGTGAAAGACAGAGAGAGGAGCTATTTGCACCTGTATATTCGGTGCCAAAGGCAAACAAGAGACACCACTGGCACAGCTCTTTCTTCTCACTGATGGCAGATTCAGTGCGGAGCCCTGACTTCTGGTTCACCGACGGCAACATCGTTTTGAATGTAGAAAACACCATCTACCGTGTATACCGCGGACTTCTGTGTTCTCGCTCCAACGTATTTATGGACACATTTTCAATTCCGCAGCCCGCAGGAGACTCGTCTCTGCAGATGTTTGATGGCTGCCCTGTCGTCCAGCTTCACGACAAGGCCGTCGATTTTACTCCCTTCCTGAAGGCGCTCCACCAGTGGTCATTGCAAGTCCACCATCTAATATTTCTCTATTACCGCTAATTCTTATTTTTTTTAGCCAATCGGCTCCGATATCTAATTTCGAAGAATTGAGCGCCATCTTGCGGTTGAGCGACAAATACGACGTGCCGGCTCTCCGTGACGCCATGATTTCAATCCTCTCCGCGATGTATCCCTTCTCCCTTGACGCCTGGGTTAAACGCACTCCTCCTCCGGGATACCAGAAGCGCCCTTTTGAGGACTTTTACATCTTGAATCTGGCGCGTAGGTTTGATATACGACATATTCTTCCCGGAGTCATGTATGAGGTCTCCCGGTATGGTATGGAGCTCATTTATTCGGGAGTGCCGGATGTGTCGGTGTCGGTGGACATTATGGATGAGGTAGACAGGAAAAAAATCATTCTCGCTGTTCCCGGTCTCCTCCTGGCCCAGCGCCGAATTTACGGCTGCCTTGTACGCGTATACAGGGTCGAAGACTGCGTTGACCGCCACGACTGTGATGCGGAGCGTTTCCAGACTTTGGCCGATATTTTGGCATTGGACGACCAGACGATGAATCTCTTTGATCCAGATTATGTCAGGAATCTTCGTCCTGCTCTCTGCGCTGCATGCCTTGAAGATGTAAAGACGAGCTGTGACTTCGCTCGCTACGGCCTATGGGCCACACTACCTCGTGTTTTTGATTTGGCCGCCACCTGGGAAGAGCTGCTCAAGGGTGAGTCCTGGGCCGACTTTATGTTGTTCGCCCCCGACACTGATCGCTTGAATAGATAGACATGTCGTCACATAATTTTCGTATTGCAACGCTGCCACGCTAATTCATGACAGACCTCGAAGAGGAAGTAGATACAGACACGTCGGACGCGTTACATATGCACACAAGGCTGGATATCGTACTCGACGTACTACATCAGCGTCTGGATAATACCCGGTACGCGACACGAACGTCGACAAGTACCCAAGAAACACACCCGTACAGTAGGCAATTCAGCATACGTGGACGATAAGACAGAAAAAGAGAAAGCTACAGAGAAACCGAGGGAAAGACTAGAGACAATAAGTACCAAAGCAGAAGCCATGTATCGACAGACGCGAGGAAAGGCACTGTCATTGTTTTTGTGTGTTGGAAAGATTCCACTAGGGAGGGCAGGAACGACCAGTCAACCAGTTACGAATCGATACATGTCGGATCGGAGGAGGCGCGAGCCTCAGCGGAGTCCGAGCGGCGACATGCGATACGATAAGACCACGATACTATGCCCATTGCAGCACAGCACGTCCAGAAACACTCTCACCAGGAAGAGGATCCGAGGAGGAGGGGAATCGAGAAAAACACCGAGCACCGGCCTGCGCGCGCCTACCCCGCGTTGCCCCACACCTGCTGCGATATGGGCGGGCCGAGGGGGGACGGCTGCCCGTGGAAGCGCGGGTCGTGCTGCTGCTGTAGTGACAGGCGCCGCCCGTGCGGGACGCCCGGCGGATGAGCGGGGTACGGCCCCGTGATAGGCGACCCCGCCGAAGCATAATACAGCTCCCGCCCAGGCGCGCCATACTGCGCTGGCGCCGGCGCCGGTGACAACGGTCCATACCCGTACTGGTCGCCCCCGCTCGGGAACAGCTGCGCCGCCGCCATCGAGTTCGACACGACGCGCTGGTGATGCGCTTGGGGGTGGTGCGTGCTAATGGGCGGCAGATACGGCGCCCCAAAGCCCGCGGGCACGTTGTGCTGGCTGGTGGTCGGGTGAGACGAGGACCAGATCGTCGACTGCGACAACAGCGACATGTCCTGCGACGCGAACCGCTGATGGTGCTGCTGGTGATGCGGAAGCTGGAGCTGATGCATGTGGAGAGGCTGATGCTGCTCGCCCGTATACTGCGCAAGCCCCGAGGTCTGAATCGGATGCTGTTGTTGTTGCTGGAGTTGTTGTTGGTGGTGGAGATATTGCTGTTGCTGTTGCTGCTGCTGCTGCTGCCCAACCCCTGTCCCCGCACCCATCGCGCCCGGCCCGATACCCCCACCAGAAAACATCAATCCCTGCTCGTCGCGCGACGCGGACCAAATCGACTGCGCCGGCGCAACGCCCCTCGAGCCAAACAGCAGCGACGTGCCGGACTCCGCGGTAGCCCCGGGTCCCATCGAGGAAGGGCCACCGCCAACTGAGGTAGCGATCGCGCCTAGCGCGGGCTTCACCACCGGCTTTGGCGGCATCGAAAAGTTGTTCAGGAGATCCAGTGCCGTCGTCGCGGGGACCGGCGCGCCGGGCGATATGGGCACCTGTGGCTTGGGCGCGCGGAAGGGCGAGAGCGGCGGCGCAGCAGCGGAGGCAGTAACTGCGCCCCTCGACGGCGGAGCAATAGGGTTGGGACGGGCAGGCGTCTTGGGGCTCGTGCGCTCAGTGGGCACGGGCACTATCGGCGACACCGGCGCCTCCCTGCGGCGCGTTGGTCAGGTCATCTTGAAGATACATCACATCAAAGGAGCGTACCTCAAATCCCACACAATCTCGTCCTCATCGCTCGCGTCCGCTGCGTCAGCGTCCTCGCCGTAATTCAAGACCGAGAACGCATCGCGGAGGACGTCGTCGTCCGTGCGCGACGTCTTCTCCGTCATCGCGTCGTCCGTGTCCTCATCCATCTGCACCTCCGTGTGACCGCGAGTCGCGTATGCCGCCGCCAGCTTCGCGCCACTCGGTGTCTGCGCCTCCACGCCCTTGACGACAAACTGTCCCCCGTACATTGCCAACGGCGAGTCCTACACGGAACGTCAGCGTGCAGTCGAAAACACACAACGAAGGAAACCACGCACCTCCATCCCCACAATAATCCGCGCATCCCTCAACAAATCCGCAATCCGCATCAGCTGTTCCACATTCGGATGCACCAGCTCCAGCTCCTCCCTCGCGCGGCGCCGCGTACTGCCCGTCCCCGCTTCCTCCTCGTCGCTGCCGCCCATAAGCCCCCCGAGCGGCAACCATCCGCGCATATCCTCATCCTCTTCGAGCTCCAGCTCCACGTCCCCTTCCTCCCCCTGCGCGCCCACCCCACTGGCAGACAACGGCGGTAACAGCCCCACCGGAAACGCGCGCGCCAGCACCCGCAGAAACTCCGCATACGTGCTCCAGAACAGCGCCATCTGGGTGCTCAGCCCGTCCTGCGAGCGCGCCTCCCAGTCCGCCGCGTCCTCGTTACCGGCTCCTATGGCCGTCCCCTTGCCTTTATCACCGACACCGACACCCCCACCCACCCCCCGCATAACCCCCCAGTTCGCGCGCACCCACTTGCTCCCCACCCGCAGCGCAGGCAACGTCCGCCGGAACGGCGCACTGATCCGCTCCGCGAGCGTGTCCGCGCTCACAGCTCCCGCCGTCGCATCCGCGCCTCCTCTATTCGCGCCCCCGCCGTTCTGCCTCCCCTTCCCCTTCCCCCGCCCGTTTTCCACCGCCATCTGCTTGCCCTTCCCCGCGCCAACACCCACACCCACCCCCGCCCCCGCATACAAATCCACCTCCCCCACCTCTCGCACCCCCACCCCTAGCAGCGCCGTCTGCAGCGCCAGCACATGCGCCACCACCTCCGCCGCCAGCTGCCCCGGCTTGCGATGCCGCTCCCGCACCACAGGCAGCCTCTCCCGCGCGTCTTGCGCACCACCCCCACCCCCGCGCCGCCCCCTCCTGCTCCGCCGCCCCCGCCCGCCCTCCTCCCGCCCCTCGTCCGTCTCCCCGCCCTTGCCCGTGTCTTCCATCTGCGCCTCCTCCTCGCCGGTGTCGACGCAAAAGACCCCGCCGCCGCTCAGCCCCGCAGGGCGCACCGCCGCGGCGTCTGGTCCGTCCTCCGCTCCGTCCACAGCGCGTGTCGCACACCCGACGCCGACGACCCACGCCGCGCCCTGCGCCAGTACGCCCACGCGCACGATAAGCTCCTCGGGCAGCGCGCGCGCGCGGACGAGCCGCGCGAAAAGTAGCGGGAGGCGCGTCGTGCCGAGGTGGGTTGTTAAGGGGGATGTGCTGGGAAGGTGGGTTAGTTTTGGTGATGGAAGGAGGGGGGAGGAAGATGGAAGGACGAGAGAGAGAGGAAGACCAAAGGGAAGGGGAGAAAGGACAGTTGGGTGATTGCGAAGAAGGTACGAGACGTGCAAAAGGATAAGTACCCCGCTGCGAAGAGCGGAGCTTTGAAGTAAAAAGGAATGATGAGCGGGGAGGGGAGAAGAAAAACGAACGAGGCGATGACAAGCATGAAGGAAAGAGGAGGATGGTCGGGCGGCGGAGCGGAAGGACGATGGGGTGGAATAGCGTCACAGTGGCGGGGCAGAGTGGTTGGTAGGGAATGAAGAAAGAAAGAAAAGTAGGCAAAGCGAGGACGAAGCCCAGGCAAGACGGGACACAGATAGGGTGTGGGTGGGGATGGGGGGAGGGAAAATATGGCACGGAGGACGAAGGGACGGCGCCGTAGAATAGGAGGAACGTAGAATAGATGATAATGGCCGGAGATGGGAAGGCGGAAGGAGGGATGGGAGACGAACGGGAGTGGCGCGCGCGAAGGGAGGGTAGTAAAGTATGAAAAAGGGCCAGATGCAGACTATAGGACGCGGAGAAGGAAAACAAGGTGGTAAAGCCAAAAAAGCCAAGAGCGTGGAAAGTGGAAGTGGGAATGAAAGGCAGTAAGGATGGACGAGGGAGGGAAGTGGGAACGACTGCCAACGAAAAACAAAATGGCCACAAAAGAAAAAAACGACCACAAAGAAGACAAGAGAAAAAATCCCCACCTAACAATCCCCTCGCGCCACAGCGCATGCAGCAGCACCACCTCGTGCTTGAAGCGCTCCGCCCGCACGCGCACCGGCGTCCCGTCGTCCTCGTCCGCGTCGTCCTCTGCGCGCGCGCCCCCGTCCTTCTCCTTCCCCTTCCCTGCGTTCCGCGCATCGGTGTCTTTATCGCCCAGCGCCAAGGAGGGCTTGCCGGTATTCGTCAAGCCCGCCTTTCCAGCATTCGTCAAGCCAGCCTTCCCAGTCAAAGAAGTCGCACCCGCCCCACCCCCCGCCATCGCCATCGCCTCCCTCACCCACCCGCCCTGCGCCGCGCCCCCGCCCTTGCGCCACCCGCCCGCGACGCGCGCGAGCACCCCCGCGAGGTTCTCGCCCGCCGTCTCAAAGGGCTTGAGGACCTGCAAACACGAGTCAGTTTCGAGGTCTGGGAGGGGGGAGGGGAGGTGAAGAAAGTGGATTGTGGTGTGAAGGACGAAAGCATCGAACAAGGAAGGGAGGGGAGGGAGAAGAAGAAAGCAAGAGGAATAGACATAGGTTTGGGTTAGAGAGGACGCGGCGTGGTGGACAGCTGGAGTGGAAAGCGGTATCAACAGCACCAACGAACCCGCGAGCCAGCAGTGCCATCCGCAGGCGCGCCTCGATCCGCCAGCACCTCCGAGCACCCCGAGAGCTCGGGCGCCGGAGCAAGCACCACCACCGCGAGCCCCCGCGCGGCTCAGGCGACGATTTGCCGCACATGGAAACCGAAACGAAACGACCTCGCCCCACCAACCCCCGCGTGGTCTGAGCGAGTCCAGACGGGTACGGACGGACGCGAGAATTGGGCTAGCTCTCAAGCGGGAGGAGTAGTAGCACCCGCAAACCCATACCATCCGCGTGTGCGCCAGCCACTCCGCCACCACCCCGAGCAGCTCGTCGTCGAGCTCGGGCGTCGGAGCGAGCACCACAACCCGGCATTCCACGCGAGACCTCGCGCGAGCCGCGGGTACGAATGCCGCGTCCCGCACGACAGAAAACCAGCGTGCGGCAGCCACACCAAGCCCCCGCGTCGTCCGAGCACGAAGCAGTGCCGACGAACGTATCCACGCGTGTGGACACCTAGACTGACAGACGGGTATAGACGAGGCACGCATGCAGCGGCCTTCATCCATCCACGCCGACCAAGAGAATAGAAAGTAATAGAAAAAGAAACACAAGCTCACAAACATCCCGCGAAAGACAAAAAGGAGGGAATGAAAGGAGGGGCGACGCGTCAAAGGACGATAAGGCTCGAACTGCGCGAGACGACCATGCGAGTAGGCGCGCGCCATCGTCACAGCTGGACGAAGAAGCGACCTTGGGACTCTGGAGCGCGGCACCGTCGACTCTCGACCAAGGAGACGCGCACACCGCGAAGGGGGGTCGGGACGCGGCGCACCGCAGAGTCGAGCGCGCGCGCATCACACACCCTGCCGTCCTGTACACCATCGAGCGAGCGCCAGACGACGGAGATCGAGGGTGGCAGACGCGAGGAGCGGGAGCAGCTAGCCAGACACGCGTGTAGCAGCACACATGTGTATGTAACCTCCGAGCGCGTGCGCGTCGTCTGTCCCGCTAGGCAGACTATCCACACGAGTCGTCGCGGTCGATGGAACGTAAAACATTCCTGCCAGCCCGACCTCCCCCAAGGGACGAGGAGAGATGAGAAAGAGGCCATAGAACAAGGGATATATGTACTGGACAAGCCGCGCGCGAAGAAGGCCCGCACGCCGTATGTAGAAGTTGGACGGTGCAGCCCAGCCAGCCACGCGCGCAGGAGCACGCACACATGTATGTAAACTCCAAGCGCGAGATCCCGCCTGTTCCGCCAGCCAAACGAGCCACACGAGCCGTCCACTACCCAGGCTAGCCCTGCCACGCCCGCCCCGCCACGCCCGCCCCGCCACGCCCAATGTCCCCAATAGAGAGCGGAGAGAAGGAGAGAGGAGAGGACAGGATAAGAGCGACGCGCGCCGGCCCCGCAGAGGAGGCTGAACGAGGGTTAGGCTGCATCGCAGCGTCTCCGCCCACACGCAAGATAGGCCGCGTCCGCACAGTATGATCATAGACCTCGGGAGCTTCGGGCGGACGTAACTCGACAGTGGGGACCTCTGCCCTCGAGCGAGGCGGGCACCGCAGCTTCGAGAGTGAGGCGAGTAGCGCAGCCTCGCCGTGGGGACACGTAGCGCCGAGCTACCGAATAGCGCGCGCTCCACGGCCTCAGCGCGGCGTTTACTCCCGAGAGTCCGAACGCCTCAGGCACAATGGGGGGCCCTCCCTCAAACTCGCGCACAAAACCGAAAACACAAAAGAAAAGAAGACAAGCTCACCCCCAACGCGCGATAGTACCATCCCACGCTGCCCATTGTGTCGCCCGCATACGTCGCGAGTATGGCGAGCTGGTGCGCGGCGTTGCCCGCGCGCGGGTAGAGACGATGGGCGTGCGTGTAGAGCGCGGCGGGGCGCGCGAAGGACTTGTTGTTTGCTGGTGTGATACCGACGCTGGGGGCGCCGGGCGTGAATCTGCGGCAGGCGTAGGGCGTCAGCACGGGTACAATGAAGGAGTAAGACAACAACGCACAAATCATGCTTCCCGCCCTTTCCTCCGCGGAACTGCTCCCGATACCTCGCAATGTCCCCCAGACACACGAGCGCCTTTGCGAGGACCGCCCTTGCCGCGCCCGCATCAATCTGCACCGGTGCCAGTGCCGGGAAGTCGCTGCGCTGGTTGTCCACGGTATTGTTATTATCGAGCTCGGTATCGTCGTTGGCGTTGATGGAAGGGACGGAGACGCCGTACGCGCGCTGCAGCCTCTGGACAAGCAGGACCCAGAAGCGCTCCTCCTCCGCGAGGAACTGCCGGAAGCGTTGCAGGAGCTTGCGCGTCTCGACCGTCGTGTTGTTGTTATTATTATTGTGCTTGGTATTACTCTTGCTGGCGAGGCGCGCCTTGTACAGCGCGATGAACGCATACGACGTCTGCATCCACAGGTGTGTCAGGGCGTCGCGCGCCTCGCGGGCAGCGGGGTGCAGAAGCAATAGATGCAGGTAACGGCGGCGTAGGCTGTATAACCATATAACCATTAAATTCATAGTATAATGGAAGACAAGAAACACACTTCTTGCGCTGAAAATCTGCCTCCTTGTACGCCTCCCAGACGTCGCGGGCGAGAAGCGCCTTGAGCCCTGCATGGATCGCCTTGGCTTCGCGCGCGGCGGTCGCGGCGTCCATGGTCACTCGTGTAATGCCGGGCTCTTTAGACGGCGCTGCGGGGGGACATTGCAGTGTAAGCGCTAAGCGGGTGGGTCTGTAAACAAGTGTCAACAGGTGGCGCGGCTTGTGCTTCTGTTTCCAACTGTCATGTTATAGACTCAGGCTATGGTCTGGAAAGAAATCTGGGCGACTAGGGCACTCTTTTAGATGGCATTCTGGCCTGAAAACACTCAGGAGCGGCTTGCGGGAACTTGGCTTTAAAGTATTTGCGAGTTCGCTCGCAGCGAGCTGGCGAGCCAATTATCATTCCTCCGGCGAATCTCCGCTCATTATCTCAAAAGAAATCGTATTTATGCAGTCATGAATCATATATCTGCCTTGACGTGCCATTCGCTCAACCCTGCCGCGCGCCAGAAATAAAATAAAAACAAAGAATAAAAAACGTACTCGCAACTCCTTGATGAACCACCCGACCCCGAGTCGAACGGGGGCCTTCCACTTCCAACTATTGTCGCCCCCCAATGAATGTGGATGCACACCATGTGCTATCAGGTACTTCATACTCTTTCTATGCGCCTTGGTTTGTGGGCGACTTTTTGGATCGCGACGCTGCGACAAAAAAAAAGTCATCAGTGATGGAATGCACCGACCTGGTCTTCCACTTATTACCGTCTCAATAATAACTCAAGCCCTATTAGGAAGTCAGCCATCAATCATTCACGAGGCAGTTCGAGCACAGGTTGAGTACTGCGTCCTCAACACCAACACAATTGACGCATGGTGGCTGTGTATTGCCGCACGGTGGTGTGTATTGATCATGAAGCGCAAGTTCATGGGCCTTAGCATTGGAATTTCGGGTCAGATGTTTCACAATAAGCTCCTATAGTAAGCATCTGGGGGGACTCATTCGCAGTACCTCTGGTTTTGAGATTTATTTGCCCCAGAAAGAAATTCGGACCTCATGACAACGTGAATGCTTCAGTGCTCCCGGCGATAGAAAAGATGCACTTCAAGTGCGAATTATGGGTCAACCTTTCCCGGCTGTTCGAGACCCGTCTTGATTCAATTGCGCCCGGGCACAGAGCATCACACATCTCCACCTGAACTGGGGCGGTGAAGGACTTGATTTCGCCATATTCCCCGTTCTCAAGCACTTATGCCTCGGCCAGGTGTACCCAATTGACCCCATCTCTGCCATTCTTACAAGCTGCGACACGCAAATGGACTCAGAATGACAGCTCTTTTCAGGAAGCCCGAGCGGCGGCGCGATCGATCGAGGGTCCCCGCTATTTGATCATGTTTCTTTCCTTTCCAGAGTGGTGGACGATTGGATTCTGCGCGCGAAGGGCAGGAACGACAGCTGGGTCCGCGCAGACAAGTTTCTGGCTCAAAAGCGCAGCGGGAAGATACAGCCCGGTACGTTGCACAATCAATGCTATTTCTATTCGCCCCAAGTTTCGAGTGTTGGTTTTCCAGCTTCCAGGTGTTGGATTGAAAACTGCGACTTGCTCGCATAACTTTTCATTCTCCATGATTATACAACTTACCGTCCTCTACTTCCTGCGATGCCCCTGTTTTTGTGAACACGTAATTCCGCAAACGAAGGCACTGTAAACATCCTTTCCGCTTTTTCGAATTCAGCAGGGCCCCCGTTTTGTATCTACTCCAACTGTTTGATGTTGTCTGGAGAACCGAGACAAGGAATTCTATGTCATTCCTGGGTTTTGACTACTGGTCTGAGGCTCGTCGAACATCGAATCTGTGTCGACAATAGGCCGCTAGCTCAGTGACTCTCGGCATTCTGTGATGACCTCGCTCTAGGAGCTGAACGCGGGGGATTTCTTCACATTTATATTTTCGATATATAAGCATTGCAAACCCTGCCATAACCCAAATACGCTAACTGTTACTACTGCATCACCACCAGGCTCGTAAAAAAATAAAAATGATGGGATGACACGAGGAAAAGTAAATCGACGACATTGGGGAACAGAAATCGAATCAAGGCACATTTGGAAGGGAAATTCCCCGCTTGTCCTGCTCCCCACTAACCGTCGATTCTTCATCTGCCTGGCCCGGAATATCTGCTCCCTCGCACCCCGAAACTGTTGCAGTAAGCTCCACAAGTCGCTTGAGTTGTTGGTCGTGCTGCTCCAAGTCAACACTCGCCAGCTTTGCATCAGTTCGAAGAACGTCCTTGGCTTTTACGCTCCTCTCGAACAATGGCCTGGCTCTCTTCAATAACCTAACAGATTTCGCGATTTCTCCGTTATCACTGAGGATCTCTGCCATTCGAACCATACAATCTGCCCTCCAGTGGTGGATGTCCATATAGGTGAATCCCTCCAGAGCGACAGTAAAGAGGCTCAAAGCCGCCTCATTATCTCCTTGAGCGGCAAGAATTTGCCCGACACAGCGGAAGGCTTGCATGATGGAGAGCTTCTCTTTCGACTTCAGTGCCAGTCCAAGAAATATGCCTGTCCAGCCCAATGTGGTTTCTACGTCGTTCATCCCCAAGGAAAGATCCGCAAGTACTCCAAGGCACATAAGTCCTATGTCCGTCCGCGTATCCCGAACTGATGTAAAACATTCAGTCAGGATCGTCTTGGCCTGTTTGAGAGCACCATCGCGAACGTAGAGGTTTGCCTTAGCGATCTGGGCCACAGTCGCCAGTTCGGCCCGTAGAAGTCCAGGAATCTCCTTCAACTGAAGCTCGCAAGCGTCCAGCTTTTGACGAACAAGATCTGAATCTACTGCCGTAGCAATATCAATCATACCGATGTTCAGGTTCGCCAAAATCGCCGCATAGGTTGCAGGCTGCAGGGTAGACGATATCTCAACCTGGATTTGGCGAGACTCGAGATATTGTGTTTTCACAAGATGGATCTCTGCCTCCCAGCCCTTGAGCGTTATGTCCAATTGGCCTCCTTGCAGACCACAAGAATGCAAAAGACTGCTGGCGGCCTGGAGAAGAATCTGGGCATCCCCATAGTTTGCGAGTATCGCGTGGCATCTCGCCTGTAGAAAGAAAGAATTTGCCTGCGCATATATATCCCCCAGATTCTCGGCATATTTCTGCGCCTTTTCTGCATAGTTCCGGGCGACCAGGGGATCCCCCGTGTTAAGCGTGATGCTGGCCATGGCTGAAAGGGTCCACAGGCCAACTCTGTTGGGTAATCCAGTACTGTCCGACAACAAGAGCGCCTTCTGATTACACTCCAAGGCACGCGCTGCATTTGATTGGCCCCAATAAAAGTAGGATCCAAGCGCCTGGTACCACTTAGCTACCGAAAAGTCAGTTCAAATAAACGAGGAAGCTGTCAGAATTATCTCTCACCCGCTTCCAACGGATCCCTTGATTCAAAATACTTGGTGGCTGACGAGATTTGCTTTTCGGCATCCACCAAGGGCAAATAATTGGAACTTTCGAACAACTCAATCAAGTAGTCCCCATAGAGCTGTTCGTCTTGGTGGTTTATCATCCACGCAGATAAATTCGATAGGAGAGGCGAATGGCTCGCCTGTGTTCTGCGATAGAAGCGACAGAGATACAAGATGCTCCCAATTCCCTGGGTAATATCGGGGCCCTCTCGTCGGAGCGCATCCAGAAGCACGCTGTGAAGATTGCCTAGATTTTGCGCAATCCGTGGCACTAAATCTGCCATCTTGAAATCGTCTGACTGGCTCCAAAGGTCCAGGATGTCATGGAAATAACGACACAGCTGGAGTTTCAACACAGTGGAGGGGGGATGAATGGTGAGCATGTATTCCCGTATTGGAACCAGAACTTTGATTTTTTTGTCGGTGTCGATAAAAGCCAGGGAGGTGCGGACCAGAGTGGCCTTGCAGGTCAAAATGCTCGGAATCGCAAGATTTGCCCGCTGCAAGTCCGAATCTGTGATTCCGTCGGGGAGGATTGCAAGAACACTAAGCAGTTCCTGTGCCCCGGAAGTCATCCGTGTGCTGGTCAAAGACAACATAATGGATATGTCAAGACTGGAGCGCTTGTCATATCCGTCCGACAGCATTCGAGTGCTCTCAGACTTCCACCGGGTCAGTGCCTGTTCACAGCCTTCACTGGAAGCAACACTTGCGACGAGGCTGACAGCTAGAGGCAGGTTCCCCGTGAGTTCAAGGAGCTTTTTGACATCATTCTGGTCGTGAGTATCATCCGCAACATCAAGGAACGTCTGGAGAGCAGCAGCATCGGAAAGAGGTTTGAGTGGCGCCAGGAATGGGCGGGTCCAGTTCACTTTAGCCGGTCGCTCGGCCCCTCGCATCGTGACCTATTTACTGGTTCAGCCAGACAAGTAAGTGAGCGAGACAAAAAAACTGGCCATCAGGCTCAAATTATGAGCATCGGCGAGGAGTGAAAGGAATTCTTCAAGCTCGGACCGAGAAGAAAGAGATTCCCAACAAGTTTCCAAGTTATCTAGGACTAGGAGCGATGGAGCGGCGTGCATGAAATAACGGACAACCCTTTTGGAGATGTTCGGCCCCTTATCCATCCCGATATAATCTGCAAGTACTGTGACCAGCTGACTGCATGTGGCGGCCGAATGGCATGGAATGAAGTATCGCAAGGAGTATTTGTCGATGACTTGGGAATCGTGAAGCGCGGCTAACGCAAGACTGGTTTTCCCCATACCCCCAGCTCCGAGGATGGAAATTCTAGCAGAGCCTTCATTCAGCATTTTCACGACGCCCCGCAGCTCGAATTCACGGCCATAAAATAGTTTTGGCGAAGGGGGAAGCAAGGCGAGAGACACCGAGCTATGTCAGATTTTAGACAAGTTCATCATCTTGACTGTTTCAACGAACCTGTCGCCTGAGCTTTCTAAAGTTCCTGTAACCTGTGAAACGCCAGTGAGGAACGTTTAGAAGCTAGTGAAATAAAACACACCGATGAGCGATCCGAATTCGTGAGATCCGGATGAGCGGACAGGAACTCGACGAGCTCCTCGTGCTGCTGCTCGGCATCCTGACGCATTGTTGCAATTTGGGAAAGCGTTGAGCCTGTGGCTTGAACCTCAAGCGAGAAATCTGAGTACGCAACAGAAATTGCAACTGCGCTTGTATGTACCTTGAACTTCGCGAGCGTCCAATCGAGTTCCTGGTTGCAGAATTCTAACTTGGAAGTAACGTCGGACTGTGTAATGAGCTGCTTGAGTTTGCCCATCTGTTGCTGGCCCTTCAGCAGCGTGAAGATCTTCCGGAGCGTTCTGGTAGTATGTCAGTGTTAAGCAGATATACTTTAAACCTCCCGTACTCGGTGAATTTTGCGATATCATGCAAGAACTGAATCGGTAGGACCCCATTTACGTCCGAGGCGGAACAGAGCTTCAAGACGGTGCAAAGGATATCGTGAATCCGTCGAACCATTATAACGCGCGCATCCTTGTTTGATCGAACAGACTACACTTGAATCAGTAAATTATTCGTCGGAATAGAGGCAACCGATGTACCTCGAGACACTTCAATATAGCCAGAGTCAGTGTCGCCGTCGAGCTCAAGAAAGGCACCTGGACTGTGCCCGCAATTTCTTCAGCAGTCTTAGCTGCAAAGACAGTCCACTGGACCAGAGTATCTAGGTGCGTTGGGGGTTTCATCTTGGTTGAGTCCCCGCTTCCGATGGTTCTCATATATACCACAACCCTGCGCTGGTCGCCCGGTGGGGATACAGCCAGGAACATATTCACACCCCGTTGTCAACCGTCAAAATGCAGATCCCTCTTGAAATTCCAGGAAGGTGGATTAAAGGCTCATTCGAGGCCCAGTTCAGGCGTCCTTGGATGCGAGTCAGAGCTGCATTGTGGAAGCTCATTTTCCTCATCTCATAGCCAGGATATTTTCAATAGAGGCCACGGACCTTTCCAACCGAATCCTGGGAAAGCCGCCCAGAATAAATGATTGATTGGTGGGACGTCCGGAGCTGAAAAGAGACCGACACCGCTTAGATGATTATCGATGCAATCGAGCGGGTATTGAGACATTTCCACTTCTACAGTCCTCGGTACTAGTAGTCTCGAATCCAGCCATTTTGACTGAGCGGCCCTTCGCCGGACCGTCGGGGTTTGAAAAATGATAAGCAGAGATCAGTCTGGACAGCTCTTATAGTGGCCAGGTGGGCGGAATGGAAATCTCGAACACCGTTCTGTCAAAGGACCCCCCCCCCCAAATTGGTCTCCGGGGTCCTTCCTTGGCATCAAACGCGGTTTGGTTGTCTTTTTCCTGGGGTTGCAAATAGCTCCTTCAAATTTTAGTAAAATCATTGCATTTCAGAGAGAACCCCCCCATATATACCTCTCTGCGTCGTTTGGCATCCTCAGATTTTGTATAGAATACAAGAACACTGGGTAAATCTCAATGTAACCAGCGTCTCATTTTGGCACTGGATCAATTTAGTGTCTGCGCATCAACATTGCCTGTCCTATGACTGATGGCATGGCTTGCCGAGTGACTGATGTTAGTACTGTCACCCCCCTCCCCCCGGTATCCTAGTCTCGGAACCAGCCGTTGGGGTGACGGGCCTGACGGCCCGCCGGACCGGCGGAGTTTGAAAAACATAGTGCAGAAGAGTCACCC
This sequence comes from Mycena rebaudengoi, assembly GCA_029282285.1. NCBI lineage: Eukaryota > Fungi > Basidiomycota > Agaricomycetes > Agaricales > Mycenaceae > Mycena > Mycena rebaudengoi. Next base: position 4,432,121 of record JARJCX010000002.1, on the reverse strand, counting down.
CAACGTCTGGTGCACTTGTGCAGTGATGCCCCCCATCGAGTCACAGGGTGACAGCTACTGATCCTTCACACGCTGCAAAAGCTCGCGAAAGCTGCTTTCAGAGCACGTTAGTGCATTGTGCATCAAGTCTTCCCCGCCATGTCTGCCTTTGCAGAGTTGTGGCTGGTCATCGTTTCCCCCACAGCTTTGCGCATTTTTTCGAGGAATCAAGCCAAAAATAGATGCAGACTTTCTATTGAGATAGGCGCGCACGTTTTTCACTTGCTTTGACCTATGACTACAGCTGGATGCTGCCGACCACTTCCCAAGCAATTTCTCTCACTTTTCATCGCCAGGATGGGCACGGAATCAGCCCAAATGCTGGTTGCTGAGCTGCCGCAAGCGAGTGATGGTCACTGTGTGACTCGATGGGGGGCGTTGCTATACGAACTACCCCAGACGTTCTGACCGAATCTCTGCGCTACATTTTTCAAACTCCGACGGTCCGGTGGCCCGCAGGGCCGATTCGGGCAGAGCGTCTGGTTACGAGACTACGGTATCCAGGGTCCAGCGGTTATAGGCTCGATACCAGTCTCTCTAGCGGACCACGCACTGGGAAGACAGTCGTTCACAATTGCTATGCTATAGAGGCTGGGATTTGATAACCGTAGCGAGTACGAGGTGCCTCGGAGTTTGAAAAATATGTATGATGGACCATCTTTGAAATCGTTTCTGAAGGCCTTTTTTTTGTAGAAGTGGAGGGAGCCTCATTTTGAGACACTGTGATTTTCTTCATGAGATATTGGCAAGTCATAAAGGATTTTGAGGCCTTTCCTTTCTGGCCTTTTTGGTCGTGTAAGCGAGGAAGTGACATATCAGTGATGGCCCCGCCTAAATTTTCAAACTCCGAGGCACTTCGCCTACAGCGGTTACAGAGGTGAGCGTCAGGACTTGCGTTCCGCCCACCTGTGACCCGTGACACAGCACCATTATTCGCAATCGACAACCCCCTGTGATGCGTGACTGTCGAATTGATTGAAATAATACAGTATCCTCGGGCGCTTCCGAGCTTCGACAATTTTTTTCCGTAAGTCACACTGTCACAGCCGGCCCGGTTCGTATGGGTGTCACACCCCAAATCCCCATACGAAATGAACGAAATCGGACAGTATCTCCCACATACATCAGTATCGAGCCGGCTTCCAGAGCTATAAATTACCGGCCGAGGCATCCCGACGGGGATCCGCTTTCCCGTATCTTCCTGCCCTCCATTCACCCTATTCCACAAGTGAGATGCCTTCCTACGTCGTTGCCGGTGCTGCGAGAGGACTTGGGGTGCGTCTTTCCTTGCGACTTGCATCTTGTGTGGTTAAATCGCTGTCGGTTGGCAGTTCGAATTCGTCAATCAACTCAGTTCCAAGAACGATAACACGGTCTTTGCCCTGATTCGCAACAAGGCAACCGCGTCGACACTCTACGAGATTCAAGAATCGAGAAAGAATGCTGTAATTCTGGAAGCTGATATAACTGACTCTGTGGCTGTTGAGGTGCGGCTCTTCAGACAACATGTTCTTAGGAAACAAAGTGCCAAACTGCCAATTTATATTCAGGAAGTAGCTAAAGCTGTGGAGTCGGCGACGGGCGGGACGCTGGACTATCTCATCATTGTCGCAGCACTGGCTACAAACATGAACAAGCCCATCCTCGCATTGTAAGTCGCCAGGCCTCAGGCTGCCGGAAGCTCAAGTTGAATTCCAGCGACTCCAATGAAGAGCTGGATGACGACCTGCTCGAGCACGTAGGTGTGCCTCCGGACTCTTAAATAGCAAGAATGTTGAACCGCTTCCCCAGTTTCGCACCAATGTACTCGGGGTCGTACACACAATCAAAACTTTCCTCCCGCTCCTCCGCGGGGGGCCCACGAAGAAAGTCGCTGTGCTTTCAACCGGCAACGCTGATCTTGATGCCACACTCACAATGGCTAATCCTGGGCGCGTAGGATATGGGATTTCCAAAGCCGCTATGAATATGGCAATCGCAAAATTAGCCCTGGCGCTCAAACCGGAGGGGTTCGTGTTCGTGTCAATTAGTCCAGGAATGGTGGATAGTAAGGCTGGTCGGCGTGAGTCAGTCACCCCCTGAATATTTTCAAGCTAATTAAAACCTTGGTGCAAGGCTCACCGGAAAACGAGGCAGTTTTCCAGGCAACTACAGAGCGCATTAAGGTTTTCTTGCCGGACTTTAAAGGGCCGATTACGCCGACGCAGTCTGTCGATATGATGTTGGAAGTGATTCACCGGTGGACTGTCGAGGAGACGGGTCAGTTCGTGTCCCATTATGGAAATAAGCAGTGGTTGTGAGCCTGAAGCATGGCGTCCGAAGTACGGATGCGGAGGAAAGTAACGTTTTCAAGTTGACATATTCACTTGAATCGCGAAAGAAAAAAAAAATTATGCCACTGTGCCAATGTCCCTCGTTGCGAAACTGCTCAACAACTGCCGCTTCGCCGCTCAATTTTTTTGTCGGCTGTGGTTTGATCTCGGGAGAGGTGACGTCAGGTGATCGGTAGCGCTGATGTTCATGTTCCCAACTTCCATGTCGCGTGCAATTCCGCTTACTTTCTTCCCCGCTTCCTTGTCACTAGTAGAATATATTTCTGTACCTCGGAAATACATGGCGCATCTAACGCCAAGGGCTTTACTCCCAAGAGTTATGCGCTACTTGGCATCTACTTGGCCGGTTCAGCGGAACGCCCGCTCAGGTCGACACTACAGACTGATGGGGTGGAAGACCCAAAACTTTCATCCTCTCAAATTCCAATCCAATTGGATCTTCTGGAGTGAAACATAATCCACCGGGTCCATGGGGTCGATCGTAACCGTTACTTTTCTCGTGCTCTTTGATAAACTCCTCTCCCAATGCTCTCCTCTCGGATTGCTCTCAGATAAATGGAATCCACAGGTGCGACTATTTTGTCTCTACTTCAACTCTGGTCACAGAGTACCAGGAATTTCCCGGGCAGTGCTTGCTCGTCACCATCTCGCGCATACCACCACTACCCGATCAAGGCTTGTTCCGCCGACATATTATTCGGCCTCCATGGTTTCGAAAAGGCTGATTGGCGTGCCCGTCGTAGCAGCGGACTAGGTACCGCCGCCCCATTTTTTCTTTAGCTTTGTGGGCCGATTCTACCAGCTTTTGGTGCCTACTCATCCAGGTGGACCCAGTATCGCAATTCTATTTTTATTTCAACCACGGTACGTAGTAACCCGACTTATGTCAGCCAAACGATTCCCGAGATGTGCGCAGTAACGTACCACTCAATTAAACAGCTACTATGGGGCTCCTTTTCACAGTCACCGCGAGCCACTGATTTGAATGGAATAAGGCACCCTATTCTCGGATGAGATGCATAGGCTTGTAAGCGGCATCCTGGCAAGAACCTGGGGGTGGAGAGCCAAATTCTATGCGGGCGTAGGGCGACTGGCGAGGGGGTAAAATGATCGTACTACTCGCCTTAACATTCTATTTCCATTCTATTTCCTGCGCGGGACATGACCTTCGCAGGATAAGACATCTTTAAATAATCCATGTTGAGACGGACCAGGCATTTCATTAGCTACTTAAATATTAAATAATCTATTAGGCCGGCCAACCACCGCAGTATTTAAAGACGTATTTAAACGGACGGTAATTTAACCAGTTTAAACCGTTGTTACGAGTCCTAAGTTTACTTAGGTAATCGTTCTTTACCAATCTTTCCTAGCCACTTTTCTTCACATCATTCAGACAAAAAAGATTGACTCACCGTGGGATTACCGTTACTGTGGTTTTTATGCAGGTGACCTTAGTGTCCTTGATTAGGTGCTTTCAAAGTTGAAGAGCCATTTGAGAGCCATGCACAGACGCGGTTGATCTTTGATGTTGATCAGATCAGAAGTCAAATATCAGTTCCGATGTTACCGGAAACTTCCCGGTGTCGAGGTTGGCGATGCCAAGCACAACTCCCGCCGAGCAATAAACAAAGGGTTCAGTCAAAACCACCATTATCCACTTTGTCTGCGCCTCATCTTCGAGGTTTGTCGGGTCTCACGCGACTTGAACTACTCGCCACAAATGCTGATATATTAGGCTCGCTTCTACTTTCCGATGAGATCGGACCGAACGTTCACGCGTGCCCACGCCTTCATACTCCTTTCGTTGGTCGAGTGGAGCCTTCCGCCGTTTTTGGCTTCCTGAAGAAGAGAGGAGAGGTACTGAATGCGATGAAGAAGGTCGGCTTTGAGGATTCGGTGGGATTGGAAGATGAATGCGAGGACGACTTCGAATGGCTGAGGTTGAAGGGTATAAAGGTGGAAACAGGCGTGGAGTTCGGGCTGCCCGAATGGCTCTCAGAGTAATATTTCACTGTCCCTGCTGTCGCGATCTCGCTTGTCAGCTGGTGAATTGGGTGTCTAAACCCGGTCGATGAGTTGTGTTGAATACTCAGCCTATTAACTGTAAAGCTTTTAAGTATTAATGGGTAAAGTTTTGTATGAATATATTGCAGCTGCACTATTCGACTACAGAAACTTCAATGAAAACAGGTGAGCAGATGGAATTTGTCGCCTCTAATTAACGGTAATGTCAGACAGTCTACTAGTATTCAGAGAACCACGCGGGCATGCCGATCTCCACCGTTATACCCTTTGATTTCAACCATTTAAGATCTGTCGAGTGTCTTTCCTCCAACTCCACATTATCTTGGGACCCGACCGTTTTCATTACAGTAAGTGCCTCACCCCTCTTCTTCAAAAAGCCGCATATGGACGAAGGATCCAGTCAACTGATGTGGATGGAGTGAAGACGGGGGGGGGACGCCTGCACGATCCGCCTGTTATTGTTGCCGATGATCACGTCGGCAAGTAAGAGGAAATGCAATAGATCTGCTTTAAGTGTGAGCAGCACAAGCCATGTAATGGATGGCAATGACGCGAAGAGGTTGTGCATATAAAGGGGATCAAATAAAGCACCGTAGACCCCAGGACTGGACTCGTACTGCCATGCGAAGCAGTGGCCCACAAGCCAAGTTTAAATATGTACGGACCTCAAAATGACCTGCGGATTTAAATAAATGGGGACTATTTAAATGGACTCACCTATTAAAGACGTCCGCTGCATTGTGTTTAAACAGGTCGCCTGAACGGGCTATTAAATAGACTGAACGATTTGAAGGCGTCAGCGGCACATCACATGTTGAGAGACGTACAAGGACCTAGGTGCCAGGTGGAACTGATTCAATATCTTGCTTTAAACGGACTATTTAAATAGACTCGCCTTTAAATGGATGTTTTAAGACTCATATTAAAGACACGCTATAAAGGCAAATCATTCAAATCCTTAATAATTTTAAACCGAAAGGGAAACATCACCTGTGTATATCAAGGTATATTTTGTCACGGCGTTGGATACTAGACGTAGATGTTAGAGTTACATTCACAGGGAACCAAAATAGCTCATGAAGTACAGATGAATGTCTAAGTGCCAGTTCTCACGAGAATATTAATTCCTATAGATGATTCTACAGCACACGTATTTAAAGATTTACTTGGTCTGTAGGCCAGTGCTGACGCATGGCAGTACGAGTCCGGCCTTTTAAAACTCAGATTACCGATCATCCCAATTCAACTTCCGATACGTTCGAAATAAGTAGGATGTCGCGCACTGTACAACATGGCAGAACATGATCTGGCTCAGGTCCAATCTTCTGTGATTGGAGCAGCGCTTCGCTAGATATTTTGACTGATTCCATAGCCTCGCTGGGTTGGAATACTAGAAATCACAGTTCTACATCCCGGAGCGATTATCAAAATACTTAGAAAATCGGCAGCGCACTTACCTTGACTTAAATAAAGAACATCCACTAGTAGGATAAATCTAATTTAATAGGGGCAGTCCCGGTTAGAGTAGTGATTTGAGGTGATTCTGATGTGAATTCTCCGGCGGTTCATGTTTCTATAAGCCACTGGCTGACCACTGGCAGACACATTCAAGTATTTACCTCCATAAGACAACATAATACCTGCCCAACCCTCGCTCGGCCGCTACTTCGCGTCGACCAGCTCAGATTGGGTCGGCCAGAGTGGCAGACACATTTAAATACTTACCTCCGTAAGCTGAATGATTCGTGCCCAACCTTCGCTCGGCCGCCACTTCGCGTCAGCCAGCTCAGATTGGGTCGACCAGGGTATGGTCTTTGCCCTCACCAGAAAATCACATATTTGAAAGTAAAGCTGCCAAAGCATAATACTTGGGTAGAAACAGTCAGTGGTTGAGAAACCAAATTCATCAGTACATGTCAGAGACGAGGCGGAAGAGTGTACTATTTCCGACGCAATAGAAAAGGCGAGCATGATGTTGTGATATAGATGCGAGACTCATTGCTGCTGTTCTGTGCCATGACTCTCTGCAGTTGAGGAAAGCCCATGATCTCCCAGGTCTCCAATAGGCCTTGAATATCGACCAAACTAATATGGCAAAGGAGTAGGTGCCGAAGGTCGGGACACGCATTGAAGCTAGCGCAGCCGGGGACGAGAGGACGGCCCAAGGCACGACAGAAAGAAATAAAAAACGCTTCCTCTGCCTGAGGCATATCCAAGACCTTCATGTTAAAGTAAAGACGAAACAAGTCGCAAAATCGAGCATCAACTGGATGAATGCCGTGAAATACAAGTTCCATGGCGGAGTTGAGAAGGTTGGAACAGATTGCTAAACAATGAAAGTTGTCTTCCTCCAAGAAATAAACTGTTATGGTGTGCAAAGAGGGAAAGGAATGCGAGCCAGAATTGATGCCGTCGATTTGACTCCGCGAAAGGCTAAATGCAGCGTACGAAGATGCACAGGACAAGCGGCAATCATGGTACCAGATGGAGAGCTCCCAAAACGAACTCTATTCATCAGGAGGTCCCGCATCTCGGTAGAGAATGAGAAGAGTCGTATAAGATCCCTCCAATTCAACGAATATTGATGTACGACCTACATGGAACAATCCATCGAGATGCGGGAGAAGACGGGGCTGCTGATTTCCGCACGGACGATGGATAATTGCGAGAAAGGATGGAAAGGCTGGCCGGATGAAGATGGATTAAGGAAAACAAAGTCAGTAAGAACTTGGGGCTGGAAATTCCGAAAGAAGGGGTATTCAGGGGTATTCCTGTGCCATCACGACGGACATACACTTCAAAATCGATGGCGTGGAGCTCATTGGTAGCAATACGTAGAATATCAGGATGGGTAGTTTCAATGACGAGGTCGGTGAAAGTGGACAGAGAAGCTGCGATGAGCTTCAAAAGCTGTCCAAGATGTTCCCAAAGGTTGAAGCTATCGTGATCGCTGGCGAGGAACAGGCAAGATGATGGCATGCGAACATGGATGCTGAGAGGGTAAGATCGTGCCAAAGCGAACCATATGAAGTGGGTGGTAGGAGTGATCAGGATGCGGGACCAAAAATACGGCGCCGACTCCACCAGAGTACGAAAGACAAGGCGGACGACTCCGCGGAACTGGATGCACTCTTCAAGAGTCAAAGGCGGGTCATATTCATCAACGAAAGTCAACGCGCGCAAAATGAGCTCGGTGGGGATTCTCGATGCAACCTGAAGATCTAAACAAAATCAGTAGCAAAAATGCAGAGAAAATATAGAACACACACGAGGAGTCGCGATCGTAGCCCGTTCAGCCATTGACATACTATCAATGACCCAGAAGTGGTAATCAGTTTGATGGCAGCCATTTTATTCTGTTCGCCAGGCCGTTTCGCCTCGGCATCTCAGTATCGCTTACTAGAGATATGAATTATGTTTCCACAAAGTCTCTTAATTTTTGGAGCTCATATGCGTCTGATGCACCTCTCCGAACGACCGGACCTAGAAGTGATAGCGCTTTTTGGCGGTGTTTTGATGGCATCAGAAAAACGACCTTTTCTTTTCTACTGGGCTAAGCTGGAGGTAAATACCTGGGAAAGTGGTTAGGCATCCTCTAGAATACACGCGCAAGTGTTGTCCATTTTTTCCAGAGAGAAAGAATGGGAAATGGGTCAGCCAAGGCCCAATTATCACTTCTGGCCAATTATCACTTCTGGGTTATTGACAGTAAAGAAGAGCAAAAACAGACTAACCGCACAAATAAGAGACCGAAGAGATCTGATCCCCGTCAAGCCGATATGTGCAAAAGGAGAGCATCGACATAATAAAAGTTCACATGTATCCCAAACAGGAAGGAGGTTCACATCACGTTTCCAATCAAACTTGACATTCTGATTTTTTTTCCGGTGGAAAAAATCGCCAAAAACGTGACCTAATAAATTAGGACTCGTAACACACATCTTTAAACATGTGGGTTTGAATATAACTTTTAATCCCAGGTTGACATCATTTAAATGCCGTCTTTAAATGTACAATTGAGTGACCCACCCTGGAGAGGAGTACCCCTGTATGTAGGATTTAAATATCTATATAAAAGAAAAGAGGTGGGTATCGAGGACAAACGTCAAAGTGGAGCAAGGTGGAGCGCCCAGCCATCCGCTCCACAGGTTGGCTCAATTAAGAAAAGCTGTGACCGTCGAATGCCGGCTCCACCATGTCAAGATGTCTGTTTCTTGCCTCTGGATGCTTCCTTGAAGCTCATTCAGTGAATTCCAAAGGAGTCCAAGGGCCAAAGCAGGATCAGGGAGATCAGATGAAGGAACGGGTGATGAAGGAACGGTAAAATATTTGCTGCAGGCTGTAATTGGGAATCAGTGTGGGAGGTTTACTGATCTGGTACGCGAGTGAGCATAATATCGCATCGAATCCTTTTAAACTTCCTCCAGGGTTATAATTTTTGGCGGATCAATTGAACTGGGCTCAGGGAGATTCGAGTTGAGTATTCGGGGAATGCAAAGTTTGGAATGAAAGCGAAATTTGCAGGTGAGATGCCAGAGATCCAATAACGAGGGCATACTCAAGGCAGATTTTATGCGAACACAAAATGGAGGCGATGAATATATTGTACTCATGGACTGTCCAGGATACAGGCGGGGCCTGAAATTCGACCCATGATTCTAGAGCATGAGGCCCACATTTGAAGGATGTGCTCGGTTGTAGTTTATGTGCGATAAATGTTGATTCACCGTAGTACAATGTTGCAGGAAATTGAGTTCAGGCCCATCTAGTAACTATATTACATACCTTCCTGATTTGGCTTCTATGTGATAAATTTTGGAATTGTAGAATAGACTCAAAAGCAGAGGTACTGGTTGGAGATTCCAATATGTCCGAGATCCCCGAGCCACATCATTATTCTAAACCTAACTATGCCAGTCGCAAATTTTAGTGATTAAACAGACATCGTAGCTCCCGGGACTGGACAAACTTCGAAGTAGACAAAAAGAATATAAGTTTAGCCTTAGCGTGCTGAACATTGGCGATTCGGCGTCAGAGGATATAATAATGCGCGGTGGCCAACATGCTAAAAGTCGCACTCAGGAGTCAACCGGAGTCAACATAGGATAGTTAAGCCATTGTTAATTCTGTTTACGACGCCACGAGTAGTCAACCAAAGGTTGACGACGAGCGGCATCTTAAGAATTCTTCACATAGATGATTGCCATTATTATTCCGTGGCGAAGACACGGGTGACTGCTAGTGTTTTTTAAAATTAGGTACGTTTCAACACAAAATATTTAAATAAACTTCTTCCTGTTTACTAACATGATTAAAGTCAGTGGTCACTGTGGGCCCCGCCGCAGTCCGGGAGCTATCGGCAATTGTGGAAGAGGCGGCGAACGCACGGATAGATGGCAATAGATGTACTTAGCTTGGGCCCGAGATGACGGAAAACAGCAGCGACGAGCGTCAAGCCCAGTCCACGACGATCAACAGTGATGAAATGTTTTTAATGTTTTACCCGTCGCGCAACAACTTGAAGAAAGTGCGTCAACTGCACGTCATCGTCTCGAATATAATAGTTCTGGGCCCCTTTTCCCATGGTGATATTTTCTGATCGCCGCAGTGAGTGCGGTATAGAATTTCGCGGAGGGCGAAAAAAGTAACTTATTTCCTAACTTGGAACTTTACTTGCCGCCTAATTTTGGTGCGGCTAACTTTACTTTACTTCGCTTAACTTTTCCCACAGGTGGTTCCAGTTTATTTTACTTGCACGATTCAAAGTAAGTTTTTCCTGCCCATTTGGGAAGCATCTCACTGAAGATATGAGATCATGTATCACATTACTTGAACATGATTTACACGCGCCTTTACTTGGTGGGCCTGAGGGTGGAGATGTTTGGGGTCACGGGCTAGAAATGTTTTATCACCAATATTAAATTTCTGGGAGCCTCCATAATACTCCAGGCCAGGTCATGGCACCCATTTTAACTCTAAATACCCGTTCTTTGACCAACTTTGACCTCCATGAGAAAATTAAGAATAAGTTTGTCCATTCGTGGCACATCAAAATGAGTTTTGATCTCGTCGTCGTTCTGGGAGCTTAGCCTAACGTAGGTGCATGGAACAGTGACAGATTCATCTTCAGAATTAGTTCTCTCATCTACTCAAGAACTTTGTACACCTTGCTAATCTTGTTTAACCCTGTACCAATGCAATTTCGAAAATTGACATTTGCGGTCGTTCGGAACTTCCGATTGCCACGTTATTGAGCGCCATTGAACACAAGAGTGCCATAGACAATTCCTAACAGGTCTCAGATTTTCCAGTTCACTAAAATTCATTTTTGACTGAGCCCGAACTTGGCTGCCCAAGTTCATCAATCAAACAGGAACAAATTAACTTATGCCATCAGTTGGGTAAGTTAGATGCATTAAGACCACCAATTAAAGCAGATATCGCGGATCAGTGCTTGATTAGGATTCCCCCACAATAATAGAGCTCAGTCCTGTGATCTCCCGCGAAATTGACGCTTTTACTCGAGGTTTTACCCATATTTAAGTGGCGGCCCAAATTGTCAACAGGGCCGCAATGAGGACGCCTCGGGACGTGGTGACGAGACATATACACTTAATCAAACTTATTGACTTGAGTGGAGGTGGGAAGACAGTGAAAGAGGGGCATAACTGAGAAATTTCACGGTAAGGAAGTTGTGTGTTTGGCAGCCAAGATATGAATTAAGGACAACCTTCCTCTCCATGCAACTTGCAAGGCATATATGGCTTGATAAGATGAATTATTTGAGCTCCATGAGCATTTTCTCCAGCCAGACTAAGGTCTCCCCTACACATAATCACCTGAAGTTAACAGAAAGTTAGTTCGGGTCAAACACAACCATACTTACTTTGATGGCTGATCCGAAGCGTGCCGTTAACTTTACTTGTGCTTTCGCTTAACTTTGCTTGACAAACTAACTTCCTGAGCTAAAAGTAAAGTAAAGTTAAATTTGTATGGCCAAGTTAGTTTGCACAAGTTGCTTTGTGAACCATCAATTTTGCGCGGGTTTAGTCTTGCGCCGATACAAATTCTTCCCAGACGGAGTGAAATTACGGCCCCCAAAAACCCAAGGTTCCAAAGCGGTATTTACCATGACCCGAGTTGTTCAGTTGCTGATTCAGGTCGTTCTCATTATCAAGCAGCATTACTGACCCAGGTGAAAATATTCGGAAAGGACACAAGGACCGACGTCTCCCCTCGACTGGCCTTCGTCTACCGAAGTCAAAGAATGTCTGTTGGAAAGCGGCAAAGCCCCATGGGGCTGGCTGGGCACCAAATTTGGTTGGATCTACATAGGGCCGCCGCGTCGCGATTGATGCCGCCGAATCGAGTGCGCGGAACACGAGGGTGCTGTTTTTCTGTTCGCACTGAAATTTGGCACGAAAGACTGATGGACGTGGCCCAAGTAGTTGAAGGGACGCTCAGCCTAACTTATTCATTATCCTATCCGTAAGGTGACGGACCATGTTCGTGTTTCAGGCTTTCTATGGCAATCAAGCAAGGCAGCAAAATGTGATCAAGGATCCATTGATCGTCGATCTCAAAGACAAAGAGACCATGGCTGTGATTTAGACTTTCCTCGGTAAAGCGGAGAAAGACATCACGCAGTTGCGGCATGCTCCAGTACTTTAGCCTCCTTCTTTTTGACGCTCTAACAAAGCGACTCGACTCAAAAGTTCTGCAAAGAATATCCGCCATTGAACCAAAAGCTGTGAGTTCAAATTGGACTCCACTAGCATAGAATAATTTTGACTGGATGACGTCCAAACAACCAGGAATACGATGGCCCAGGGAAGGGAAGACAAACCTAGTAGGTGAAGGAGACTGTCTGGAGCGTGCGACGTCTGCCGGAGGCGGAAAGGTGAGTTGGTACCCTATTAATTCTTCGACATGGACTGACTGGGGCCGATAGGTCGATGTGAGCCCCACCGTCAAGTATATCTCCTGTATACTAATGATGACACGCCTAGGTGATAGTATGGGCGATATACTGTCTAATAATTATGTGCATTTTGCAGGGTTTTGGCTGACAACTTAGGGCATTTGCAGGGTTTTGGTCAACAACTCATTTGACTTGTTTACACCTGACTAGACTACTGCTCGCAACCTCTCCAACCTACTCACATCTCACTAATTGCACTGCATCAATCGGAGACATGATCCCATCAACGTTGGCTCGCGACAAACCACATCAATTTGACTTCAAAATTCCGTCCAGTTCTGTAGTTTCTCCAGAAATTTCGCAGATGCTCCGATAAATTAGATATAAATTTACAAAAGCCTCCCATGAATCTTGATGAGAAATTCCATTACAGTTACCTTCACAAGCACCATTTTAAGGGCAAGTTAGCAGAGGTTCTATTTTCTGGTGTGGTATACAAAATAGAATATCCAGGTACCCCATAATCGAATGGAAAGGTTGTGTTATACCTTCCTAAGCCCCTATTGTCAAGCAAGGGCTTAAACTCCCCATTTTTCGGAATATTGATATTGGTAGAATACGGCATCACTGTTCTCATCAACATTATTCAAGGTCCGCAATTTCTTTGAATCATGGCGAAGTTCAACCAAGGTGTAAACTCCAGAAAAGGTTGCATGCAGTAGATAATTGAAGTTGTGATCTTTAATTTCAAAGAAGTAATCCAAAGACAAAGTTGTGGGAATCTTGTTGAGAGGTAGTTCAAAACAGCTGAGTTATGTGCCAAGTAATTTTTGGACAATATATATGCCATATGATAGCGCAAAGTTTCCGGGCAGGAAACGCACGACCTGCACGACGTTGCAAACAGAATGCACTTACAATGGTTCAACAGTTCGTTGTCTCTCAAATCACAGTTTTTCATTCTTTATACGGCGATGAAGAACCTGGAGGCTGCGTCTGCCCACAGATGGAAGACTGCACAAGAACACGTCGAAGATATTCTCTCGACCTCTACCATCGACATACCCTCGAACCACGTCATTGTTTCTCACCAAATACTGGGTGCAGTGGCCACATACGCTCGAGATCTAGAGCTCGAGGAAACAGTGGCTGGGCTCAGACAAGAACTGTCTAGAAGATCGCTCCTGTCAACCTCTCCGAGGTCGGATCTCGGTACCCTCAGTTCGCCGAGAGACGATGAGTCGGTCGCCGCCTTCATCCCATCCACTTACAACAGAACGCAATCTGAAGTGCGCATCTCTGGGAAATTTCAAAGGTCTGGTTTGAATATTTTTGGCGATGACACTCCGCATGTGGTGGCCAACGAGGAGAATTTACTCCCGCCCAATATCTCGGAAGTCAGGGAGAATCCTTCCGACGCCCACCTTATCGCTGCATCATCCAGGTCACAGGGCCAACAGCATCTTATCATCTACGATCCGTTCCATCGCGAGCATCGCGAGGTCAACCTTAACAACATGCAGTACCAGCGGCATTCACATAGCGACGAATCGACGTACGGTTATCGACAACCAGCCTTTTACCCGGCCGAGCCTGCCATCGGTGATGTTCATCAGTCAACCCATTTTCTTGACATCCTTCTAATCCTCGGTGTTCAGCTTCACATTCAGCTCTTTCTTCCTAACATGATGTAGTCGGGGACAGGTCGAAGACCCTCAGCCGCCTTTGAATTCGTTCCATCCTTCCTTCCATGGGTTCGTCGTATGTGCTCCATCAATTATTTCGACAACTAATGTCTAATGCCCTAAGTTCCCGAACCTGGAACGGATAGCCTGAAAACGCGGGCGAGACGAGCGAGACCTACTTCAACTACCAACAAATGCGTTGAATGATTGAGCAGTTACTCGTAAAAACGCGCAGAGAGAACTGTCAAGAGTGGCGAATAATTGCGTCTATCTTCTGCTTTACTCTTCAGCGCTGCGGTGCTAGGCAGAGGCATTTTGAACACGGATCAATTTGTTGTGATCGGGTGCAATCCGGCATTTGTTCAATCTGATCTTCTTTTCGACTTCCATCTTCCATCTAGCCTAGACCGCCATTTTCATCCTCCAACGTTTTTGAATCATCCAGTTCTGTCTTGCAATACGGAGCTCTTATAGCCGGCCCTCTGCCAGTCCATGCTATACAATGGATATAGCATGGACTTGGGGATAATTATTATCCATTACCTTCTCTGTCGGCATCCTTCATTCGCTTCTGACATTGATCGTCCTGGCACGCCATGTGCGCATCTGGCTATGAATGGCCACACTTTCCTCGATGCACATGGACCGCCATGATAGCAGCGAACGTGGCTATTGCTGGCATATAAAGTTCTCTTGTGCCAGGGTCAATCCAAACGAAGGAAGAGATCAGACATGCATCTGTCGTCGTACGTTCTCCTTTGTCTCGCTACTCTACACGGCGTCCATGCGTGGGGCGTGCTCGGACACGCCACAGTCGCGTACATTGCCCAAAACTACGTTACCCCCGAGACTGCCTCCTGGGCGCAGGGCGTTCTCAACGACACGTCCAGTTCTTACCTCGCCAGCATCGCGTCCTTTGCCGACCAATTCCGTGCGACTGCTGCGGGCGCATGGTCGGGTGAGTGCTTTAAATGTGTCTCTGTGGGTCTCAAAACCTGATGTGTTGTCCCCTAGCTCCCCTCCACTTCATCGACGCGGAAGACAACCCGCCGACAACCTGTAATGTAAACCTCACGCGCGATTGCGGCACGACGGGATGCGTCGTGAGCGCCATTGCAAATTACACGCAACGTAGCGGTACGTACTCTTTTCTACATTGCTGAGATATCGCTGAGCCATAGCCAGGTGACGGGCGGCTGAGCGCCGCCAATACCGCCGAGGCGCTGAAATTGCTCGTACACTTTGTAGGCGACGTCACACAGCCGCTGCACGACGAAGCGCTCGCGCTCGGCGGGAACCAGATCCCCGTGCACTTCATGGGTTTCAACGATAACCTTCATTCCGACTGGGATACTTTCATGCCGCAGGAGCTCATTGGCGGCTCGTCCCTCGCCGACGCGCAATCATGGGCCAAAACCCTCATCGCGGAGATCGATTCTGGAACGTTCAAGAGTCAAAAGGCCAGTTGGATCGCGGGCGACAACACTGCGAATGCACTCACCACCGCGACTCGGTGGGCCAGCGACGCGAACGCGCTCGTCTGCACGGTGGTCATGCCGCAGGGGGCCGCCGCGCTCACTGCGATGCCAGATCTCTTTCCTAATTATTACAACGCTGTGATTGGCACCATCGAGCTCCAAATTGCCAAGGGTGGTTACCGCCTCGGGAACTGGCTGAACATGGTCTTCGAGAAGGAAGTCGCCAGGAGGGACGTTGGCGATGAGTCTGAGGTTGCGAAGCGGGTCCCTGAATCGGAACTCGATGGACACAACTTCCTTCCTGCGCCGAGCCCGCTGAGCAGAGCGAAGATGGCCCGTGCTGCTTTTGGGTACGGATGCGACCATCAACACTAACGCGGGGAAAAGATCCTGTAGGGCGTGGTGGTTAGTGCTTTGTGTTAGTGTCTGTGTATGTATTGCTGTAAAATATCTAGCTAGCTCTCGATCAGATTCCGAAACTCGTCAAGCATTTCCCACCCACGACTTTCCGCTGTGAAAACAAAGGCCGGTCTTTGTAAAGTTCACTGCTGTCCGAAAAAAGATACGTTGTGTGTATCATTGGAAACCATTTGTGTCCCAGATGTGTTTGGCACAACCATTTCCAACCAACTTATGGTTTGTATAATCCTAAACATTTTTTGTCCCTTCAGCAGGCCAATTTGGGCCAGAGAAACTACTAGCCATCGGTTGAAGATACGAGCACCCATTCCTCGTGCGTCGCAAATAGGATCGAACTTTAGATTTGACTCTTCAGGCAGCAAGGAAGGCATCGAAGAAAAGGTATTAACATCGACTTTCCGAGCACGGCGCACGCGATAGTCTAGTCCAACTTCATCAGAACTGGCCCATTTAGCCCCCCTCCTTTTCGAAGTGCTCCAACCGGACTAGGGTCTTGTATACAATTATCAAGCAACTTGGGGTAAAGGGCCGTGGC
Source organism: Mycena rebaudengoi (assembly GCA_029282285.1). NCBI lineage: Eukaryota > Fungi > Basidiomycota > Agaricomycetes > Agaricales > Mycenaceae > Mycena > Mycena rebaudengoi. Next base: position 4,415,682 of record JARJCX010000002.1, on the reverse strand, counting down.
GGGGCCCGGCATGCAAACTCGTGCTTCCTTTATTTTTTTAAAAAAATCTAAAAAGATCATTATAGAAAACAAATTTTGGGTCTTAAAAATAGTATAAATACGAAACGAACTGAATTTGTTTTACCATTAAATCACATTAAAATTACTCCCTACTGACTACTGGGTTTAATAGAAGGTGAAGGAGGCTTCCATCTAAGACGTACTAGTTTGACACCCGTATTTTCGATTTCTTTTAGTTAGTTTAGTCCTCGCCTCGCATGCGCCATGCCAAGAGATCATTCTCGCAGGAGTGCTGCGGTCCGAGCCAATGCCAATCGCGCGGGATGGGGCTCATGCTGCGTAAGCGCATGCATGCGTTCAAGCTTGCATCCGGGAGGATCGCACGTTGTCGCCTCGCGGTTGGCGTGTCGTGCTCCGAGTGAGCACCACAAGAGGCTCGACACGCCGATTCCGGGCAGCCTCTCCACAGCAAACGACAGAATGAAACGGGGAAGAGCGCATCGCATCATGCGTGAGCGTACCTCGACGCGGTATGCCGTACCCGGTGGTGCGTGCTGCAAGAAGACCGCCTGCGGTCTCGGGGCAAGGCGCAGCGGAATGTGCTGGGGAATGTGGGGCAGCATGTGCTTCATGTTAAATGAATGGTTTATCTTCGTCTTGTCAATCCCGCGCTTCTCCTCAGGATTGTTGCTGGATACATCAAGGATACATACAGAACCAAATACTTGCACCCTCTTCTGCCACACAGAACCAAATTGTCGCACCCTCTTCTGCCACACAATGCCAAACACGGTCCAGTGATATGATCTCACCGCGTCGCATCCAAGGTTAGACCGTGGAGACAAACAAGTTGTACAATCTAGTAGTTAGCCAAGTACTCGACAAGGATAGGAAGATAGTTGGGAGGAAGCGGTCGCGAGCGAGGAGCGCTCTCGTCAAAAAAAATAGATCGCTCCGAGATTGAGCAGAACGCGATTCCGGGCCGGCAGGCATCGCCAAGGGCAAAACTCTGCGGGATCCGGTGACCGGTGATGTCCGGGCATGCAAGGACAATTTTTTTTTTGTCTGTTTAAGGGGGTTATGGTTTTTCACCGAGTAGGGGGCATTTTTCCCCGAGCAGGTAAACAAGTGCAACTCCCCAGCCATTATTTTCAATAGGGTTTTTCCTATTGAATTTAGTGGCAGTGGCTAAATCGACTTCACGCAGCCACTATCAAGTCCCTCACAGATTTCGGTCTCAAATGGATTTTAGGTCCCCTCAGATTTGAAAGGGACGATAACATCTGCAAACAGAAGTACTCGTAATTAAAAACCTGTTTTTAAAACAATGTTTATAAACCTGTTTATATACCATCACGGTATATCGGGTGAAAACAGCTTTGGGGCTCTGATTTCTGGAAAATGTGTGCCTGGAGTCCACCGCTGACTCTCGGCACATCCCACCAAGCTTGAAATCCTGCAATCTCATCCACAAAATCAATCTGAGGCCGTCACTCCGCCGCCAAAAATGCATCAATGTCAAGTATCATGTTTTTAAATCGGGGAGCTCCACCATGTATCTCAATTTATCTCCAGTGTTCTTATGCGTATGGACACAGCCAGAGAAAGCTAGGTAAGTTTAAGGGAAGCAGAGAAATAGGATTTTAGTGGGTAGTGGATGTGAATTAAATAATACATATTGTTATGGGCACGGGAGCTCTGAAGCCTGAGCTCGCATGTTGGAGAGAATGATATAGCGTCCTTGAAGACGCGACTGGTAAGCAGACGCCGTCCTCACTCGGGTACCAAACAGACGCCGACACTTCGAGGGCTCCTTCGTCTCGCCGCCAAGCCGACCCGGTCCCGGTCCCCTCGCCTCAACGCCAGCGTGCGGACACCGCTGGATGGGCGATCCCCACTGGCGAGACTCCCGACGATCACACGACGACCCGGCGCCCGCTCCCCGTCTTGACGCGGCGTCACGCAGTGCTTGAAGACGCGGCGCAATTCTTTGCACATGACGAAGCGGAATGGCGCAGCTGAGCAGCTCTGGGCATCGCGGCGCATATCAGAGCATATGAAAAAGTCCATATTTTATGCTCTGAAGCGCTTGGATATGCTTGATTGCAAAGAAGCAGATTTGAGCAGATTTGACCGCATTTGAGCACACAGGATTCCCACTGGGTATGACTCTTGGGAAAATTCTGGCGTTTATCATTGAAGAGCTGTCTTACATTTACATCACTGAGCTTTCTCCATATTTTTACAACTTGTGGTTCGTGTTTCAACATCAGAATATCGCCTGTGAAGACTATTTACATAACTGAGCTTCTCCATATTTGTACAACTTGTGGTTCGTATTTGAACATCGGAATATCGCCTGTGAACACTAGCAGCCCGTTGATACGATGTCGATTCTGAGATTCCCTCTCTGTTCAGTCGACTTTCGTCAAAACAGCTAAAGACCACATTCAACTCGGTGTCACTCACGAAGCTCGAAAGCGCGCTCCGGGCGGTGGTAGCGATGTCGAGCGCGTTCGTTCCGCTCGCCTCGCACGCTTCAGCATTGGGGATGGTTCCCCCGAACGCTCTGCAAATTGTTTTAGTCAAGTTCGAGTGCTGGCGAGATAACGGACGGGATCTTGCAGTAGTTTGCTATGAGGTGTCGGGTTCGATCTGCGGGAGCGGCTGGTAGCTAAAGCTCACCGGGATGAGTAGCAGGGCAGCTGGGTGGGGATCAGCATTTCTATGAAATACAAGAAGGGTATGGTATATTACGCGTCGATTATTTTGACCTACAGCGAGGGCCGGATTGGTATGCTGAGGATTTACACGGAAGAGGCGTACCTTGATAGTGGCACCGGAACAGGCCCCACTCGTCTCGCCGTCCAGGGAACCGGTGCCTAAATATTATGAGCATATGGTTGAGGTGGTGATCGACAAAAGATACTTGCATCTGACGTTGAAGCAAGTCCCACAGACCCGTTCATCCGCTGTCGGTGAAGTGTCTCTTCAATCGAATAATAAAGATAATACAGTCCACGTACGACAAGAAGCTTTTCCAACATCGAGTTGGTCAAGTGCAAATAACTCAAAGAGGAAATACTCAACGGCCAACACAATTAACGCAGGCTCCGCGGCCATTGCTGGATGTGGCGGTGGATAAGCGTGTACAATAATCGTGAATTAACATGCCTACCAGTTGGCGGCATTCATGGAGCCGGTGCAACGCGCGCCAACTCAGAGCGGAGAAAGGTCTGCCATCGCGGCAGAGAAAATGCCATTACCCTGGCTGTTGACAGGAGAGAATCCCGCACAGGCGACTCTGGACTGCGTCGTGTAGTCATTGAAAGTTGTTACGCCGGCCACAGCGTTGACCCCGGGAAGGTAGCTGAACAAGGTGATACCGAGAGCAATAGAAGCGAGGAGGATGAGCATTTTCGAGTGGGGGTGGGGATGCAACGAACTCTGTCCCTTTATAGTAGCGGAAATTCCTGCTGGGATGTGGCCAAAACTCGGATTTAGGGTAATATATTATCCTGATACCTATCCTTCTAATCACGGAACTTGGACATACGAACCCACCTAACGATCTCGTGATCAAAGATATGTTCACTGTCAACTCTGGAAAAATGGTGTGCCTCAAATTTTATCCTGATCAACTTGATCAAGACAATTATTTTAATTTTTGGCCCACGCCGTTCACTCCTTTCAGAATTCCATTACTCCCATCAGTCAAACTTGAAGTCAAAGAGAAATATGTTGGCATGAATATGACCACAGAAACCCGCAACATGTTTGCAGACCATTATATTCTAAAGGCACAAATAGTGTGTTATTGCGGACATAGAATCATGGAGTTAGAGACATGACTGGAAGGCTTACTCCAAAATAACTAAAGAACTTATACATGGATGCGAAGTATCCCCGGACAGTGAATCAACACATGTTAAGAAATTATGCAAAGTTCAAATAAGCTTTATCCGTCACATGATCAACCTCCATCCTCGCTCCATTATAGCTCCCCTATTCACCGAAACCGGACTAGTACCACTGCGAGTGGCTTCCAGATAGTTCTCGGCCATTTGTGTTATTTTCTCACTCTCAACAACAAGCACTTTGCCCGAGCAGCGTTGAACAGTTCAATTGAACAGGCACTCGAAGGTAAAACAAATGTCCCAGATCATAGAGATAAATTCCTTGCTCATTACGGAGATGATGTTTGAGCGCCACAGCAAATCTACCGCCACGGTTAGCACCTTCTACATGAAGGAAAGAAAGATAGACCTTTCCACTAAATCCAGCGCCATCTTCTTCTCGTGCCTAACCCTCTTCATCTCCGCTTCGTTGCGTCGCGCACCAATAGGTTCTTCAGGGAGCCGCCCTAACCCTGGCAAGAATACAGTTACAATTGATGAACATACGAAGCTACAAAATGATGCACAAAATAAAAATACTAAGAAGAAATACAATTTGGGGCGGGCCCTACACCGATTTGTACGCTTCCTTCTCGTACACCGCTCGTTCGGGCTGCGTTGGCCGTCAGCATCATCAAAAAACAGCGAGGACCGAGAAGAAAGAAGAAATTCACCAATTGCAGATGCGGAATCGAACCAGTAGTGGACAGGCCGTCTCCATCTGAGGTCCGCGTCGGCGTGATTTGGATTGTGAGCTGCCAAGGTGGAAGAAAAAGTCAAGAATGGAAATGGCTAAATGAAATAAATACCTACGCTTTGGGGGGTGCGGGACGGAGAGTTCAGGAGTGAGGTTTCTGGTTTGCGGATAAACGCGCGATTGCTCGGACGGGAGTTGAGGCTTTTGCGAGAAGATGAGTAATGAGTCCCGCTGGTTATGAGCATTAAAAAAAACGTCACTCACGATACAAGAAGCGAATTGGAGTACACTGTGGATTCAGTCGGAATCAGTTCGCAGTTGTGACATAGTATTGAGGATGCGAACTCACGTTTCGCTAGGAATGTGTATAGTGCAAGCCATATGACTTCATGCATGGGTAAGCAACGCTGACAGGAGAGTAGAAATCTTGAACCTACAGGTGTGCTTCACTGTCAGAAACTGCATTTTCCAAGTGAGTGAGCGCCTCGTATGTGGATAATGGCCAAACTTACGGTGATAACTACTGCAGCCGACGCGAGACTTGAAAAGAGGTTCAACGAAATATCAGAAATGGAAGAGGATTCATCTAGAAATACCTAGTAATAAAACCAGTTTCTGAAGGAGGTGTTGAGTATCGAGGGAGAAACAAGAAGGGATTCACCACGCACGAATGGTCCAGCTAATCAACCGATGTATCAGTTCCTCGCCCCTGAAAATAAATTAAATGAGTGGACATTCAGGTATGCAGTATCAGCGGCTCAAGGCGTACTTGGGAAGCGTGTACGGAGTGTACAGCCGCTTGATGTAAACGCACATCAAAACCGTAATCAGCAGATCCAGGACCACCCCGACGGTCAGTGCAGACGTGATTGCCCATCCATAGTGATCCTGGATGTGGAAGTAGTTGGGTTGGATGGGGACGTCGAGGATAGCCACCGCGGCCATACCCATCCCGCCTACGAAATGCAGGACGCAGAGGATCCAGCACACTACACTGATAGAGATGCGGCCTGACAGTAAGCGAATTCGGTACGCAAAGAAGCCCTAGAAATTAAGACCTGAGGCAATGACGAATATTATTGGGGTGCGGACAAACCTGAACTAGAGCCGTGATAAGCGTTTCGAAGATGGGCGTGATCGACAATGAGTATGTGGCGGCCGGTTTTTCGAGCTCAGGAAGTCCAGCGGTGACGGTCGTGAAGTAATATATCGAGTGTGCGGCCGCGACAGTATGAGCTAGCTCGAAGACGCTTGGGGCGGAATTAGATATTAATCCTGTGGCTCAACATCGCGCGGTTGACTTACAGTACGAGCCCCACCTTTTTTCATAGCCTGAATAGACGCGCGGCAACGGATTTCAAAGGTACTCACCAGGACTTTCAGACCGGCTTGATCGGACTGGCAGTGGCGAAAATATACGTATCCCTGCAAGGCGACCACCCCAAACATGATAAGGCTGAAAAAGACGCCGAGTTCCAACACGCCGAGGCTGAGTGGCGAATCGACTCCGTAGCTGATCATCGTGAACGAAAAATAACAGGAAGGAAAGGAACTTGAAGGGCAAGGGCGAAAGGTGGAAGAACAAGTCGTCAAGACTTTGGGCGGGGAAAAACCGAAAGATGCCTGGAGGCTGGCGGCGCTGGCGTCGTTATATGTGCCTCCATGTATAGCCTGCTTCTTAGAAGGTGATAATCAGAAGAAAGTGCCGCTCTCGAATACGAATAGTCAGGACCTTTCTGCCATCGTGCGAAGTTCTGCCGCGAAATCGGCAGGTTTAATAGATTTAATAGATTAGGATATGTAGTTAGGTGGGATATTGATATCATCCACCGATGATACGTCCAATAACGCGGGGCTTGCTATCCGTTCGAGCTTCGCAAGAGGCAGGAGGTCGATGCGAGCAATCTCGAAGGATCTTATGACCTGCGGGAGACAGTGCCATTGAGCAGAAACGAAGCGGAAGCTGCGAAACGCAGAGGAAGAAATTCAGGATACCAAATGATATAATGGAAAATCACCTCGTCGAGAACCACTGCAGATCTTCCCAGGCGGCAGCTAAGCGGCGATTGGCTCGTCATCGCAGCGGGCACGACGTCACTCTGAGCCCCGACAGGATAATACTCATGTTACGTTGGCTCTGGGTGTCGGAAAGTGTAAAACGCCGATCAAATGAGCTGGTGCCTCAAAGACTCCGAGAAAATAGTTCGTTCGCGACGGGGGCACTCCAAAGTAGAGCGAGTCAGGACTCGGAGGTGTGAAAGCAATGTACCATTTCGGCAGCGAGGATCTGTCAAACAAAAAAGAAGCTTTGAATAAGCCTCTCAATTGAACGGCGCTCAGATGCCGCGGTAGGCGTCAATTAATACCTGCGCGCTAAGCGGCTTTGACTGCAGACTGGAGGAACCGAAGGTAAGGGACCATCATTGAGAGCCTGACAAGATTGAGAGAAGCAGAGTTGTTGACGTAGCACGGGCTGGGTACAGTCCAACAGAGCGAATGATTGGTGAGGTCTGAGAAAGATACCCACGACAGGACTATTATCCGTTCTCTTAACGAGATGTCTCGAATCAGTTTGCAGATATTTGGTCCCATCCCCTTTAGTCATATCTCCATTGCGATTCCTCCCCAGTAGTTCTTTTCGCAACCTGATTTCAGCTCCCACCATCCCGTAGTTAACTCCGTATTCATGCTGTGCTCCAGGTCAGCTGGTTGATGGCAAGAAATTATAAAGACCTCATGTACTGAACTCGCGACACCATGACCAACTGTGCCGCAGTCCGAGTTTGAGGCATTAACTCTGGAGTCTGCCGTACCTCGCAAGTTCCGGTGCTGTACTATTTTTGGTCTCATCCCCTTTAGTTGCATCTCCTTCATACAGCCTTTCCCCATTCTCCTCAACGCAGCGCCGCATCCACTCCACATTCCTCAGCTGAAATAAATCTCCTGATCAATATATCCCCATCTCCCCGACCTCGTGGTGCCTCATGTTCAACTTGCACTGCGCTGTGTGTGCACTATTTCTACTCAGCACTGCCATATTGTCTTAATTCGGCTGCATCTACGTGCTGAGCTACTGCGCTGCGATTCAAGATCCGGATCTTTGTCATTTATATACAGCATTTGAAGCCTTTCATATCGTCTCCCCTCTGCTCTCCCCACATTGTTCCAATGTCCCAACTGAACCTTGCGGAATTCTCGCTACGATTTCTGATTTCCCATTGCTTTCTAGTGGATCTCTGACACAATTTAATCAATAGGAAAATGGGCCCATACCTCCTTTCTCCAAACCTCCGATGCCTGGTGCCTAAATATTCATTTCACAATTTATGACATCCTTTCTGATGAATCCCGCAGGAAAGAAGACACCCCCAGTCATAGTGGCCCTAACCGTCCCCTAGAACGGCCACCAGACACCTTCCACAACGTGAAACACGCCAAAACCCGATCCAATATTCCTCTTCCCACTACCCAGTGGCAGATGGCGCTTTTGCGCGCGTCATCCCACATCCCCATGCCGAGTTATGCCTGCACGCTCGCATCTGCTGTCTTGGATTCTGCATTGGAACAGAGAGTTTTCTGTGAATGTTTCGGGTGAGCGAAGCCTTTATAAAGCGCTGGGGTTCTAAGACTGACTGGTTTTTCCTTTGAAAAACATTGCTGCCTATTTGCCTTGGAAGCAAACTTGAACATTGCTGTTTTGTTCTAACTGTGAGTTCCCTCAATTCCCCCTCATTCCGATATTCGATTAATATGTCCTTCAGGACGCCTGAACTCCCCAACACCAAGTACACCCTAACTTGCCTTACTCCTGCTTCTAAATTTGAGAATGAAATGCACTTCACATACCAATTCGACTGTTCAGCGTGCCATGCACAACCCGCGGATGTAATGTCCTTAAACTGTACTTAATAGCTCCAATTTTGCTTCTCATCTTCCAATTTGTTCGTCTTCTTCCTCTGAAAGAAACAGAAGTCTGTGTATTTGAATGCTACACCCTATCGTTCTGCCAAAAATACCACTGACATCCTCCCCAAATAAATGAGACAAGAAAACTCAACGTCCACGCAGCTCTTCGGAGTCAGTTATGACTCAGGCTGTATCCGATGCCAGCTTGACACATTGAAAGGTTCTGTTCCTCTAACCTCCACATATGATACCAGCTGACCGTCTTTTCCCGCAGCGCATAACGTAGCTCAGATCTCGATGTTCTTTTTCACTGCCTCCGGAACCATTGAGATCGAGATCTATGCAGTCTTAACTTTAAAATTCCTTCCTGCTTCTTCCGCAGTCTATTGGCTCGGACCATGAATCAACCCCTAAATCTAGGTGCACGAATAGCCCAGGTTTCAGAAGATCTCTCACTGCTCAGCCATCGAATTCTTGACACACTTCCCAAACGATGAGCCAAATCAAGTTACGGGTGTAGAATCATTTGCCGGAGCGAAGCGAAGGTATGTCTTGTCCTTGAGAATGAAAGTCCCCAAAGAATTCGTCGAGGACAAATGATTTGCTCTGAGCAGCCAGAAGTTCAGCGCTGACGGTTCCACTCCCAAAAGTATTATGTGATGAAGACCTCTCGACCCTGCATGTCCACAGAGTCAGATTGCGGTCGAGGTATAAGAGAGGAGTCTATTTGTCGGAGTTTGTCCAAATATCTCACGCTGTCGGGAGATGCCGTTTTTCTTTGAGATTGCATCATGTTCATTGGGAGGGCCGTGGCAGGGCCCGGCATGTAAACTCGTACTTCCTTTTTTTTTTCTTGTTTTTTGGGGAAATGTGATCACTGTTTAATTTAGGTTTAGTGTGCATACAGATTCAGGATAGTAATTGCATGTAGAATAAGCCGGTAGCTCTATTTATTTTTATTTTATTTTATTTGCTGCACCTCGGTAGAGACAATCAAGTAAGTCTGGCATATAGGACTCCAACAGCTTCACTAATATTCCCGTCTACGTTGCAAGTATTCAGAAAGTTCTGAGGCAATACATGCAGCAACCCATCTTGTTCGCATTTAGAACCAGTCTGAATTCTATCATGATATCAAAGAGCACCGTTTGGCTTCGTCAATCAGGAGATGAAGGTTGTCTAGTCAAATAAATAATGACTTGTAAAACGTACCTATGACTTTTGCTGAGTTGTAGACTATATTTTTGTCTGAAATCGAGAGAAAAAGGAATGGAGGGACGGTTGTGCGCTTGCATAAATTAGAAGAGCAAACATGGCGCCTATAATCATTGTTTGAGTACATCCTAGCAGTGAAGAATTGAGACAGGTAATAAGGGACAGCGGATAACATTTGGGGAGGAAGAACACGATATGAGGATGAGCCTGTAAGAGGAGACACCGTATTAGACGGGCATAGAACAATGGAAGCGAGCCAAAGGGACCCACGTCAGTACCAGCTTGCTGTCGGCGGCGATTAATTTGGACATCTAAGCCTATATACCATGGCTGCTGAAATTGACAGCTTGTACATAAGAACGGAGATACCGGGGTATACATAAGATTAAAGCGTGCTCCACCATATCTAATATTAGGGTGGGTGGTCTCAAGCACCGGAGGAGGATGGCCTGTTTGCAGGCAAGTCAACATGGATGCTGAAGTCAACATAAACAGACTCAAAGAGAAGATGATGGAGGAAGTTATACAAATAAAGGGCACAGACATAAAGAATGCACTGCAGTTGCACCATCGCAAATTCATCCAATTGAGCTGCACGACCAACACCTTAAAATCGCGACGTTTATACAAATATTGGTGCATTCTATGCGGTAGAAGTTTAATTAGACGCACCGACTAGATTCTAGTGTCAACTAAGAAGACCATGGCAAGGTGGCGAAACCAGGGGGAAAAAATCAAGAACATTCGATGGACGAGATCGAGAGCTTGGGGACGAATGATAGCCGCAAGGTCCGATAAAAATACACTGAAACGAACATGACTTTGGATGGCACAGTAAACTTAAAACGGCTCCTATGTATTGGGAGAGTCAATAATGCAGAGGATATTCCGGCAGCATAACAAGCGAGGCTCCTATTTCTTATAACAGGTCTGATCCTACTCGATATCACAGAACATCCAGCGGATGGGGGGAAGCCAAAGGCAACCGAAGGACGGCGAGGAAAAGAGCACCACTAGGCGGTTGAATATGAAAGGCTATGGAACATTGCGTCTTGAGGCGCCGAGATGCCCAACTGCTGCTGCACCAGAAAGCTGAGTGCCGACTCGGTGTTCTCCAGATTATCTCAGCTTCATCCCATTGGCTGGAGATGAGATTCCTTTTTGAGATGAATTCTACACTGTATTATTATAATCAAATCGACAGAGGTTGTGACGCGTGACCCGATTTTTTCGGATTCGACAATTCGACAACCATTTTTTTTTGTGTGACACCCGAAAAAAATCGACAAATTCGACAAAATTTTGGCTGAATTTGAGCTTTTTTGTGAGAGGACAATGATTGTTTGCGTGACGAACCGCCTCGTAGATTCGACAACTGCCTGCGTGACGAGTGACCGACCACCAAAGTTCACCCCCAGTGAGAAAGCCGTATGGTCGGAGCGAGCCAAAACGAGTTAAAACAGGTGGCCCGTTCTCGCCATACAAAATCGAGCATGGCTCGTTTTCGCCCGTTTTGTGATCTAGTGAGATCTGGCGACATCTAGCGAGATAGTGTCTGTAGAAACTGATCATTTCTGTATTTATTTTAGGATCTGGTCTGATATAGCACGAACGGGAGAATAAATGTATTATATATTTCAGGTATTGGAAAAAAGAATACAGCACTATATACAGCAGTAGTAGCTTGAAGACGTCTACATTAAAGCACGTCAGCGCACTCAGAGAAATGTGAAAAAAAAGTACCTTTGCCTTGACTCCACTGAAACCATTAAGAAGTGCGAAAAAAGCAGTTGTGAGAGATTTAAATGATTTAGAAAACATTAATTAGTGGGAGTTAATAAGATAGTGGTTGGGTGTGCACCTGAGGCGGGGGTGGAACGCCGACTGCATGGGGGGACAGGAGGTCGGAATCAGAATCAGGTCGCCATGAGAGGTCGCACTTACCCATCTAGTATACGTCGCCGTTGCGGGAAAAGGAGGTGGAGTGCGGAGTGTTCGGGCTATTGGGCAGTCAGTGGATGCCACAAGCGGCTTTGGTGCAAAACAGTGCACAGGAGATGAAATGCAGGGCTACATGTAGCCAGAACAGCGACGCAGCGCGAAGAGGAAGAGGGTGACCACAAGCGGCGGAAATGCGATGCAGCGCCAAATAGGGAATGCAGGGAGAGAGGATGCACATGCCAGCAAGTCAGGAGATCCACTGTAAGCTGTTGAGCAAGGCCAGTTTGAGTGGAGGGAGGAGGAGAATACGCAGACAAGGCGAGACGAGACGGAGATGGGAGGGAAAAGAGAAGAGAAGATGACATAACAACCAAATCACTGGCTGGTGATTTTAGGTCCCAGCAGTGTCTTGGCGGTGCGGCCTTGAAATTTCTGAAAAATGAGCTTGACAAGTGTGCACACAATATGGCAAGGGAGAGTCCTCTGGAATACACTAGATACAAATACACGGATAATATGTTTTTCTCGATGCGACTAGATAGGACTAGATTGATTTGATTGCCCATCTGTTTTTCTCGTTTCTGCTCGTTCCGGCCATACGGCTTTCTCACTGGGGTTCACCATCGACAGGTACCCGCGTGATGCGTGACTGTCGAATTGATTGTAATAGTACAGTATTGCTCATTTCTTTGCCAATCTTGAACTACGGGGCACCATTCGAACCCCCGAATAATGCGATTTGAATGAGCAAGTCCCCATGTGCGTACTCCCAAAATTGAACACGTTTGAAAGGGGCAGGAATTGTCAGCCGCCGTACATACACTTTGTTCCTGTTTGTCTCCCCACTCAGCCACTTGTTTAATTCCGCCGCAGATCACAGTCCTGATTTAGTAATCTGATGGCGGAAGTATGCCGCGAGTACTTGCCGTCGATGCCGATGGCCAAGCACGGCACATTCTAAGTCGCAAGACAGAGTCAGGAAAGAAGAAATGTAGCTACGCTGAAGCGCTGAAGTGCAAGAGAAAGGATGATTGAATTAAGAGCTACTGAGGTAACATGTATCTATTCACATCCTCACTCTTCGTTTACGCGAAGAGTACCCGCAAATGCAATCATCCATTCGATCCCTCTACGCGGCTGCGGACGATGAAGGAATAATAGGATGCAGAAGCGCCGCTGCATGCAAGCATCGCGCTGAGCGTCGACGACGAGTGCGACGACGCAGCGCACGGCAGGAGCGGCGACGGGAAGAGTGGTGATACACGTACTTCAGCCACAGCTCACGGCCCAAACGCATCTGCGTAGCACCTCCACTATGCGCGCACCGTTCCCGAACCCACCGCTGTTGAGCAGTCTCCTGCGACGCGGCCCGTTGGAGTCGGCGCCATTTGCGAATGGTGATTTATGCTTTAGGATTATACCGCGGACATCCGCCTTCGAAATTTTCATTGTTAGCCAGCGTCTTGTATTGATCTCCCTCAGCACGCCCGTCGCAAACGAACTCGCCGCAAAAGGCGGCGCACCAGAAGCTCGGGGATCCACGCCACGTGCATGCTCGTGTATCCCCTCACCTCAGCGTAACAGGCCACCACGACGACACGGTTCATAACCGGAGTTAACGCTCGGCTTGCCCTAACTTCTTGACGGTGGGTCGCAGGCGTCGGGAGCATCCGTGTGAGAGCAACAACGGCGGATGATTGCGCGATATGACGTGCGCGGCGGGTTTGGCAACCGACAGAGATGGCGGGAGGAAAAAAGAAATCATGGTGCATTGGGTTGTGGCTGACAGGCTGAAGCTCGTCAAGTGGTAGGGTAACTTGCGAGCGAAGCGAGCAATTAGGAGTTGAGAAGGGCGACAATATGAGGTGATTTGCGGACAGTTAAGAGTTCTGATCAAGCTCCGAGATGTGCAACACGAGCCTCCGCTAGCCTCCGGCTGTCTCAAGGTCCAGCTAAAAAGCCGATTTAATTAAGATAAGATTAAATATACCGTAAGTAGATCAGACTCAATCACATGCATCCATCAAACATACGTACATACACGCTTTCCGTTCTGCTACATTCAGCCCGCCCACTCTGCGGGGACCACCTATATTAGGTTCCACTCTCCGGACTGGATATCCGGTCTATCTCAGAGAGAGGCTTGGATCAAGATCGGCGAAATAGGCGGGATCTTTGGGACTCATTTGCACCACTATTTTTTTTTCTATCCCCTACTTTATATAGAATAAAATGTTCGTTGTGTTGGCGCAGGTAGATTGAGTACGAGGTTTGGACGCAGTGAACGTCCGAGTTCACGCAGATAGTTGTTGTAAGCAAAATAAGTTAGATTCATTGTAAGAAATACAACGAGTTAAATACTACGGAGGAACAGCCTTGTGAGTTATAATTAAATAGTTCCAGAGTATTCTACAAGGTAATAAATAATTCCATAATGTTCCACAGGACACAGGATGCACTGGCGGCTTGCCCGAGATGCCCGAAGGCTGTCCTAATTCCAACACGTTGTATGCCAGTGATTCATTCCCTTCAATTTAGATTCCCGTGTCATCAGTTGATGTAAAGGTAATTGAGCCTTTCTCACGCTCTCTGCTGACGGCGAGCACTTGCCTCAAGTACTTTTGAGTATCTCGGATGAGACTTTTTATGGGCTCTATTGAATCAGATAGTAAATTAAGCAAACTCTGCCTCTTCAAATTTTGAATAGCAGTTTTACGACGCGTCAAAATAATTTGCGGGGTTGCCGCTAATTAGTGTCACATTATTTCACGTTGTGACTTGACGCGATCGATAACCCAACGACCTTCGTTCACTATGGCTACTCTGAAATTCGACTCTGACTGTTGGGAAACTACCTTACCTGATGACGGGGTGTTCCCGGGGAGCGAGGGGGAGGTCTCGAGGACCTCTTTCGCGGTGTTTGCGGTGCGGGCGTCGACATGGAGGAGGGAGGAGTCCGACGCTAAGCAAAAATTTGAGCGATCGACGATCATTCCCCAAAATAGAAAAATCCGAATTTCCGGTTGTCCGAATGCGGCCAAGATTCTGCTCAGCTCTCGTTTGGCGGGAAACTCACGAAACGGACCTTTAAAAGTATGCTGGACCAATCTAAGAGTGTTTTTCTCAACTTCTGCTGCTCCAGTTTTTTATATTACTTCACAATTGGTGCACAGGAGTGAAGTAAAAACGGGTTTTTAAAAAGCCCTCGTCAACTTTTGGCACCGACAGTGTACTGTATACTTATATGAAGCTGTGCCACAAATGTCGCAGGCAAATATCTAAGTTAGTTAAAAATGAAGACATCACTATTTTTTCCCCGAGGGATAGCACGGATTTGGCGAGCACAGGACGTGACGAACATCCCCCCTGATTTATGGATCTTGATACAAGTCCCTTCATTTGTTTTGCTCGCAAATTATGCCCGCATCACCAAACACTAAACGGCGGCTTGATCTGAACCTACACCTATATATACAAAGACAAGAAAAATAAGCTTCCAAAAAATAAAAGAGAGGCAGATACAAAAAGCATATGTACCTTAGGCACACTTGAAGCCCTCGCCATGAAAATGCTCCAACTCGACACGAAGAAGTGGAAGATCACATGGGAAAACCGACAGGAAAAAGCCGACGAAACAAGCCCAAGACAAAATTTTTTTGGGTCAAGTGATTATTTTTCGCCGAGTAGGGGGTATTTTCCCCCAAGTAACAATAATAAGTACAACACCCAGCCACTAATTTCATTAGAAAAAAATGAAACATGTTTTAGCACTGCCATTGGTAAGTCCCTCAATGAAATCAGTCTCTAATGAAAAAGTGATCAAAATTTGGTGCTCTCGAGTTTTGAAAGCGACGATCCCTATTACATAAGTACTCGTAATTTGTGTTCATTCATTCGTTTTTATTGAGTCATTCTTCTTTCTGGCGTCGATTTATTCTCCATTTAATTGCGGGTTTTCTCTCAACGACGTAGGTTATTTCACCTACGAGCGCACCAAGTCATGCTCGACAGACAGGACGGAAACACCCCCGTCGCAAATTAGGAGTAGAAATTATGAAACCGATTCTCAGCACCCACAATCAATCATACATGGCGCAGGTAATCAGCTCATGAGTACGGGATGGAATATAGCTAATATGATTCGGAAATAACTTCATATTTACGACTCGTGTCCCATTGATGTATATATCGGACTCAAGGCACATCGTCAACGACGACGAGCATGATGAGCAACGCGGCATCCCGTACCACCGCCCCCTCGCCTTCCACGTCCATGGCGTCAAATACCCCCGCATACCCTACGCTCAACCCCTCCTCCGGCGCCAAATGGATCAAGCGCCGCACGCAGGACCGCCTCGGCCAGTTCGTCGGGGGGAACCTTGGCGACGTCGACCTCGGCGCGGCGCTCTTCCTCGAACGGGAGGATGGGACACGGCCGGTTTATCTCTTTCATTTTTCGCCTTATTCAACTTCAACAATATATTGATTTGGATTGCCGGAGCGTAGCGAAGGCATGTCTTGTTGAATTCAATATTACAGTACCTTGGCAGTGGCTGTGGATGCCGCAGGATGCGGGGCTAAGGGGAAATGGGACACCGCCTCCGCACAGTAGGAACACCGCCTCCGCACCGTATTCGCGAACAGCACACTCTGGTGCGCATCACCTGGGGCCGCAGTACGACGATTCGGCCAAAGAGAGCTGTGCTTCTGGGGCTACAGACTCACGGGGCAGTCTCCCTATTTGTGTTCATTTTCACAGTGCGCAGTCATTGCACAGCTCCACAGCATCGGCGGTCAAAGGCGCAGTGGGAATGGTTGTATTCGAAAGGGATAATATTCAATTTGGTTCAAGGCTGTGTTTTTACGGGTAGCATTGGATGAGGACGAGGAGGTAGGATTAAGATAGTATTAGGGATACGCCGAATGTAGATGAAAGAAAATAGGGGCAAAGATTCGCGAAGATCTCGTTAAAGAACGGTTAATTGTTCGGGCATCTCCTGGAATGACGACTTTGCATAAACACGAATGTGGTACAGTAAATAAAACTCTCTACGGCTCCGTACACCGACACTCGAATTAAGCCGTCGACTCTGTGTAAGCTGATCAGACATGGAAGGTGTATTTACAACAACATTGTCAGAATCATCTCATTTCCTCAGCAGGAATAAGCGATTTTGACCAACGTACACAGTTTGATACTTGAGACTTCACAGGCACACTGTGAGATTACCCAGATTTCAGACAGCCTGAAGTTCAGATTGTTTCAGCTGACGAATCAGACGAGCTGAAATGTGAGCCGAAACCCTGTGAAACCGCCGAGCTGAGATCAGTGCCGAAACACCTAGTAAGCTGATTTGCGTCAAATCAACTTAGATTTCTGCCGGGCTGAAACGTCATCCGAACCTAAACATTTCGGCTCGAATTTCGGATGAGCGGAATTGAGCGGAATTGATTAGTTTCGATAAAAAGAGACGTCCATTCAGCCCCTTGTCATAGTAGCCGGCTTTCACTTTCCCCCCCAATGCATATGCATGCCTCGACTAGATTTTTCAAAGACTTGGCTCTTATTCTTTGGCCCGGGGTCGGTCTTCGGGCAGTCTACCCCGACGTCAGTTCCATGCGTGGTCTACCCAGCCACTGCTGTGGAGCAAAAGCATATTTTCAACACCTTCGTCGAGGAGTTCTACTAGCTTGCCACCCCAATCAACACTTGTCCTAACCTCTCCCATCCCCATCGACAGAGACATCCCCGAGCATTCACCCACATCGCTGCAGACTACATCCAACACAACCCCTTCGAGCTGGACGGAATCACTTCGTCGTTCGACTGTCTCTACCCTATCTTTTCAAACACATCTAGAGCCGTGCAGATTTTGCATCGGGTGTTCGAGGCGCCGTATGGCTGGCTGCACTATCGGGTGGATGGGATTCTGCAGGAGCCGACAGCGATTTTGGACTTGTTTAGGTTTAATGGGACCTGTGCCATGCAGGAACACTGGGATGTGATACAGGAGCGCCCTGTGAATGCGACGAATCCACATCCGTTGTTCTGATCGGACAGTGATGCTATGTACCCGTTGACTACCAGGAGTATCAGTATATAATATGGGGGCAATACTGTGTCACAATTATTAGTTTTATTTCTCGAAAAATTCACCGCCTTGGAGAAAAAAGTACCACTCTTGGCGGAGGAGCACTTTCACTCGTAAAGGTGGTAGAAAAAAAGAGACGACCCCGCGTCTTCATTCAAAGATTCACCGCTAGTTGGTTTTGCAATTTTTCGAGGCCCTTCGGAAAGGAAGAAACTCTCCACTGTGGCCCGCGTTCGACAAATTAAACAAGGGTCCGAATTTCGATCAAGCGAAGCGTCTGACACTAGGGGTTTGCGCCCGCCTTGTCTTGAAATTTATTTATTGGACCGGTGAACTGCCGGACCATAAATCTACTCCAATTCCTGGCACTGACTCCACTCCTTTCTCGGATAATTAAGACGGAGATTCGAGGAGGAAAAGCGGGGTCGCACATTACGAATCCGATGGTTTATGCAATCGAGTTCATTCAAACGGAGACACATCAACCGGAAAACGGAGAAACCGGGTCGGCTCCGGGTGTATTGAAAAAAAACCAGCTTCTCGAATATACACTGACCCCGAGTCGAACCAGGGCCTTCCCCTTAATATCCCAGCAGTTCCTGCGTGGAATGTGGATGCACATCGTGTGTCATTGATGCTTCCACTCCTCCACTTTGCGCCTAATTTTATACGGCTCATTTGGACCAACGTCTGGAGTGGACTCGGTAATATTTAAGTCGATCAGGTGCTTTCCTCACAATTATCCAGATGTACTCATCATCACAAAAAGTAACCGGACATTGATTCATTGTGTCGGATCACGTGCACTGAGCTCAACTAGACCTCAACATCAAATACCTACAGATATTAGCTGCAGACTGCATAACTTGTTTTAGGTGGATCAACCCATTATTGCTGTCCAGAGCCAAGAAAAGATCAGCAAGCCATGTGTAAATGATGAGATTCCATCAGACACTCAAAAGAAAGTTCCTGAAAAAGATATGGGGAGCCTGGATTCAAAGTGGGATACCTATGGATATGGAAACAGATATCTTTGGGAGATTTCAGAATAGTCAAGTTTGTGATTGTGGCATAAATTCCTGCTTAAAAATGTGCTGCAGCGTTATTTGCAGAATTATACAATTCATTGTTGAGGGAGTGATTCAGATGGTAATTGGGGATTTAAAGTACCATAGATGTATTGAACAATCCCTCAGGTGTGTTCCTGTTACATTTTGAACAAACTTAAGCTATTCAAGGTTCTGTTTTGTGGGCTCAACTGAAGAGCAGCCTGAGCACATGTTATGCAGGCACGCCTCACCACAGAAAATGTGCTGTTTACAAATATCCATCAGCTCTCCTTGAGTTCTAAGTCATAGAGTGTGTTCACCATATTCCAAGGAACAATCCTGACACCTTCAAACCCTATCCATGCCCGCAGACCTAGCTATACAGACCGATTTTTAGCAGATGTAGTAAAAATCAAGTCTTCCTGAAACAATTGATCTACAGAGAGTATAAAAATAATTTTGGACGTCGGTTTCAGTCTGGAGGGTGCAAATACATCCAGAAGAACCTCTGTAGGGGATCAGACCCAAAATATTCCACGAAATTCCGCTGCAATAGGCGAATGTCCGGTCACTTTTTGTGATGACAAGTATTGTCGGAGATAGTGGCAGTGATGATATACAGAGTTGCATTGAGCTCAAGATTGCTAGGACCACATTTACTCAAGTGGAAAAACTAGCTGTATTTCAGGACAAGCCACGCCCGCCGAACAACGCCAAAAAAGCTATCAGAGCCAAATTCAAACTCCGATTAGGGGCAAGCCGATTTGCCAAGCCAATCGGAAAAGTCTCAGCGCCGTCCTTTTTATCACGAATCCACCGCCACCGCATGGGTATTGTCACATAAGCCGATCCGGGTATTCTGCTGGTGTTGTCGGCTTGCATTATAGAACGTGGTAGCGGTCGAGGCACTGGCAATAGTAGAGGAAGGTATTACTTATACCAAGACGGAGGTGCTCTATGGGACGCTATGAAGATGTCGATGATGTATCACACGCTATTGAGATGCCGGCCGCTCCATCAAGAGGCCAAGGCTCTATCAGCCAGAACCCATTTCCAGATGCACGGGGTTGCAGCATTCGGACCGCCGCAAAAGATCACTTCGCAAGCGCAATATCCCAGGTATGGAAGACCGCTCTCACCCGGACAATATCTCGGGCCCCAGCCTGGTCACCGGACTGTATGTTCCATCTTTATAAAGCGGACGCATATTGACGTGATTGACATACCATTCTCCTCTTTTACGCCATGAAGCTGCATCTGCTGGGCCTAACTATGCTGGCTGCCCTGGTCGAGGCAATTCCCTCATCCACCAACTCCACGATCCAGAAACGTGCAACACCCAAGCTTGTTGTCGCGCATTTCATGGTTTTCACTACTCCATAATGTACATATATTAATCTACTGACTTTTGCAATGAAGGTTGGGATTGTCGATGGTTATACTCAAGCTGACTGGGCCAACGATATTGCACTCGCCGCGGCCACCGGTATTGATGCATTCGCTTGTAAGTGTTCATCGCAGTACTATCTTATAAAACTGACTCATCTGTGAAAGTAAACATTGGGACTGATAGTTGGACCGATCCTCAACTGGCCCTAGCCTATGCTGCTGCACGCAGCACCAGCTTCAAGCTCTTTATCTCGTTCGACTTTGCCGCTTCCCCAGGCTTCAGTGACTTCAATAACCAAATCGTTCCTCGTCTGAAGCTTTATGCGTCCAACCCCGCCCAACTTCAATGGGGCAATGGTGCTTTAGTATCTACCTTTTCCGGCGGTATGTGTTCTTCTGTTCATTATAACAAGATTGCGACATTATTTCTAGACGGCTTCAACTGGGCTGCGGTCAGAAGTGCCGTCGGTACCCCTCTCGAAATCATTCCTTTCTATCAAGCAGCACGCGCCCATCAAGATAGTATGGACGGGCTTTTCATGTGGAATGCATGGCCGTCACAGAATAACCAACCGATCAACCAGCCTATGTCTATTGCCGGAGACCAATTGTCAGTACTTATTATCCTACAGAACTCATTCAAACTCATCTCTTATTCATTCAGCTATCAATCGCAGCTCGCTGGCTCACCTTACATGGCGGGTAATCGGACTTCTCACTGAATCAAATAACTACTTGACAGAACCCGCAGGCGTCTCTCCCTGGTTCTTCACGCATTACAGTCCACAAACATTCAACAAAAATTGGCTCTTCCTCTCTGACACACTCTTAATCGACCGTTGGAATCAGATCTTGAACTTGCAACCCCAACTCGTTGAGTTGATCACCTGGAATGACTTTGGCGAGAGTCACTATATCGGTACCAACAATTACTCTGAAGCGCACCTATATCTAACGAATCACTTAGGTCCTCTCCACCCGGAACGTCCTTCTGTCTATGCTCCATCAGGAAACTCCGACGGTGCGATTCAATGGGTGAGTCGTAGCCTTGTTCTTTGAGTTGTCGATTAATTGTTGCTCAAGGCTGCTGGTTTCCCCCACGAGTGATGATTTTATAATCATCATTCGGATCTCTACTAATTCGAGACTTTAGTGCTTGGCGTAAAATTATCACACCATATATTGCTGCCTACAAAAACGGAGGACCCGTTACAATCTCTGCCAGTGTAAGTGATCTCATTAACAACTGACAAAACTAACTTTTGGTGTAGCAAGAGAATATCGTGTATTGGTACAGGCCGCATCCCAAGGGATTATCTTGTGCCGATCCATTCGTCGGACCTCCGGCCGGCCAGAGCTTTCCGGTTGGTTCAATTTCAAATAGAGTATTCATTTGAATAAACCCATACGTCAGGCGGACGGCATCTGGGCTGCAACTCTCCTTGCATCGCCTGCTACTCTGACAATAACGTCTGGCACCTTTTCACTCACGACCACGGCCCCCGCTGGCATCAACTACTTTGCCACAGGAATGGGTAGCGGCCAGCCTACTTTCAAGCTCGTCAGGAATGGAGTCACAATCACTCAGGGTACAGGCGGGCTTTCGGTTGATCTAAATTCGTGCAGTATCTACAACTTCAACGCATTTGTCGGATCGACGAGGTAGAACAACATATATGAATTAGGTGACGTGTACGTGGACGCACTTTATGTGCCATCGGCATTTTCCATGTCCCAATCTGCACCTCATTATATATATAAAAATAACAGCAAGTTTCTCCACATCCACCGACCCCAAACCGAACGGGGCCTTCCACTAACGGTTCGCAACCACATTATGGTTCACCCGTGCTATCGGTGCATTTTCTCCTCATCATCTGCACCTTATTTGAAGCCAGACCTTTCAATAACCAAGATCTGGCACGGAGTCTTTTTCTCCTCCAGATTGTGAGTCGGAAAATTCCCTTCCAAGGCTGAGGACAATATTAATATTTTGAGGTGTTTCATTCATTCCTATTATCTTATCCACCTGGCTTTTTTTCTTCGACCAACCACGGCACTCAACTCAATTTATTTCAAAAAAAAGAATGTTGCTCATGCACCGACCCCGAATCGAACGGGGGCGTTCCGTTGACAGTCTTAAAACCCCTGTATACGCACGCCATGTTCTATCGGCGCTTTCTTTGTCTTACTCTGAGCCCGTATCTTCACTTTATTTTGCCTCAATTTAATTCAAAAAGACAATATCAGACGGTTGACATGCACCGACCCCGAGTCGAACGGGGGCCTTCCACTTCCGCACTTCTTCAGTCTGAAGGTCCAATGAATGTGGATGCACGCCATGTACTATCGGTGCTTTCCTCATCTCACTGTCCCATGATGTATACAAGACCTTTCTGCCCACGCTCTGGGGTGGATTCATTAATTATTCACTTTTGTGGAGAAGGTGAGCGCTTTTCAACTGACTTCCTACAATATGTTCAGGCCGCCCACGCATTGTACCAGGTTCTCTGATCCCCTCTACAGCTGGATATAGGCTAGACTTTTTTAAAATTTAACCAACCGGGGCACTCGTCCCACTTTATTCAAAAAAAAAGTAGAGATCTCTACGTTGACATGCACCAACCCCGGGTCGAACGGGGACCTTCCACTTCCACTCTTTTTGCTACGTGAGTGGGGGAGGATGCACGCCATGTGCTATCGGTGCTCTCATTCCTCTACGTTGCACCCGGATTTATCCTCGACTTTTTCAACTAAGCACTGGCGCGGTCTCATTAATAGTAATACGTTCTGTCCAACAAGGGAACTGAATTCCATGGCCAATCACGATCCCTGCAACACTGTAGACGCCCCACTCGACTCAATGACACCCCGCGTCGAACGGGGGCCGTTCGCTGAATTCCTAAACTCTGTGATTTCGCTGCAGTCTTAAACTCTCCGATTTTGTCCCCGTCACATGTATTTCCCCAACCTGGTGAAGGTAATTTTGCGATCCCAACGACGTGCACGCCGCGGGGCTGTACAGGTTTGCGAAAATTGGCAGCTTCGGGTTGAGGTGCTGTTGCCCATGTTTGCTGATGCACGCCGGGCAGGGTAGCGCACCATAGCTCTGTTGAATAAGATTATCTAAAATTCTATTCCCTTTCCATCGATCCACATCCGCGACGGACATCTGCATAGTATACGGCCGGGTCCGAAAAAGCGACATCACACTGTGAACGTAGCCAGGCCAAAGAACAAATACGACAGGTATTCCTGTTTAGGTTAATACAGGGGAGGAAAGGAGGGGGAGGGGGAACGCGATGAAAGAAGGGGAGAGGAGAGGAGGGAGGATGAGGGTCGGAGGACGACGGACGGGAGAAGGGGGTGAAGAAGGAACAGACCACGCGCACGAGAAGCTGGGCAGCGAGACGCACCGCCGTAACCCCAGCGCGATGCGCTCCCCCCCTCCCTTTTCATCGTTCTGCTTGGTGTCGTTCTTCCCCTCCACGATTCCGACCTCCATGTCCTCCTCCTTCTCCCCATATCTCTCGCCGTCGCCCTCGTCAGTGACATCCCCAAGGCGCGCGCAACGCCACGCCGGAAGTGCTGGTGCTGGTCGTAGTGTCGGCGGTGTCGGCGCTGGTCGTGGTGTTGGTCATGCCGGTGGTGCTGGTAGTCATGGTCGTCATTCTCGTCGTCCGACCCATCATAAAGCGACGGGCGGCTCCATTCCGCGCACCGGCGTTTCTATAAGGGGCGGAGGACTAACCCAGAACGGTCGCCGGTAGCTGGTGGTGGAAGTAGCTGCCGCGGGAGGAGTCGCAGCCCAAGTCGCGGAAGAGGAGCCGGTCATCAGCACCGGGCTGGATGTGGCGCTAGCCTTAAATCGGCAGAGCGAGTACACGGGAGACGACGTGGAGTCCGGCCGCCAGACTCCACCGGACTCCGGCGTCGTGACGGAAGTGCGCTGTGCCCCACAACAGGTGCGTGGCCGGCCCTTCTTCGATGTCCACGCGCGCAGGCAGTGTGCTGCGAGAGACGAGAGGTCAGTAAGGAAGAGAGGAAGCATGCATGGGAATAGATGGTACATAGGTACATAGTGCTAGTTAGGGCGGAGAGATGGAGTAACCGACTAGCAGACCAAGAGGTGCGCCCCTGGGCGAAAGTATCTTGCGTCTTTGGCGTCTGGATGAGTATAACGACACGAGTAGTGGAAGGCAAGTCAGATCCTAGCAGATACAGAGTATCCCAAGAGCTGAGGGAGGGGTAGTCAGTCGTCTATACTGGCTATTAAACGGCGCTGCGGGCGGACATGGTGGTGGTAAGCACGAAACAGGTGTGTGTAAACAAATGTCAACAGGGTGGTGCGGTTTGCTTTTTGGCTTCCTACTATCAAGTTAAATACTCCTGAGGCTGGGACAATCTGGGCAAGGAAATCAAACGTCGGCGTCAAGATGTACTTGTCTTTAAAACTAGGCAGGCTTTCGGATTTTTCGCGTCAGCTTGGCGAGCTGACTCGGAATATTCGCTTGGATCTCGACCTCTCCGTTCACGACCTCAAGAATATTATTTCTGCCTGGATTTACTCAATGAGACGTCCATTTAACCCTGCCGCGCGCCAAAAGAAGAAAAAGGAGGAAAATATTAACATGCGCTGATGCACCGACCCCGAGTCGAACGGGGGTCTTCCACTAAGACTCGAGACTCCTGCGATGGGATGTGGACGCACTTATCCTGCTCCTGGATTTATCGAGCACTTTTTTTAGCAACCCCGGCACTCCATTCAATGAGCTGGGAAAAAACTCTAAAGCCCCATATCCATGCACCGACCCCGAGTCGAACGGGGGTCTTCCACTAACATTGTTCGCTACGTGGAAATTGTACCTGGATGCCCACCGTGTGCTATCGATGCTTTTCTCCTCATCATATGCACCTGGCCATGGATTCATTCGCCACTTTTTGAACTAAGCTCTGGGCGGACGCATTAATCAGCTCCGGCACCGACTCATTCATTTTTTCCCCAAGAGGTGAGCGCGTTTCAGTATTTTTAAATGATTCCGCTCGTGCGTGCAGGTGCTTTCGTCCTTGAGGTTTCTCTGCACCTTGATTTATGGGGCACTTCTTCTACCACGACAGTGAGCCAGAAAAGAAAAGGCTACATACCAACTAAGGATGCACCGACCCCGGGTCGAACGGGGCCTTCCAATGAGTCGGGTATTATGTGAAGATTGTACGTGGACGCACTCCGTGTGCTACCGGGGCTTTCCTACATTCATATGTACCTTATTTTATACGATATTCTTTCAACCACCTCCGGCGTGGACTCATTATTATTTGTTTCCAATATTTTCAGATGATATCGCCTGTGCTTGCAGGTACTTTACTTTAATCCTCTCTTTGCACCTGCATCTATAAAACACTTATACCACCGCACTTGCCTCAATTTATTTAAAAGAGGTCAGTCTTGCTTGTGCATGCACAAACCCCGAGTCGAACGGAGGCCTTCCGCGAAATTATGTAAATACTCAGAGACGAGTCCGCGCCATCTTCGTCGCTTCGTTACTTCGCTTAGCATTGGGGAAGTTCGTGAGTTTGATCGTATTCCGTGAAGTTTGTGACTTCAGCTGGATTTAGTAGAACTTCGTCACTTCCTCTGTACATCGTGAAAGCTCGCAACTTACTTGAGTTTTATGCCCGGACCAACAAAGGTCACCGGTGTACACTGGAGGACATCCACTGTCACCGGTAATCAATGGGATATGATGGACATGATGGATAAGATAACGACTGCTACTAGCATCCAATGGATTTATCATTGTGTTCAGTGGATTGCACTGTAAGTACAGTATGAATTCAGTGGACTCCACTGGATTTTCACAATTTGATATTCACAGAGGATCAAATGGAGCACATGGTGAATTTCAGTGGATATCCCGTCAGATCCAGTATATTCATACCAACTACCACTCTATGGTCCACTTTTTAATGGGGGCAGGTGGAGAAGGGGGGCAGAACAAAGAGGATGAACTTGCTGCTGAGTTCTGGGAGAGTAGAGGGCACTTACTACTCTGTAGTGTATTCCTCATTGCATAACTACACTGAATTTCAGTGGATATGTCCTCAGATCCAGTGTATTTATGCTCGGGGTACAGTGGAATCCAGTAACAATTACAGGAAATCATATTGGATCTGAATTATTTATTCTTGAAATACAGTGAAATCCAGTCAATATCCCATGAAATCTGGTGAGATCCGGCGTATATTAGAATTTATCAAAATGCTGGGGATATCTTGTTCTAAATACAGTGGATACGGGTAATCGATGAAGTGGATTTTTGCCTTGGGTTCACTAGATTACACTGGATATTTTCTGGAATCCGACGCGTATAGAGCACAGGCTAAATGCAGGCAAACAATGTATTTATAAATCATTGTAGCAGTCAATACGGGGATGGGTGCAGTGCAGTTTAGTGGATATTTAAAGATCCGGTGGAGGTGACTGGATGTGACGACCCACCACTGAAGTCCACTGTACGTACAGTAGAAATCCAGTGGAGTTCAGTGACACGGACCGGCTTTGCCGGTCCGCGCATATTACTGGCACTGAGATAACCACACGCATCACGCTCGGAAGATTGCCGAGGTCGGCTGGTTAGGGGTGTGGGTTAGGTGGTTTGGGATCACGGTTAGCGGTGTTGGTTAGTGGTTTTGGTTATAGGTTGGGGTTCAGGTTAGTAGTCAGGGTTAGTGGTTAGTGTTAGGACGAGGGATCTATAAAAAAACGAGAGGGACTTGTGCAAAATTGCTGAGATGCTGCGGAATTGATGGCCTATCAATCTTTGGGCTGGGGAAATGCTCGCTTCCATCAATAAGTGTTCGGGGGTCTGGCTGAACACCTATGCTACTCATCTCGTATGTACTCCGGAAGTGATGAAATTTGACCAGAATTTAATCGAAATGACGAGCTTTCCCAGATATTCGTCGAAATGACGAGCTTTCACACTTTTCCATCAAACTCACGAACTTTCTCGTTCCTAAGTGAAGTAACGAAGTGACGAA
The DNA here is from genome assembly GCA_029282285.1 of Mycena rebaudengoi. Taxonomy (NCBI): domain Eukaryota; kingdom Fungi; phylum Basidiomycota; class Agaricomycetes; order Agaricales; family Mycenaceae; genus Mycena; species Mycena rebaudengoi. The sequence continues at coordinate 4,388,456 of JARJCX010000002.1, read as the reverse complement.
GGTGGGTACCTTTATCTCACAACTCCTCGTCGCTCCTGCATTCCCTCTGGATTTCGCCTCGTTTACCCATGTACACTTCTTCTATTCCATGGGTGACAGTCTGCGGGTGCTCCTCCATCGCGTGCGTGCGAATATATCCACCTTATATTTTCTGGTTCCAGTATGTCCCGCTCTAATGGCTCTGCCTCCTATATAACTGAACCGAATAGACTGTGCAGAACTGGATCTTAACAGCTTCCCCATGCTGACACGAATCAAAGTGGACCGACCTGGGAAGCCCTTTTGCGACATTCTTTCCCAAGTCACTGCCCCGAACTTCATTGGCACCGTCCAGCTCAGACTAGCGCACGTCGATATTGATCTGCTTGTCCTGCAAGCGATAAGCGCTGTCCTGCTTGCGGACACGGTTTCCGCGTTACACGGGAAGTCGAGCTATTCGAGGTAGAGATTGTGAGGGTTAGATCCCACCGCAGCTGGAACAGGTAAAGCAGAAAGTTCAGGCAGCCCTTGCCGAGCTCTCGGAGAGGTACATTCTGTCGGTTGCATTCTGTCCACGAGTGGACGAGTACAATAGGTGATTCCATGTGGTTTGCGTCTTCTCGGCCATCCTACCGGAGCCTCTCTTTACACTGCAATCACCGCCAGATAGTTCAAATAATATGACGTATGCATGCGTTGGATCCACTTGTTTTTTTATAATTAGTCGAGTGAAGGTTGCAGGCACCCCAGAAAGTACGTCGGGTGGAGGAAACATTACCAATGCATCGGCTGCGTGAAATTGAGTTTGAGACTTGGATTTTCGGCGATCTTTTCCCACATCCATTCCAACGGCGATTGCCGCAGATCGCAGTTTCAGCCTTTATATCTGAGTCCCGGGCACGTTGCGTCGTGCTTTTATTGCTCACTTCAGCTCGTTTTTTTTTTATCGGGCTTAAATATGGCGTTTTTGTACGTGTCAAACCAAATGCTACGATGTTTATCGGTAAGAAAATTATGTCGCGTTTTTTTCACAAACACATTCGCACCATCGCTTTTAGTTTTTTAGCGTTCAGTGTTTCACTAAGTGTTCTTTCTCATTTTGAACTAGTCCATCAACACAAATTTCCGAAAATTGGCCGAACTAAGCGCTTTTTATTTATATTTCGGACAGTATATGTGCCATACAGGTGATTGAAGCGAGTTATGTATCTGCAACATACAAATGAATTCTATAATTCAGGGCAATTGAGGTCTGCAATCTAAGATCTAAAAGTGAATTTCTCTCCGAGTATTTTCTCTGTCAGTTCCCATAGCTTCGCGGCGATCACCTGGTACTGAACATCAGTATCCCGTGGAATGTCACGAATAAGGAAAGGTGTACTGGGTCAGAGCTATGCTGAGGAACTCCCGCGCTGGCGTCGACACCGTTGACGAGGTAGGCGCCTGGAATGTCTTGGAACAACGAGGTCAGTGTTGCGGCGCGAGTAATTCATACCCGGATGAGTGGTGCGACTTACTATCGATCCGCGGGTCAAATGCCGCAACGACAGTACTGGGTATTTCGGATTAGCTCGAAACGGTAATTGATCACCACTCACGTTGCTGCTCCCTGAGGAATTGTTTTCCATGCTCCGAGCTCATTGTCTACAGTGTTTCCGTCCTTGTTGATCATTCCTGGAGAGCAAGATAGCTTAGAATACAAGAGCCAGAATTTGGCCGGGAGAGCGCACCTGCACCCCGCAACATTTGATTAGAATAATCCGCGAGGTTGAGATTCGTCAGGATCACTGGGAAAAAGTAGGTCAGCTCCTTCAAAGAAAATATTGGATGAAATCATGCCGTACGGCCAGGATGGAGGCTGTAAGCCCGGAGTCCTCCCTTGGACCGCTTCGACAGCTCCAGAGCAAACAATATATTGGCGCTTTTGGCCTGCTGATACAGGTTGTAGGTCTCCCCTTTCGAAGCCTCTGGGTTTTCAAAAAATTCCAGGTCGACCCCAGGAGCATTGAATAACTTGTGTGCTTCACTGGCGACCACAACTCGGGGCGTAAATTTTGCTGTCTTGGTATCCAAAATCTTCGGGGCGATCAACTTTGTGAAGAGGAAGGGGCCGATGTGGCCTGTGGCGATTTGATTTTCAAGGCTGTCGACAGTAAGCTTGAAGGGTGCGATTTGTGCGGCAGCGTTGTGAATTATAATCTTGAAAGGCAGGACCACTTAGAATTTCCCTCAGAGACAGACAGAAAGGCACGCACATGAATTGGTTCGGGGTATACATTGACCTCCGCAGCGGACTTTCGGACAGCAGCCAAAGAAGACAGATCCAACCTGAGTCGGCGAATATTGGCTGAGATGAATTCTTTCTTGAGGGCATCTTCAGAGAGCTTTAAGCTACATATGGACCGGTCAGTCTAATAAAACGGTCCAGTTGTTATATCTTCTCACCGTTCATCGTTATATCCAGTGATGATGACCAAATTGGCGTACTTGGCTATGACACGGGCAGTCTCGAAGCCAATTCCATTGAGAGAAGTCCCAGTGATCAGGACTGTTGAAACTTAACCAGAGGGGAAGTGGAAGACAACAGAGACAGATCATTCTTTCCCTTAATTTCGTCGGCAAGACGTCAGCGACTTCTTCAGCAGTGGTGTTGGCTCCGAAAGTAGGAAGGGAAGGCATAATCGATGTGAGCACTTGAGTGAATTTAGACAGGAAGAGGAATCTGCGATATATATCATGTTGAGAAGGTCTGATGCTCTTTAACCACTTTTTCGGAGTCCGTGACGCTCGGGATATACGGATCACATTCATGGTCATCCTTTATTCCCCGACTCCCCGGCAAATGTAATCAATGGTTATGGATTTATAATCTTCTTTTATCGGGATCCCCGTCGGATCTTTCGTGGATCAAAGCTTAGAAGGGGTTCGGTCAGTTCCTTTCGTCTCCCAAGAGCTCTCTCTCTCAAATAGCCGAGTCAACAGCATCGTACAGTGGCACGTCTGTTGAATTCTTTTATTGAACATTTGAGCTGAGTAGCCAGTAGCGTTAGCTATTTTCACCTTGAGTACACTCGTGTTGGCGCGGAATTCGTATTACTCGGGCGACCAGGACCTCTCATTCCTCGTTCCTCGCTGAAGCTCCCCATGCTGCTTCCAATTTCTTCGAATTTAAAAAGGTGTCGCACGTGCCTCGTGTCTGCGATACGACATACGCAGCCATCCGAGGCCGTACGTCCATATTGAATCCGTCTCAGCGTCCTTGGTTTATGCGATTGACAGGGCAGAGGTCTAGAGATCATATTATGTTGAGATTTCGCTGTCGCAGTCGCTTTGTGAAAAAAGTAGATGAGCTGGGAGAGATAAAAAACATTTTCCCAGCCGCCGATGGAGATCCCATCAGTAACACGCTCAAAGGCGGAACTCAAGCGGACCTACTATCATTAGCCCACCTTTGCCAAACAGCCCACCTTTGCAAAAAAAAGTTGGAATATTTTGCGATATGAATACTGCCTCAATTTACTTGAAACAAAGAGTGTTCGGATTCTCCTGCTTCCCAGTAGTCGAGCACTATTTTTCTTAGAGTACATGAAGCCAAACTGAGTTCAGCATAAGGCGAAACTTTGTTTTGCAAGGGTGGGCCTTTTTGATCGCTGGCTTCGGCAACTCCACTGCAGGCTCAATTCGGCCCCAAAGCTCAAATAACTCTGGATTCGACATCTTCCAGTAGGAATGAACCTCCCTGTCAATTCCGAGTGCAAACCGACAAGGATTGCGAGTGTAGGGTCGCCATCAATTTATTTTTGCAAAGGTGGGCTAATGATAGTAAGTGCACCGATGTGCACGGAATGTCGAAGTGCGGCGGCAGTACTACACAATTCAGCTTCGGGCTCCGACGGAACCATACCCACCAAACAACATGGCCCTGATTCTTTTTTTTTTCGCCCGGCTGCCCAGCCAGTCGGTGATCGCCGAGTGATCGCCGAGATCGGAGGGTTAGGCTTGCAAAAACGGCTTGCACTTGGGCCAATTGGCTTTTTCGCGTGGGCGTGGGCACGGCAGATAGTAAAAGTACTTCATATAAGTACCCGGGTACCATTGTTCCAATTTAAGTACTCAAGTTTAGTACTCTGGCACGCACTTCAAACGAGTACCCTCAAAGTACTACCTAGCAAGGTACTTTGTATGAGTGCCTTTTTAGGTATTTTTCATGAAAGTACTCGATTTGAGTATTCATCCCAGTATAAACGCCCCGCAAGCCACGCCGTCTGAACGCCTGCATTTCGACGCGCTATAACCCGCTTGATGAATTTTATGGGACTTGCGAAGAGAATCAGAAAGAACAACCGAGAGAGGAGGCAATGAGCTGGAAACTTTCACGATATCTCGCGAATTCTGAATAAGAACGATTTGAAAGCAAGAGAAAACATATGATAGAGCCAGAAATATATGAAATTCCTAAGGCCCACTATTGCACTTGTAGCTAAATTTGTTCATGATGTCCTCCAAATATTCTATTCAATTCCTGTATTTCGCACAAACAACTCCTGATATAAATAATTGGTCTCACTTATTCTGTGCCGATTTGTTTTTTTTGCATCTTCATAGTTCCCTGGATCTACCGCGACGATTTAGCGCGTCCATGAGCTCATCCTTGGTGCTATGGAGGAGTCCAGGGGCAATAGTGTATTTGGGTGCATGTACACTTAGATAATCCCTGGGAACCGGCGTTCCTAAGCGGGACCGTGCCGTGTAATACTACCTACCTACCTACCTAGATAAATGTAATCTTTACAATATCTCTCAACGCCAATACTGGCAACTGTATCTGAGGAAGCTAGAGGGACTGTAAGTCATTTATGCGTGTTTTTGGCTATATCACATGTTTTATCAGCTGAATATGTTGTCCATACCAAAATATTAGGCTGCTGGGAAATGCTCTCGGCATGCTAAACGGCTTTCGGTGCGAAAACAACCCCAAACCATAAAATACCAAATATATAATATTTTCACAACGTCCTTCTATCACTAATTGCGCGTGAACTAGCTGAGCAGATCTATCTAGTTTTTATGTGAATCGGCAAAGAACTGACTGAGATATCGGGAATTCTTTGAAAATATCCCAAAACATAATTTTTTGGTTCGCGCTTTCCGTACTGAAATTAGCTGTAAATAAAATTGAAGTACATAAAAATTATTAACTGCTAAAAGCAATAACATTTGTCTCTAAAATTTATTTCAATCTGTTTTGGCGGGGAGTAAAGAGGTATCGACTTTGGGGCAGAATATTGATGGCTCGCCTCTCGGCCGATCGCGGCACCTGCCAAATTTCTAAACTTCGCAGACAGCTCAAGACTCATGATCACCAGCCTGTAACCACTGAAAGTGCTTGCCTCATTTTTTCAGATTTTGGTTACAGACTGGTAATGAGTCTATCTGAGTCGCGATCGGTCAAAGCGAGAAATAAAATAAATCGCCAAGTTAAGACGTGACCGAGAAGAATAATGATGGTCGGGAAAAGACTGTAGGGGATAAATAGTGCGTCGAGACCCTTTATCCATCTAGTCAATTGCTTATTCTGTCATCAGCAATTCCTTCACGGAACATATCAAGTCGGCCGTGTCGATTTCATTCCATGTGCTGTGTGAAATTCATCTACCCATCGTTACATGTAAATACCGTGGCCAACTTCCACCCGCCTCGCAATTAAACTGTGCCACGAAATGCTGCGGTGATTCTAGATAGCCAATCATGACGAATGTCCAGAGTCTATGTTCCCCTTTTTGCGACAAACCAGATTTGCCAGGACTATGCATGCTTGAACTTCGATCTTGTCATCTTCACCCTCTCTCAGTATCTTCAATGACTCAAAAACAGTGGTACCGGCAAGGGCGGGGACTCCGTCCGTCTGTTCACTGATTCTAGCAAGACCAAGGGCCGCCAAGAAACGGACGCTAACATCGTTGGATCTGATTGAAATGAGCTCAGATCTTGGGTGTCTGATCCAATTACTCACTGCAGAAATGATATTAGTTGTACGCAGAGATTTAACTGCAAGATAGTCGGTGCAGTGGACTCGTGGTCAGCGAGAGTTGCGACTAGGGCGCAGGTACGTCGTCTAACCAGTTTGTGTGCCGATTCGAACAATTCCGTGATGTAGCCCGGTAATTTTGCGTCAAGCGCAGCCCGCGCACCCGCTGACCATCGGGTGATATGATACAACGCGTACAACGCTGCTGCAACCACATCCTCCTCTTCGTCACTGACAGTGAATAGAATGAAGATGAGTGCCATGTTCAAGATTAGAATGATTAAAACTCACTGTAGGAGGGATACTAGCCGTACACAAGGATTTATGTTTATGATGGTAGGTGCAGTAGAAGTGTGGTCCGCCAAATCTCCCACCAAGTAACACGCAAATTCGCGAACAGGTACAGCCGGTGATCCAAGGAGTTCTGCAAGGTAGTCCGGCACCTTCACCTCTACGACTGCCTCCGCGCCGTCGGGCCACCAGGCAACCTGACCTAATGTCTCCAGGGCCTCCTTGACAACTGTATTGTCCTTGTTACTGGATCACGGTGAAACCTTGTTCAGGAAGAGAAGAACTGATACTCGCTGTAGGAGGGATGCCAGCGGGACACATGGATTTATTGTTAGAACGGCCGGCGCAATGGAATCATGGTTCACTAGCTCTTGTATTAGTATACAGGAAGCCTTCTGAACTTCGACACTCGGCGATTGAAGCAATTCCGTGAGGTAGTCCACCACCTTTGCGTTGATTGCTGCTTGCGCGCCGTCGGGCCACGTGGCAACCTGAGCCAATGCATTAACCACCTTGCTGATAACAGTGTGATCTTCATCCCTAGTTTTAATGTGAGAGCCATGTTCATTAACCAATGATTGAAACACACCGTAAGAAGGACACGAGCTGTGCTGCGGGTTTCATCTTCAAGAGGGTCGATGCAGTGGACTCGTGGCATGCCAGGTTCCGCACTAGCTGGCAAGATGCGTTGCGGATCTTGACGTTTTGAGATTGAAACAGTTCTGCGATGTGGTCTACCACTGCCGCATTTACTGCAGCCTCTGCCCCGACGGCCCATCGGGAAATCGAGGATAGTGTGTCTATTGCCGCCACTACAACATCGGCATGAGTGTCCCTGAGCAAGGATGAAGTCACATCTAGCAACAAAGACGCAAAGCTGACCGCAGGAGGGAAACCAGCCGCCGCACACAGGGTTTCAGCTCAAAAACAGCAGGTGCAATGGCCTCGTGAGATGCCAGGTTGTCCACTAACCGACAAGACCATTTTCGGACCTCTGCACTTGGTGATTCAAGCACCTGCACAATATGGTCCAGCATGTTTGCGGAGACCACTGCCTGGGAACCAGCTGTTGAGATGGCAATCTCAGCTAGCGCATATGTCGCATCCAAGACAACCCCAATATCATCACTACTGAAGATCAGGACTGGGTCGGGTGCGACTCTTCAAAGCTCACCGCAAGAGGGCGACAATGGGCGCATATGGCTCTAATTTCAGGATGGCTGGCCGAATGGATTCGTGGCATACGAGGTTTCCTACTAGCCAACATGCCCATTTCCGGACCGTTGCACTCGGTGATTTAAGCAATTCCATGATACAGTCCAGCACCTTTGCATCCACTACCGCCTGCGCACCTTGGAGCAGTGAAGAAACCTGACCTAGTGCATATGCAGCTCCGTCGATAACATCAATCTCTGTGTCACTGACTCAGGATTGAGTCATCGTTCAAAAGAAATAAACAAAACTCACGATAAGAAGGACACAAGGCGTTCCCATGGAATTACTCCCAGAATGGCCGGTGCAATGGACTGATGGTACGCCAGCCGTCCTATTAGTTGGCAAGACCACTTCCGAACCCCGCTGCTCTGTGATTGAAGGAGCTCCACAAGGTAGTCGGGAACCTTGGCATCGATGGTCGCCTTTGCGCCATCAATCCCTGCGACGATCCAAGACAATGCCAGTAATGCAGGCACAACAAATCCCTGATTTTCGTCCCTGATTTCCGAGACTGAGAACCGGGCCACAAAGATGAAGACTAAAATACTTGCCGCAGCAAAGACGCAAGGTGCATACACGACTCCAAGATAACCGGCATAGCGGAATGGCCCAGGTGTCCCAGTAGCTCGCATGCTGGCTGCTGTAGCATATCTCCGGACCGAACTAGTTCCGCAACTCGGAGCATCAGAACTGAATTGTTTACTATTTCTCGCACATCTTCTTCATTGGATACTGCTCTCTTCTTTAAATCAGTCAAAATCAAAGTCTTCATGAAAGGTGATGTGTATGGCCTCCTGCGGGATTTCTCAGCACACGTTCGAACAAGCCAGTCACACATACGAGAGAAGGGTTGAGTAAGCCTCCACAGTCATGCTAGAAAGCGGGTTGCCGTGATGTCCCCAAAGGAAGGCCAAGGCCTGAACGTCGTACATGACCGTCGTGAACGGCAACGGAGCCGTAAGAAGGTTGGTCGTTGGAGCCCAGAGTTCAGTAGTGCTGTCCCACCACCAGTATTGTTCACTGGGGGGCGTATCTTGCGCATTCAAGGGCGGCGTGGGGAAGGTGGAAGAGAACAGTTTGAGAGCAGTTGTCGCTTGACAGGCACAGCCTAGTGTCAATGTGCCGACTGCGGCCCAGTGATCGTTTGCTGCCTAAAGACATGAATCTATCTATTTATAAATCCCAGATTCACCGAAGGCGCGGTCCCCCCACCTGAAACACGACAATGCAAGGTGACATTGAGTGGATGTATTTTTAGAGTTTGGAATGAAGTGCCGGTGCAATGACACTTCCTCCCGAATCAGTCGGCAAACGTCCAAGAGAATCTGACGGATTGGTACCATTCACTCGACAGCGCCTTTTCGAAGTGAAGATATGCAGCGCCTGCCGAGGAACAGATCACAAAAACTGCCTCCTGACCACTAGCATGAAGTGCCCTTCGCCGCGGAAAATCGGCCATTCCGAGGGTTATGTTTTGCTGGAAATGGCCTCATATTTCTTTTTCCAAAATGGTGAGAAGGAGAATTCCGGATCGGTGGAAACATGTTGTGTGTTATCGGTGCTTCATACGATTCTTGTGCACCTGGATTTATACGGCTCATTTTGACCAAGCGCTGGCACTCACCCCAAGAATGCCATCGGAAAAATTCAGTTTCAACTGCCTGATAATATTATTCAGATGTTTGATTCCTTTCTTCGATTAATTTCCGCTGGTGTTTAAGTTTAGTGTATTTTGGGTCAGTTCAGGAAGTGTCTATGCCCACATGGAATATTTGAATCGAAATCGCAGTCTTGGCTCAAAAGAACTTCCGTTCAAGATGGACAATCGGTAGGCAGTGTCGAGTTGAAAAATAAATTCGACAGATTAGATCGAAGAGACTTGTGCTTTTCGAGAATCAATGTCCAAGTTGGTTTGAGCCAAGTCATCCCGCTCAGTTCAACCTCATCTCCTTGTCATGTATTCAGTGAGAAATTTTGAGCAGATGAAGTATTACATCCGTTTCCTTTCCTTTCGTTACACACCATCATCTCTTCGTTCTTTTCGTCGTTCAGTAAGGATACTTGAGTAGCAGATCAGTGACCGCCTTAATCGCCTCAACGCGGTAGTCGTCATTCGTAATCGTGAGGGGAACATCCCCGTCGAGGAACGTGAGCTTTTGCGGAGATTTCGTCGTGTATCTCGGCCAAGCCACATCTCCACTGCTGTTTGAGCTGGGGTTGAGCGTTGCAGCGAAGCGGATGAAGTGTGCGCCGAGGTCGCCGCCACCATAAGCGTTGGCTAGCTCTGTGCTGTGGAACTACGAGCATGATGATATTGTCGTCAGCTGGATATTTTGGACCGGAGGGCCCGAATAGGAAAACACATACCGAGCCGAGATAGGGCGTCGCCTTTCCGCGCTTGTATACTTCCGTGTATTTGTTAGAAACGCGCATAGCAAAACAGTAAGAAGGTTCACTCACAATACGCCCACGTCGGCTGTAAGTTCGCCCGATGCTGCATAAAGAACCTATGCGGCCCCTGGAACACCAAGTCACCCATAATCGCCGCGTACCGCTTGAACTGCGGCGTCAGCACACTCTCGTCACCCGTGTCGAAAGGCGAGCCGGCCGCGGGGTCCTCCGGGTACAGCGAAAAGACCCTTTCGATTTCCGCTTTGGAAGCTTTTGGGAGGTAAAATTGTTGCCAATAGTCGACCATCTGGTCGTTGGTTCTGCGTTCAACGCCGTGAGGTTACAGGAAGGAATTTTATTGAGTGGGAAAGGGCGGCTCACGTTATATTGAGAGCAGTGAACGAGAAAAGCGTCCCCTCGTCATCGTTCACGCCGTTGATGAACGGAACCTTCGAAACGGACCCGCGCTTGACGAGTTGCTGCGGGTTATCTGTCAGGAATACACCGTCTACGCGAACGATGAATGATTCAGCCAATGACTGTCAATGATAACGCTCAGTCAGCCGTTCATTTTACTTTATTTTGCATCAGAGCAAGATATAATTTACCTGGTACGAGAACATGTCGGGCGTGCTGTTAGTCGCCCTCATGAGGGTGTCGAACGGCGCCTTGCGCAGACAATCAAGCGTGTCTCGTGCGCGGGAGCAGCCCGTGTGCTGGACGATGAAATCGTAATAGCGTTGCCCGTGGGTAATGTCGCCGACCCATATTGGAGCACCGGAGTCCATGATGGCGGCGCGGAAGAGCCCTTCGTTATTCCCGCCGTTGGTCACCAGGTGCGAAGCCGTCGAGATGGCACCGGCGCTTTCACCCCAACTGCGCGAATCAGTTAAATATGTGCGCAACTCGGAAAGAAAGACATTCTCCGTACGGGAGAGCTTACATCGTGACTTTTTTAGGGTCGCCCCCGAACTGACCGATGTATCGCTGGACCCATCTCATTGCTTCGCGTTCTAAATGGTTGTTGAGTAAAGAGTTGTCATGAGCCTTGTTGGCAGTTTGCTCACGGTCGTGCAAGCCAAGATTCCCAAGACCAGCCTCCTTGACTTCCTTACTGGCCAGGAAACCGAACACTACGCAAACATCCAGGTGAATATTCGCTGTACATGGCCGGGCTGAAGAGACCCACCGTTCAGCCTGAAGAAACGGGATCAACCTTCGGATCCTCGATGATTTTGCGCTGCTTACCTGTAGTTTAAGCTGACATACACGACTGGGCTGCCGAGAGCGATACTCTGGTTGACGAGCACCGAACCGTCGGTGCTTCGAGCCGAATATATAAGTGAGGGAATTGTGGGGACAGGAAGCATTCTGCTTACGAGCTAGGATATCCAATTTCGAAGCCACCTTGAAACAATAAATCAATCCTGGGTTCAAGACGACCACGCGAACCATACCGCCGTAGATCCACTGTCGCAATTGCAAACGTCAATCAAAACAGCGAACATGCAGACGAACACGAAAGATGCGTACCACCAGAACGGGCAACTTGGAATGCGGCGCTGCATTTGCAGGTGCCATAACGTTCACAGTCAAGCCTACACATCACCCAAACTCAGCTGTGAATCCCCGCGAGCCAAATTGCTCACAGTCCTCCGACTGGTTCAACGGGATCGGCGCGCCAATGTTCCCCATTTCCTCACGCACTATCTCAGGCACATCGTCTGGCAGGACGAGCGTCTGCCGCATCTGCGGACAGATGGATCCGTACGCAGTGGCTGCGAAGTTTTGTTTGTAGCTTAGGATGGGCTGGGGGAGGTGGAGCCGCAAAGGTCCGACACTTGTGAGAAGAGTTGCTCATTGGTTAAATATGGTGGATATTGGCGTAATGCGACGCACGGAGGGCGAACGTATGGCATTCCAAGGAACTTCTTCAATGTCCCATCGGTGAAGCCAGTGACCGTTGCGTGATCGAGGTGAACTGTGGGGGCCTGTGCAGCGATAGACGAGGCCACTTGAAGCAAGAGGAAGAGGAACGCGCTGGAAGGAACCATGGCGGTGGCAATGGTGGCGCGGTGACGCTCTTGGTTTTTAAGGGAATTCGGGCTGACTTTGTACACGACCACGAGCATGGGTCTGCTGACCGCGGACATGTGCTTCTGGTCGATCATTGTTCCGTTCATCGTCTGATTCCTCTCACGGCGAGCTTGACGCAGTCTTGACACTTCATTCGAATAAATTCCGACCTAGCCCTGGGGCCGATACGGTTCGACGATGGAGAGACGCGATGCGTGCTCTACTAATCAACAGCATCGCGACCGAATAAGAACTGGAATGGGCTGAACGTTTTGGCGTATCCCGACGCAGCGTCTGCACGTCGCAATGAAAACTAGGAAGGCCGTAGAACAAATACGACAGGTATTCATTTTTAGGTGGGAGTTGGGGAAGATCTTATTTACACCGAACGAATGAGGATCTATGTATACCCCCAAAATCCACATCTACCGGAAACACCGGGATAAATGTCGTGAATCAAGCTGTCCCCGCGCTCGGGAACAGCACCGGCTGCGCCATGTCCACTAGATGCCGCAGCGAAAAGGGAAGGGGAAGATGAAAGAAAGAAAGAAAGCGCAGTTCCCCGCCATAGCGATCGGAGTGAAATGCCGCCCCACCAGATGCGGGGCCGACGCCAGAGCCAGAGACGCGGGCGCTGGCGCGAGTGGTGGCCGTGTCCACGACGCGCAGGTATTGGCCGTGCCCACGACGCGCCGCGCCGCCGCAGGTAGTATCATACATAGGCGGAAGATTCGAAGTGAAAGAGAAAAGAACGAAGTGAAAGAAAAAAAGAACAGAAAGGCCTCGAAGACTACGCGCTGCTGCTCTATCAACGGCCTACGCCAACGTCCGACGCAGAACGTGGGCCGAGTGCAAGTCCACCCCGCGCACGTTGAATGCGAGCCTATCTAAGTGACGGGGATGATGCACGAAGGAAGAAGAACGTCACTCCACCGCAGCCAGTGGCCGACGATAGAGGCAGATGACGCTTGCACCCAAGTCCCTGCCAAAAGCCAAAACAACCCGCCAAAACAACTCCCTCCCCCCCCCCAAAAAAAAGATAAAATATAATTCAAGCATCCGACGCATCTGCTCCTTATGATGCGAAGCTTCGCCGGCGTCTTGCTCGTCGTCCACGCACACAGCGTCGGCGTCGGAAGGGGTAGGAGTAGCCGGCTCCGCGTCCTGTAGAAGGGCGTATGTAAGTATGAGAGGGGAGAAAAAAAGTGGGGAACGCGGTGGAAGGAGGGGAAGGGAGAGGGGGGAGGATGAGGGACTGGAGAGGGAGGAGAAGAAAGTGTGGCGGCGGGAGGAGGGGAAGGAACAGACTACGCGCACGGCAGTAACCACAGCGCGTTGCGCTCGCGGCCCATGCGCCACGCCGGGCCCTTGCGCTCCTTCCCCTCCCTTCCCATCGTTCCTCTTGGTATCGTTCTTCCCTTCCATGATCCCGACCTCCATGTCCTCCTCCTTCTCCCCATATCCCTCGCCGTCGCTCTCGTCAGTGACATCCCCAACGCGCGCGCAGCGCCACGCCGGTGGCGCTAGTGCTGGTCGTGGTGTCGGCGGTGTCGATGCTGGTCGCGGTGTTGGTCATGCTGCTGGTGCTGCTATTAGCGGACGTCCTCCTTGTCGTCCGACCCGTCATAGAGCGACGCCAACCCCGCGGACGGAGGACTAACCCAGAACGCGTCTCGCCAGCAGCGGGGAAGTGGTTGGGAGTAGCTGCCGCGGACGGAGTAGCAGCCCCAGTCGCGGAGGAGGGGCCAGGATATCAGTACTGCGCGGGCGTCGTGGGGCTCTAACCGACATTCGCTCGCAGAGAGGGTAAGCGGAAACCGGCGTGGAGTCCGGCGTCGTGGCAGAGGGGACGCAGGCCCGAGCGAGCTTCGTGGCCGACGTCCACGCGCGGAGGCAGCGTGCTGCGAAGGACGAGAGGTCAGTAAGGCAGAGAGGAAGCATATGCATGTAGAGACGTGGGTACATGTATCGGACAGATGGAGTACCGAAGAGCGGCGAAGACTTACGGTGTAAACAAGGGTCAACAGCGTGGCGTGGTTTGCTTCAACCCACAAGTTTGAAATTCAGGCTATGGTTTGGAGACATACCTGGGCGAGAAATTCCCGGATTATCTCGTCTCAAAACACGGGTTCCTTCTGAGTTTTTCGCGCTTACTCACAGCGAGCTGGCGAGGCGATGGATCTCAGACTTAGGGCTGCCGCCCGTTGCCGTGACGGCAACGGCCGTCGATTTACGGCCCGTGGAGTGGTCGAAAAAAATCCTGACGGGACGGGACGGTCAGACTGCTCCGCTCACCACCTCGATGATGTTGAATCGGCCATGAAATGTGTGGAGAAGTCCATGGAAGCGTGGATTGATCACGAAATCGAGGCTTCATCAAAAGTCAGAGACATTCTCGTCGGCCGTATGGAATTTGACTCCAAAAGTGGGAAACTTGTCAAGAAATCCCTCATGTTTCGCCATTACCTGAGAATCGCTTCGCCAGATCACAGCGTTGCACTTACCAAGATGATCCTATCGAGCCACAGTTTAGCCATTGAACGTCGCCGCTGGAAAGAACGGGGCAAAAAGATTGTCCCAAAAGAGTGGCGTTTATGTCGCTTCTGCTATGCTTATATCGAAGATCCAGCGCACGCAATGTTCGTCTGCCAAAAGCCCGAACTGGTTCTCCTCAGGTCAATTTTTCTTGAGAACATTGAAAGAATTATTCCCGGTATCGCGAACCAATTTTCTGATGCAGCCCAAACATTCAAGGGATTCCTGGCCCGGAGGGAAATTACCCCTCTGCTGGGTAAACTAGCCTTCGATGTCTTAAAGATATTTGAGGCCAGGCCGATTCTTCGTGTGGACGAACCCAATGCTGCAGGATGATGAATGACGCCGTCAATGTGATGCTGTCTTTTGAGTTGCTCTCTCGATGGTGCTAGGCTTGTTTTGTGCTCTGGTCTCATAGTATCATGGCCTATTCATTTTATCTTCCGAGATAATTCGTTGATTGTGGACCTTCCTTGGAAGTTGAACACACCACTATGTTGCCTGCATGCATTCTGCAAAGGGAAAGACATGCAACGATGGACTGTGACTGGTGGTGTGTGGGGAATTTTACCTGGGAGGAGAGGACTCCTTCCATACACTTGCGCACTCCGCTTGTGGTCAGGTCCCATGAGGTTATATCCACATATCCTGCCATACAAACGGTCAGCCAGATCACAGCCAGTCCTAGTGTGATCGACCCCCTGGAATGGTGTGTGCTCCGTTGACATCTTGTAGTTTATGTAAGGATAACCACCTGTACATTACTACCCGTTTGTCTTTGGTAAACTCGTTGTTCAGACATTTGGACCACGTGAGTATAATAAATCCCCCCCCCCACCTCGCCCATATTATTTCTGCACCTGCCTTTACTCAAGGTACCACTCATTTAACCTTACTGCGTGTCCAAAAACTAATGAAGAGAATTTAACCGGATAATCACCCGACCCCGAGTCGAACGGGGGCCATCCATTTCCACTTCCGCACTATTTTCGCCCTCCAATGAATGGACTTGAGGTAAAGGGCCGTGGCGGTGCCCGGCATGCAACTCATACTTAATTTTTGTCTTTTCTTTTGGAATATATAAAGATGAAGCAGTTTACCAGGGGCATCGTATTACATAAAGGATCATGCACCAGGGTACAGATTGCGAACAAAGAATTTCAGGCTGAGTGATCATAGCATTTCCAAGGTCGACATCATTTTAATTCACCACAATCCCCCCTAGCCACCAAGTAGTCAAGTAACTCTGGCGTACAGGACCCCCACGGCTTCGCCTATATCGCCATTTATATTACAAGTATTCAGAAAATTTGCTGGTAGCGAGTGTAATAGTCTAATAGACCATCGGGTTCGCTAACTCGACTCCTGGTCACCGAGAAGTGCGAAGGCAGTTCCTATTCAAGCATGGTTTAGGGACGAATCGCGTGAGAAAATTATGCTTTCCTATGCTCCGTCCAGTCCTTCGGCTTCTCAACGTGTCGACGGTGATCGAGGGAAATCTAGTTGCTTATATTCTGACGGAGAAAGGCAAATCCCGAGTGAATTGTGAAACTCTTCGGCAGTGAGGATCATAAGCTCACCACAGAAAAGACTCTTTCAGCTCGTGCGAAGATCATTTGGCGGGGGTAATACCAGATTCTATGAGGGTCCAACTGCACATTTAATATGCCGCAACTTTTTTTAGTGCGCCGTATTGGTGCCGCAACTATTTTAGGTGACTTGATGCCTATGCCGAAACTTTTACACCCTATTGGTACCTCCAAAAAAGTTGCGGCACCAGTCGTGTTGCCGCAAATTTTGTTTTGAGATGCCGCAACTTTTTTTCCTCCAGTGCCGCAAGTTTTAAGATGGTTCAGATTTGCTCATGTATTCTTGGGTACTGTATAAAGGTGCAAACTCGTTGATCACGACAGCAGTGAACAGACCGATGGCGTAACACCTTTTGCAGTTAAATCAGCAAGTGCTAATTGACCATGGGTAAACTCCCCAATGCCTAAGCTTAAGGCCGTAGGATTCTGCGAGTCACCTCTTTCGGTGACCCTGATGGGGCCACCCTTTGCTATGATGCCCCTGTGCAGTGCATTGTCGCAAAAGTCCTTTGTAGAAGATAAGTTGGTATAACTAAGTATAAGGTGGTATTGTCAGTATATGGCTCTTCACATCATTCTGAGTACACTATTATCTTTGGACATCTTTGATACTTGATCTATGTATATCTATCAGCTGTATGATAGCATAGCAACAATTCATCGATTATCCTCTTCCCCCACATCATTTGTGCCCTCTCTGTGCTCCTGCACCCGCACTCGAGTAGCTCCTTGTCTTCTGCGAGCTCCACTGGCTTTTAGCCACCTCGGTTTATTTTCTGATAGGTATAAGCTTGTAAGGTTTTTGGGGGGCCTATAAATGTCAGAATGGGGCTATCCTGGGTTATAAGGACTTACAGAGGTTATAAGGGATTACAGGGTTATAGGAGGTTATCGCAGCTTATAACTGGCCAAGGTAAAATTTCGAGGTACTTTGTAGTACCAGCAGGAAGGAGAGTAGTTACTTTACTTGTAGTTAGAATCATTATTATTAAGTATCAGTTAACAAGGTAGGCCAGGGTCAGTCTTCAGTAATTATATTATAAAGTGTTGAGGACTCAAATTACATTCAGAGTATCTATTATCAGTGCAGGGAAAAGCTCAGATGTCACCAACACAGTTTTGCGCCGTGCTCAGCGCTCGGGTTGGAGCTCCACTCCACCTGCTCCACAGCTGACCGAAGTGCCTGTAAATTCACTCCAAAAACGGCGTTTTTTTTTGGTGACTGTGTGCTCCATCAACATCTTGTAGTTTATGTGAGGATAACCACCCGTACATTACTACCTGTTTGTCTTCGGTAAACTCGTTGTTCAGACATTTGGACCACGCGAGTATAATATATCCCCCCCCCCCTGAGGCCGACTCGGCAGATTAGGATATTGGGACAATATATAGATGCCTCTCAGCCCTCAATGCCCCACAATATCACTCAAGGATATATTGAATTATAACTACTTATACTCTAGTTGTAAGCCTAGTATAAGTCACCTGTAACTCGCTTATAAGCCTGTAACCCTTCCTAGCCCCTTATAGGCGATCAGGCCCATTTGCGACAATTGTCTACTTCAACAATCCAGCTTCAACTTCGATGCTGACTTGTCTCCCAGAGGCAGACATCGACTATTTCAACTTTCGTACCTCAAGATATTTGTTTTACGTCTGCTTTTTGACGCGTGATCCACACGGTAGGTGATTTTCAAATGCCGCTCCTTTTGCCTTTTAGTCGGAGTTTAAAATTTGCTCAATAGCAATTTGATGATGTTTCCTCCGGCTTTCCAGCAATACCTTTGTGAGGGCCTCAATCTCTTCCATAAGCACATATACAATATGTATCAACATGTGGGTCAAATCCCTGTCCTCATAAACCTCTTTGAAGCTCCGAAATTGGCCAATCTTGTTTTCAGATCTGATTATAATCGTACAGCATGTGGTGTACATAACCTGGAAGTTGCGGCATTTGAAAAAAAAACTTGCGGCATAAGCATAAAATCACCTAAAATAGTTGTGGCATATTAAATGTGCATTTGGACCTAAGTAATATGCTACATACAACAACCCCCGTGTCGTAGTATGCTTAGCCAGCCCCGAAGCACTTGATTTGAGCATAATAGACCCTAACTACGACACAGGGGGGTTTTGTATCAAGTATATTACTACTAGATGCGAATGCGAAGAACATCCGATGCATACAAATAGGGAAGTAGAAAGTCACTAGGACCACGACTCTCCCAAAAAATAGTCTCGAGGGGCGGCGAGGGGCGGGTTGAACGCGGAGATCGAGACGATGCGAGAGATGGAGGGGGTGGAGGTGGAGACTAGGAGGAACATCGTTGCATGGTCCGTCGGCGATCAAGAAGCTCGCATAGATAAAAGTGAAGTTGGGTGAGCGAGTGCGGCCATCTCTCTAGCTCTGGTAGAAGCAGAGGGCTCACATGGTGGATTGCCCAGTCGGTCTTTGGATTGTGGTCTAGGAGTGGAAGCTACGTCATCGCAGGAAAAAGACGGATCTCAATGATCGGAAATTTGCGGATAAACGAACCAAGGGAGTCACAACGAGGATAAAGATTGGGTCATTTCCAGTTGGTTCTGGGAAAAGCCCGGCTCCGCAAACAGGTTGCGGAACCACAGACAGAACGTCGCGTGCACAGTGAGTGGTAGCAAGATACTCAGCTTCACATGAAACAACCGCTTGCTGCTTTGAGCTCCAGGACAGTGGCGACCGTGACAAGAAGTTTAAAGATCAGAATGTCCTAGGAAAAAATATTTGGAACGAAACTGCAGCCGCTGATGAAATAACACCACATCCCTGCGAACTTCTTGAATCAGTCTGTCAATTGGTCCCTCGATCACATCCCAGGCCTCGGAAGCCGTCCAGCCCCGCGGGATCATCCACACAATATTATTCAGCCCACCCACTAGTTTGGAGCTCGTGATGTGCATGGTGACCACCACGCGTCGGGAGGCTTGCCCTTGATACAACATCACGGCATGCATCTCCAGTCGTCTTCCACTGCGCGCCACCTGCGGAAGCCCCGTGCGCAGGTGAAGGCTTTTTTCGTCCTCGTCGGACGCGTTCTCCTCAGGATACACGTTTACATTAGTCTCGCCCGACTCCTGATAAACGAATACTAGGAAATTTGGCTTCTTCGGGTTCTCGTGTATAAATTCAATTTGGCGGAAACATATCGTTTTCATCGACCGCAGAAAATCGTGCGTCAGGATGGCGGGGAGGAAATTCTTCTCTCGAGTTGTAAAGTTTTTTTCGGGGAATTCTTGTGAAACGTAACCAAAAGGTCGGCGCGAAACACAGTACTTACGAAGTTTCGCCAATCGCAGACTCTCGCACATGGAGCGGTGGCCATCCCGCCAGTCGACCGACTGGCACTTGGTGGAACAATAGTCAGCCCGCGTGCATATCGAGCAACACTTGAACTTTGTCCTCGGACCGGTTACATGGCACTGTGGAAGATGAGCAGGCAATGCGGACCAGACGACGGAACCTACTTTCAGATTCGAACAAACTTTGTAGGACGGCCTGCTCTTTGCTTCCCAGGAATTTAACACTCCTATGCGATCCTGAGCGGAGGCCGAAAACCCACTCCACTGCTCGGCGAATTGCGTTTTGTTCAAGTAGAGTTCAATTGCCAAATCGACGGCGTCCTGGAAAACCTCGCGCAGCTGCCAGACCACCCTATAACTGACCAGAGCAGCGCGCAGCAAATGTTCCAGGATTCGCGCCATTTTTTGGTTTGTATTGCCCTCATTGGTGTCGGCGGATGCCGCGTACATGACAATTACCCGCGGGAGGCCGAATTTTAAAGCCCGTGCAATGTAAGGGTATCCCTGGGGCTGTTCCACCATCAAGGCGACGACAATGAAGCACACGTTGAGAGACTTTTTCGCAGCTGCGCCATGAAGTGTGGATAGCATTGTTATAAATTTATAATTGCCCGAGAGAATTGACTGGAGCGAAGTGCGACATCAAGACCACCGTCACCCGTCATGAACTGCATACATAACCCGAGAAATGCGTCCATCTCGGCATAATTTGGGTGCGCGCATGCGCGGAAAAACTGTGAAGCGACTGTTGTGACGAGATCATTGAGACTTCCATCCACACCTTCAATGGCTTCTCTCAAGCGGGAGGGGTTCCCGTTAATATCGGCGAGAACATTCAAAAGATCGGTGACCGTGTCGAACACCTCCTTTTTCCAGAGGTTGTCGTCCTGGAGGATAGCCTTCCAGGTCTCAGCAAACATGTGGTGCACACCCGGCGTAGAACACATGAGTTTGCGCGTCTGCTCATGACCGCCTAGTGAGGCCAGGAGAATGATGAGCACGATGCGCACCGCAGCAGGGTCAACAGGGTGGAACCCATCTATTGCCTCGGAGAAGGTGTAGAAGAAAGCCACCCATTTCGACATGCGAGGCCAAAGATCTGGGGAAGCGTCTAGCGGGAGTATACGGGAGCGTCCCATTAAATACTTGAGCCCGAGTAGCGCCCAATAGGCTCATTTGATTCTGGAAAGCACGCTGGGCGTCAGGGGGGGCTGATCTAACAAGGACGGCTCTGGAATACCAGAGACGTCGAGGCTCAGAAGGAGGCAGGGGAATATGAGCACTGCCTGGGAATCAGGTAGCTTTGGAATCAAATTGAAAGCCCGGAAAGAGCATTGAAAGATCCAGCAGCAGCACCTTCCGCGAATGGCTGGCGAGTCGTTAGAGTTTGGGCTTCGCAGTGAAAAAAACGCACCCTGATGGCATCCTGCATGCGGGCGATATTTTGACGATCCTATATCTGGTGCATATCGGCGCTGAAAATGGCTGAGACTAAACGAATGTAAGCGGAACCAGGAATGAGACAAAAAACGCGGTGGACGTGGTTTGGACGTGGTGGACTACTAGGCGTGTGACGTAGGCGTCACATCACACCCTTCTCTGATAAGTGCACAAAGACCTCTGCAAAAAACAGATCTATACACCTCGGCCCCAAATATCGGGATGATATTACCATATATTAGTGTGTGTGCTTCCCATAATCAGAATTCTCTGAAGATTTCTGGTTGTGTCGGATGCTTAAAACCCTCGCTGGGTGCCTAAAAAGAGAGTCTCTTCTTTATCGCATGTAAAAAATTATAGGCGCTGTCCTAATGGGGTTGTGAGAGTGGCGGGCGGAGGAACGGGGAGCGGCAATCAGCACAGCAATGGGTGTGGCCTGGTGTGGCGGCTTACCGGTGGTGTGTGGCGCGCATTGACACTGAGCTGATGCAGATGGTGGGCGCATGCGCCTCATTTAGGTGCGCTGATGTGATGGCACGGCAGGACTGTGGAGTGGAGGAGGCTTGGAACGGAAGAGACGTTGTTGCGGGTCAGGGTGTAATAGATTGTTACTGATGGGGCATTGCGCGCGCAGGGATTAGAAGCTGTTTGGTCAGAATTCATTAGAGAATGTGAAGGGTAGTTAGTTGAATCAATTCAGCGTCGCAGATATTTAGTGGTCCGCCGCTTGCATGTGCGCGGTGCGCCAAGCTGGTTGGTTCATTGTTAGTCTGATGCTGAGTTTACAGGAACTGAGGGTGAGTTGATGCCTCACATAGATGAAAAAGGACAGTGAGGTCAGTGTAGTTACCCTCGGGCGCTTCGGGAACTCAGCTGGGTCAGCGCCTCAAGTGGCACAATTTCGGGCATCTCGCGCATCCGGAGATCAGCGGGATCAACGAACTTACTTACGGGAGCAATGGCGTTCCTGCGGCCGTTGTGGATGAAAAATGGTATTCTATCAGCGGTTCTTGATGGATTGAGGAGATCAGGAGTTCAATAGAAAGGCAGGACCGAGGAGAATCCGATTATGAGGCTCTTTTTTCCTGCACCACGATATATAAAAACCACTGGCATCATATATGGTGAATGTCTGTACTTGCAGCATGTTGGCACTATTTTATTCACAGGGGGTGTGGCTTACGGATATTGGACCTGAAATTTTGTAACATTGTCAGAATCAGTATTCTGACGGGTCTGAAAGGTCACCCGCTGATGGGGCACACCGGAAATACAGTGCAAGGGCTGTGGTGAGTCGTGTCGTGTTGGCTGCGGAATGCAGTCAGCATGGATTTTGTGCCCCTTCTTTCTGATGCTGGATTGAGACCAGGACTCCCTGTGGGAAAGACTTTGGGTGAGAGAAATGTGCATTGGAGGGGGGTGGGAGAATCCACCATGTCACTATGCCTAGTGGCCGTTCTGATGCTCTAGCATAGTCGGCTCATGTGTGCAACGAATTGTTTAGAAACTGGAATAATGCTAGAGGTGAGAGTTTGGTAGGAGGGGTATTTTCATATGGGGAATCGACCCATGTTATCATTGAGGCAGTCAGCCGACGGAAGCAAGATCATTTTTGGACCACAATGTCGGGTGGTCCAGGGGCTGTTTGCCAATTTAGGTTAAAAATGTGCCCCTTTTGGATGGGTCTATAGCACAATGGGGTTGGGTGTGAGGATGGGATTTTTTGTGAGGGGTGGAGAATCCAAATCTGATAAGAGAATGTGCAGGCTGTAACATATGTTACCAATTGAAAATAGCAACTTAGGGGGTATACCAACGAGAACGTGAAAATGAGATGGAATAAAGCTGGGGTTGCTGAATAGCGGCAACCCGGGTTGCATCACCAAGGGGGGGTTACTGATTAGAATTACCCCTCACAAAAAGCCCGGCATTTGTTTGGACTCTTTTGATAGTTTGTGATGGCCTCATGGCTTGCGCCAAGTTATAACTTGGAGTAAAGGGCCGTGGCTTCGCCCGGCAGGCAACTTGTACGTGATTTTTTTTTCTGTTGATAGTAGCTCATGATCTCATTTGCTAAATACAGCTTTGTGCTTTGGAGTTAAATTACTGCATTCCTGAAAATAATGGCATGCACCCCCTTTTTTTTTTTGCTGTTCTCCATTAGGAATTGCGTGGCTGGGCAGTCGTGGGTTCGACGCCTGCTTCATCCTTTGTAAAAAATATTGAACACTGCTGACAACATCTAAAATTACATTTGAGAAATACGGAAATCTACACATTGCACCTAGTACACAAATATTTTATTTCCAGCTCATCACTCTACTGAATGCATGACACTTGTCTGTGACAATGGAATAATGGGATGTGATAAAGACATTACATCCAAGTCTCCTATAAATTTCCCTGGGTGAGAATTTATTAGAAGATGACTCAAATCAATGTTCTGTGTGCTCAACTGGGCCCCAAAGTCCTTGAGCATTATCACCTTCAGCTTAAAAATCATGAGGCTCATGTTTGACTTCCCGCACTACTCATTGTCAACCTTCGGTTGACTCCTCGCAGGCAGAACGGAAATTGCCGAGCCCCCACATCACGCCAAAAACGTCCCCGGTTGGAAAATGCCGACAGCTTGATCCGAGGTGGCAAAAAACTTTTTTGTTTCTTCCCCGAGTAACTCCTATTTCCCCGAGTATGTAAACAGGTGCAATTGTACAGCCACTAGTTTCATTAGTTTTTTTTTGAACTGAATTTAGGGGCTGTGTCTAAATTCATTAGACACATCCACTAAAAAGTCCCTCCACGTTTAGCATCTCTAATGAAAAAAAGGAGAAATTTTGTAGTCTGAATCTACTGGCACCGGTCTTACCGCAGCTTAGATTACCGTGATCAAAGCGTGACTGCACGTGAATTCTCCCATGCTCCCAATGCGGAATACACGCTCGCAAGCCGTATCTGAGTGATATACCAAAAGAAAGTGTGCCTAAAGTGATTAATTAAGTTCGTTAAAGCTTCCTGAGCTTTCCCGAAGCAAAAGTCTCAAGATTTGGCCTCATTGCATCAAAGTAAGAGCACAATCGACGATTAGCCCGCGAATACATCAATTAAAAGCTCAAGACTGTATCGAAACCTCTAGGATGTTTTTAAGTGGTCTTGCTGGCAATACATGCCATTTATATGTTGGTAGACAGTGCAGGGCGATGGAAATGGGCTCCCATCCCGATTCAGCCCATGGGAGAGTTCATGTGCAGTCACACATTGATCACGGCAATCCAAGGTCCGGTAAGACCGGTGCCAGCAGATTCAGACTCCACATAACGTTCATCGACTATCTTTGAACATGTGGAGTCTGGCTATGTGAGACTAGAAATTTTGGTGCCCTGGAGTTTGTAAGGGACGTACATATTACATAAGTACTCATAATTAGCCCCGTGCCTAGATCGCCACACTGCTGGGGTGTTGTCGTTGGCCTGAAATGGAAGGCGTTAGAAGCGGAGGCGCAACCCGACATCCGACATGCTGCGATGGCCGGGTCACGTGTTTCGGCGCTCTTTTAAGACAACATAGTGTTACATAAGTACGCATCCTCCATCTCCTTGACTTGATTCATATATATCCAGCCGATACTTCAGGTATGCGCGATCTGACGCCAGAGTCTTTGCCCGCTTTTCAGGAGTTGCCAAGGGAGTTGCTCTGGCGCCAATTTGCCGCTATCCGCCGTTGAAACGGAGTCAATTGACACTTCTATCGTGCATAAATATAAATGGATCCGGACTTCTGGTAGATGACTCCTGGCCCACTACATCGGACGCAAGATCTGTATCACCTCATCGCTCTTGTTTTCCCAACGGGTCAAATGGTCGGGCTCGGCTTAGGATGAGAATAATCTCCATAGCACCTCACGGATTCTATGCAAGACGGGAGAGGTTCTTTCCATCCACTCTGAATCACTTTTCTTGCGATTTAATTGGCTTGCATCTGAGTCGCGCGAACATGTGACCACCTCCTTCTCTTATGGCCATCTAGGGTTCTGCCACCATGGCATGGATAATTCTATTTGGAAACCCGGTTTCCAAGAAACCCTCCAAATTAGGCAATGCTGCCGCCGAACTCCCGGTGACGCTGCCGTACTTTATAATTAAGAAAGCTCCTTTTATATACCATCCTTCGAGCTGAAAAAAATTGCAATCCCTATAAGTAAAGTGTAAATCCTCTTTCAATGTTTCTGCCTGCCGCTGAATGCCTGTTATGGTGAGAAAATACGGCGAACATATGTCTGATGGGATCAAAACAAGCTCAACATACCTCGGCACGTTCACTATACTCACCCAATGGTTTGGAATAGTCTGGGACCTATTCTATTTCATGGAGTAGAATCCAATAAATGTCGCCTGACACTATAAGAAATATCCTTGAGATGATATATGCTTCAGACGCAAATTTTCAGCTTTATGATTCAAATTGCATTGGTCAGTTTCCTGTTGCCCATTCCATACAAAAATATTTCCCTGAAAGCTTATACATGGCGACACGAGGTTAAACACCGTCCTGATTGTTTCAAGTCTCGGAATGCATCGAAAAGAGGGGTTTTGCGGAAGGGCTCTCCGGCATCGGTGATGGAGACCCCATTTGGAGGGGTTCCTCCCGGAAACCGGGTTTCCAAATAGAATTATCCCCATGGCATTCAGCGGTTTTCACGGCCCTGGGCGTTCAAAATCCTCAATTCTTCCATCTTTTGTTACCTTGCTTGACAAGGTCTCTCCAAACTCATAATTGCACCACTTTTCATACCACCCGGCTTGATCCGCTTCCGTATCTCTCCGAAGGTGATGTCAACTCGTCGGAGACTGCCGAACCAAGTTCACTCGATGCTCTGTTTCCGCCTGAACTTTCAAGTACTCTATCTACTATTAAGACACATCTGCACATTCTCATCAAATGCGGCACATCATAGTAGAAATTGCTCGAGATCAGCATAAAGTGTAGCGCATTCCCACGTTAAGACAGCGGCCGCACCATCGGCACATCAATGATTTGAAACCCCGCTCAACCGGCGCGCGGCGAGCGAACCGGCCCCGCGCAACCCGTGCAACGGCAGCCCAGCGCAGCATAGGGGGTTAGGGGGGCAACTCCCAGCCGGCCCGGTGCCAGCTGCCGAATCACTCCAATTCAACTCGCATAAAGCCGCAATAATGACGGCAAAGAATTAACAGTGAGTTGAATGGCACTGAAAAGAGGCCCCGCGCCAGCGGAAATGACCCCGTGTCAGCGGAGATGACCCCGTGCCAGCGGAAAGGCTAGCGCCAGTGAAAGGGAGGGGTGTGGCTTCCCCAGTGTGCCGGAATGCCGAACCTGATGGCGCAACCGGCACAGCTGATGTGGCCGCACAAAGCCATAGCACATTCTCAAATACTGGCATAAATGTACTGCACATTAATTGTGTATGTTCTACATCTTGTATATCCTCAGTTGAATGACACAACACTGCCGTTCAGTGAGTGGCCAGCAGGATCTGGGATGGCTGGAAGAGGGAAATGGCAAAGGATACGGATACGCGCAGACGAGGAAGATAAGGGGACTGTGTTCGGTAACGGTTGATGCGAAGACTAGAGATACACATGGATGAGAAAATGTAAACAGCTCTGTACGAGACAGAGATGTGGTTCAATTCAACAGTAATTAGTAAACAAAGCATTGCAACAAAACAGCACTCTGATGCATCAGCTAAGTATCAAACAAGGTTTCAAGCAAGGTCCTTGCCGACGAAGTCGGCGCTTCCTCGTTCTCCCTGGAAAGATGCAAACCCTCCGGCACGTGTTGATGAGAATGGAAGGACCTGCAGGACTGCATTGTGATCTCGGTCTCACCGTCTAGCGTCTATTTCATAAAAGACCAGGCGAACGACCACTGATTCCTTTCAGCCCACCATGCACCGCCGACTGACCTCCCTGCTAAAATCATCTAAAGCCTCAGAAGTCCCAGACTGGCCGCGGTTTCACCATGGGGACGACTCAGAATCGACGGTATCTACTATCGCGAAGGAGGAGCCGCTCCCGCCTGCGTCATTGAAGATCAAACGTGTAGATTACTTCTACTCGCGCTGGTACAACGCATGGCGGTACAAGGTGTGTGTTATCTCCGCCGTGCTGCACAATCTCTGACCTCGGTCTCAGACAATGAGCTCAAAGGCGACAGTGGACACGCTTCCTGTCCTTTCTGCTGGACACAATGACCAATGGAAGGACTACGATCTGGTGTATGTGTCCCATTGCCTCTATGATCTTCGGCTGACTTAGGAGTTAGGTTCGTGCGCACGATACCCCGGCAGGAGAACGGACAACCAACATTCCACATCATCATCCAGCGAGTACATCCTCAAGGCCTGCCAAGATGTGATCCCGGGGTGGCCCGACGTTACCTGGCAGACCCAACCCCTTCAAACCGCCCATGGGACCAGTGTACGCCCCTAGCTTCCTCTCTCTCTGCACCCAGATCTGACGCCGCCGCAGTACGAGCCCGAGTTGTTCCTCCCCTACCTGCCGAGATTCATGGAGTACCGGGACGTCCTTGCCTCAAAAAAGGACTGCTCGGTACTGGACGAGCGTGTAATGTCCTCCGTAAACTTGCTGATAACATTTCTGCTTGCGGAATACGGCAGCAACATTGCGACCATCGAACGACTCATCACCCAGGGAGAGATCACATTTGACCTCCTCCACGCAATATTCGTACCGAAGACACTCGTCGTCGCACGCTGCTCCATCACAGGCCTTGAACGTCTTTTCTGTCTGCGGTACTGTATCCGCAGGCTCATAGACGGCGTCCTCGTCTGTGATCTCGAGCTCGAAGGCGTCGACTTTATCGATCAGGCAAACGGCGGCGTCGCCATTGGCCGTGTTTGCACGCTCAGAACCATCGAGCATTTCACCGGCACGACGCTTATTAACTCACTCGCCGTGTTCCCACTCACGTTCCACGCATGCGAAGCGCAGCTGCGCGAGACGATCCTGCAGCGGGGCCAGAAGTGGGTCGATCTCATTGGGGTACATCACATGGAGTACAGCGGAATCGCAGCACAGTATGCCCAAGGCTCCCCTTCGCGGCATCCTTACTGGCTCTCGCGACACCAGGTAAACGTCCTACGGCCTCTGACCAATTCCGCTAAGGCCGCTATCTTTAGGTCGAGGGCCGTATTATGGTTGATCGCGGTACGTCCTTTATCCTGCGCTATACGGTAGTGGTTACGAGAGATCCACAGTGATGTTCCACCGCGTAAACCCGAATTATATGTTCCCGAGGCTGGCCAACACGCCGGACGGAGAGTCAAACATCGGATACAGCATGTGTATTCACCTAAAAGAAGGGGAGACACCTCATCTCTCACCGGAGCAGCTGGTCGTCACGCCACCTGTCGTCTATGGGTACGCCCCCCGTCCTCCTGCATTGATCACTTGCTCAAATGGATTGAAAGGTTCTCGCTCTCCGACAAAATCTGGCGTAATTAGTCTCCCTGTTCAATCTCTACTCACCCTCCTCATGTCATCAACTCCCTCGCTTCTCTCTCATCTCCTGCTCTTCTTTCCTTTCCCTCATCTCGCCATTGCTTCAACTCACCATTCCACAGTTGAATTCGACATTACAAAGGTCGCCCCGGTATCTTGGAACGCGGATGCCTTCGCGAACCTTGTGGTGCCTGATGAACACAAGAATCTCCTGCGTTCCCTCATCGTGGCGCATCACGAGAAGGCAGGGTTCGACGACTTTATCCGAGGCAAGGGTGCGGGACTCGTTGTCAATTTGTTTGGGCCACCAGGTGTTGGTGAGTCCAATTGATGCGCCTCTCTTGACCTTCAGAATCACCGACTGACGCTGCCTCCAGGAAAGACCTTCTCTGCCGAAGCGACAAGTGAATATGTCAAACGCCCATTGTATGTCATTGGAGCCGGGGACCTGGGCACATTCGCTGGGGTTGTGGAAGACGCACTCTTGAGTGCTTTCAAGCTGGCGACGGCGTGGAAAGCAATTGTGCTCATTGACGAGGTTAGCCTTTTCACCCTTGTGGATGAGGTAAATAACCGGCAGTCTCACAGGCAGACGTGTTCCTCGAGCGCCGCTCACTTAACGACCTCCAACGCAATGCCATGGTTGCTGTTTTGCAAGTCCCTCCCTCATCTGCTCCCTCACGGCAATACTAATGGATCATTGACCTGGCAGCCTGCGCCAGGTCGAGTACTTTCGCGGAATCCTTTTCCTCACGACCAACCGCGTTCGAGCGTTCGACGAGGCATTCCTCTCGCGGATCCACGTCGCGTTGCACTTCCCGGAGCTCTCCGAGGCGTCGCGTGTGCAGGTGTGGCGCGCATTCATCGCCAAGGCAGTGGTAGAGGGCATCTCCGACACTCAAATCGCGATACTCGCGCAGCACCGCATCAATGGGAGGCAGATTAGGAATGCGGTGGGCACGGCGAGCTCACTTGCACTAGGGCGCGGCGAGGTCCTCGGGCTGCAGCATTTCGTGGAGACACTGGATGCCATGAATGTGTTCAGGGAGCAATTTGAACAGACGAAAGCGGAACAGGTGGTGGCACAAGTTACGCCCGGTTTGACAAACAGTACAGCAAATGACATGTAACCGTACCGACCCATGTATATGTACAATTTTACCCTGAGAGTGCACTAATAAACATAAGAGATGATAATCCAGGTCACCAGGTGCAAAACAGTAAGTGATCTTCCTCTTTCCAAAATCTAGGCGGTCGGATTCGTTCGACGAGTGTAGACTGGAAAGGTCACCTGTGATACTGAATTCTTGATTGCTGTAATTTTTTTCAAATTGAAATTACTTCGAACTTGAGGACCTGTACTTATCACGACTCAGCCGAAGGAGCGATTCGAAAGTACCGCAGCTGTGTATCGGAATTGTGGGTGTAAATTTTGTCTTGAACATTCAGAGTCGATCCACCTGGACGGAATTACTGATCTTCCCGCTTGATTCGCAGTGAAACCCTAGTGGATCACGATCGTATCGAGCATGAGCAATAATAATAGTAATAAGAAATTGAGCGTTACAAAGCACTATGGATTTGGATCGCAATTTAGAACAACGTTGCAATTGTTAGCATCAGGGAAGAATTTGAGTGATTACAGCTAATTGCAGTACCGAAGGCGTGAACCAAAATTTTCTGTTTTGGGATATTTTCAAAGAATTCCCGATATGCCAATCAGTTCTTCACCTATTGGCATAAAAACTAGATAGATCTACTCGGCTAATTTACATGCAATTAGTGATAGAAAGGAATCTGTGAAAATATTATGTATTAGGTATTTTCTGGTTCCGGGCTGTTTTCACGCTGAAGGCCGTCTAGCATGCTGAGAACATGTCCCAGTGTCCTAATATTTCGGATGAACAACATTCACAGCTAAGGAAATATGTAATAGAGCCAGAGCTACTATATGGAATTCCTAGATAAATGTAAATTTTACAATATCTCTCAATGCCCAAACTGACAAATGTATCCGAGGGAGCTAGAGGGACTGTAAATAATTTATTCGTGCCTCTGGCTCTATCACATGTTTTCCAAGCTACCAATGTTGCCCGTCATAAATATTAGGACGCTGGGACATGTTCTCGGCATGCTAGACGGCCTTCAGCGAGAAAACAGCCCGGAACCAGAAAATACCTAATACATAATATTTTCACAGATTCCTTTCTATCACTAATTGCATGTGAATTAGCCAACTAGATCTATCTAGTTGTTATGTGAATAGGTGAAGAAATGACTGACACATTGGGAATTCTTTGAAAATATCCCAAAACAGAAATTTTTGGTTCGCGCCTTCGGTACTGCAATTAGCTGTAATACTTCACCACTTCACCCATGAAATTGGTAAAGGGATTTTGACGCAGCGCTGACATTTGATGCATGCAACGTCAGTCTGCGTCAGTTCGATTTTGCGTTAGGTGTTAAAGTTACCTTTTTCACCATGCTTGACCTCCCTTATTCTACAGACATCTACGGTGGTGGCAGAAAATAATGCAACACGTGATTTTTTGAAAAGATTGATCCATAGCACCACAACGGTGCACCCTTTTCGCAAGATGTAATAGACAAGATTATAGTTATATAGGCGTAGTGTCCATGTACAAAAGGTCACATGTATCAGGGGTCAGGGTGGGAACATATAGCATGATTAAAATGACATGTGCCAAATGGGGGTGTAATATAAATAATGCTCGATGTTTCTGCGGGTCCAAATGAGCTACGAGGGCGAAATAAAAGAGTGGTACCTACTAGTATTCGGTCCAGAAGCCTTTCGCAAGCCGCAGCTGGTTGATGCGACGTAGGAGACTAGCGTAAAGCTTGGCACAATACTCCGCAGACAATTTTGCCCATTCTTCCTGCAACATCGCGAATAGCTCGTCCTCATACTCCAGCTGGTTCCATACATTCTCTATGATGTTCATATCGGGGCTGTTGGCCGGCTAAGACAGCACTTCGAAGCCATTTTCCGCGAACCAACGTTTGGCGAGGCCTGAGGTGTGTTTTGGATCGTTATCCTGCTGGAAGTAGATGGATCCGTGGTCGATGTCGTGATAATCCAGGGTACCGAGGAGGCCCCTCTCCAATATATTGACATATTGGACCGCATTCATGATCCCGTCCACGCGCACAAGCCGCCCAAAGCCCTTCGACGTGATGCGACCCCACACCATAACCTTCCCTCCCCTGTGCTTCACTTTTTGCTGGACATTCCGCGGGTGAAACTCCTCGTTGGGTCCCTTCCTACAGTACTGAATCCCATCAGACCCATATATGTTGAATTTGGACTCGTCGGAGAAGATTACAGTGCTCCAATCTGTGACACTCCAGTTTTCGTGCCTTTCCGCCCACTCTATGCGCTGTTTTCGATGGGCAGATGTCATGGCCACTTTTTGCTTTCGACACCCATGCAGGCCTTCCTCCTGAAGTGCTCGACGCATTGTTCACGTGGGAACTTCCGGAAAATGGTCGCGCTGGACATCGGCAGCAGTCTGTGCCCGTCCAGATTTGATCAGACAGCACGCAATTCGGCGATCTGAGGCGTCCAGGTGCTTCGGACGGCCACGGCCAGGTGTAATGTCGTAATAATTCTCCTTCTCTGCCCGTTTCCAATATGTGCGGTACGCAGTTGACGGGTAACAGTGCAGTTCTTCACCAATTTCGGTAAATGAGTGGCCACAGTTTTTGAGGGTTACAACACGCGCCCTCTTGGTAGGTGTGAGTTGGTTATGCATGGGGAGTAGCACAGGGGGGTGTATAAGCAAGAATATTGGGGTTTGGGTACAGAATGAGCAGCAGAGGTGGTGGTTTGTGATGAAGTTGTGATTTGTTTACACCTCAAAATTTGCTCCACCGACGTTACCACGCGAGTACGTCACGGAATCGCGTTGGGTGGGTACCGGTTTCTATGCACAAATAGTACACATATATAGATACATACCATTCACTGAAACCAGGATGAAATACCTCCTCCTTGTGGTGCTAAGCATCAATCTTTTCAAAAATTCATGTGTTGCATTATTTTCTGCCACCACTGTAAAGGGATGATGAATACATGCTTTAGCCCACAGTACATATGAGGTGTGAGGGTGTTTGAAACATTCAACAAAACTCCATGCTGCGTCAATCAACATCAATGAGATGTCAATGTGATAGCATCTCAAACGTCACAGTGCCGGTCTGCGCCAATTTTCAGCGTCAATACCGCCGTTTGCAGCGTCAGTCGAAATTTGCTAACGTCAATCAGCGCCGGTCGTGTTCCGTGACACAGCGTCAGTGTGACCAATCTGCGTCAGTTCAACATCAATTTCAGCATCAGTATGCGCCGCCTATGCGCTATGTTCAAACAATTCAGGCCGTGCACAACTGCCCCTGAGCCCCAATTCCTTGCAGCTTGTTGAATCAGGCTCAAACATATTGTTTTGAGAACATTATTTGTCTCACCCCACTCTAATAGCGGCCTCGTGAGTGCGGATCCTCACAAGAGGTCAAGTTGGCTCGGCTCGTGACACTTCACCGTGCGTCAATGGGACATTGCGTTGAGTGACGCATCCACCAATGCTATTTTGAGATTCTTCTGTTGGAAATAATAAAAGGTTGGTGGCGCTGACGGAAGTGAAGGGAGCAGAGGAGAGCTTTGGTGAGGCAGTAGAATTGGGGCTTTTGCCTGATTTGCATGGTGTATTCTACTTCTCTTTTATACTGTTTTCTAGAGGCTGTACACTCCTGGTTTCATGTATGTTTCAAGGAGTGTTTCACCTGAGTCCGCATGGTCCTTCACAAAATGGGATGGCGACGATTATTGTCGCCAAGTACAATTTCCTTTGTGGGTGAGCGAGGACTGTTCGCCATTCGGATGGATTTCCTTTTGGGGATCGAGCTTGGTTTGAACCTGAGGGCGAGGATAACCTCCAGCGGCGATTCACTTCACTTGCCATATTCCAACACTCCCCCTCAAGCGTAGCGAAGCCCGAGCTTGGTCACGAAGTACTGCAGCTTGGGTCGCGGTAATGCCTTGGTGAATATGTCCGCAGTCATTTCATCAATCGGACAATAGGGTACCGAGATGTGTTGGTTGGAACTAGTTGAAATTCCGCCGTGGTACCATCTCGCACAGTTAGGCTTTACAAGGCGGGAGGTAAATTGATGATTAGTCAGATAGATCACTCTGCGAATAGCGTACCGATGAGATACTTCCTTGATTGCGATGTTCAACGCCGCATGGTAGATGATATTCTTATCACACATGGATAGGTAAATAAGCGGAGGGGCATCAGTTAAATTAACTTGTTTATTCAACTGAGTCCGACAAACAGGACATCCATAATTGGACTTGGACAGCATTGAGTGCACTAACCATTGCAATATGAAGCGATTTGAAGAACCAGGCTCATGGGAGGGGACTACAACATGATAGACCGAGAAATCAGGCTGATTGCTAGAGGAGCATACTGGGCACGATAGACAGGCCTGACCAAATGTTGCATTCCCGAATGCATGCTCGGCTAGATCATTGATTGAATTGTATGCATAGGCAGGCATTCCAGATTGAGGGTTTCATGGTGGAAGGAAGGAAGGCAAGGAGCCGAGAGATGGTTTTATAGGAGGGAGCGTAGACAGGAAGCAGCGGTCGCCGCGGTGATCGGGATACGTGCAAGCAAATAATAGGAGCACCGTCGACAGCGTAAAGCAAATGAACAGTGACCGGAAGGGAAAGTATGGATTCAAAGAGTAGCGAAGGCAGATTAGAAGGCTGTGCCAGTGGACAAGTTGGTTATGAAGTCTCTCATCTTTTTGGACAGCACTCAGACGAGGGTACACTCATGAATGCTCATCAAGGTAATGGAGCAGTCGGCAGGGTAGAACAAAAAAAAAAGTCAGTTTTCACCGAGTAACTCCTATTAGGGGTGCTCAATTTCTATCTCATGGGCCCGTCCCGTGGCATATTTGGTCGAAACAAATAAAGATTCAAACTCTGCTTCGTCTTGGTCTCAACCCCACTGTTCCTACCCACATTTCAGAGACAAATGAGCCCTACAATATATTCAATGAGGTAAAGAATGGTACCCCAAGTGTTTATCTTCCTTCAATACAATGTTCATTGCCAGATATAAATATACTTGTATGAATGTGGCAAAACCCCGAAGTTGCGGGCCCCTCAAATTTGTCAGGCCTTGTAAAATTGATCCAGATGAGTGACTAAAGGTTAGGGTGAGTTTAGAGTCAAAGTTGGGCTAGGAAATGAAGCAAGAGGATGTGCAAAACGGTTTGTTCCTGGCGGAGTTTGAATCTTTATTTGTTTCGACCAAATATACCACGGGACGGGCCCACGAGATAGGAATTGAGCACCCCTATTTTTCTCCGAGTAGGTAAACAGGAACAATTGTACAGCCACTAATTTCATTAGCATTGTTTCTAATGACACGGCCACTAATATGTCACTCAACGAAATCGATTTCAAGTTAAAAAACGATCATTTTTAGGTGCCCTGAAATTTGAAAGGAACAGTAAACTTATGCAAACATAAGTACTTGTGGTGCATGCTGTGTGCCATCAGGTGCTTCGTTGCAATCTGCACCGAGAGGCATTCAGCACTTTTGGACCATCAATGCACCAAAGAAAAATGCGGGTTGCAATGGCCATGCACCGACTCCGAGTCGACTATCATTTCACAACCGGGGTAGTATGGGAAGTGGATGCACTCCGTGTGCCATCGGTGCTTTCCTCCTCTGATGTGATCCTGGTTTTATATGATACTTTTTGGAGCTCTGGCCATGGCCATGGTATCGACGCGTGAATATATCTGCCAAGAAAGTAGGCAGGATCCGGGAAAATGCGGTTTAACTGACTCCCTACAATATCTTCGGCGTGCTTTCCGTGTCTTGCTCTACGCCTGGACTGGTACATCAACTTCTCACCCAACCCACGAGGATGCAAAAACAGAGTACAAAAGACGCATCATGCACTGACCCCAAGTCTATCTGAGTCTGGAGTCACACGGTCAGGTACCGTGGAAGCACACCACCGTGCTATCGGTTCTTTCCCCTCACTCTGGATCTAATTTTATGCTAGAACGAAGACGGTGACGTTTCAGCTGGCTCCCTGCAATATTTCCCGATGCAGTCCATCGGGTTTTTTTCTCTCTCCCCTTTCTCCAGATTTTTATTACAGCTAATAACAGTACCGAGGGCGCGGATGAAAAAATTCCCGTTTTAGGATATTTTTGATCCCCGCAGCCGATTTGCCCATAGCTCAACAAGTATTGTGTCAATTGACATAAAAACTATATAGGAATGACCGCCTAATCCATGCACAATTAGTGATAGAGCTAAAGTAGAAAATAAATCATATCTTCAGGTGTCTTGAGAAACTAGGACTTCTGAGTGAGAATCTGGGCTAGCACGCCCAAATCAGATCCAAATGAGTTGAAATTTTGGGAGGGAGTGTTTGTAACTACTCCAGTCAATGTCATAGAGCCAGAATTGCATATAAGAAATTCCTCCAGCTTTGTAGCCCTCAATTGAACTGAAATTGGTATCAGAGGGCTACAAAGCTGAGGGAATTTCTTATACACAGTTCTGGCTCTATGACATTGGCTGGAGTAGTTACAAACACTCCCTCCCAAAAATCCAACTCATTTGGATCTGATTTGGGCATGCTAACCCAGATTCTCACTCAGAAGTCCTAGTTTCTCAAGAAACCTGAAGATATGATTTATTTTCTACTTTAGCTCTATCACTAATTGCGCATGGATTAGGCGGTCATTCCTATATAGTTTTTATGTCAATTGACACAATACTCGTTGAGCTATGGGCAAATCAGTCGCGGGGATCAAAAATATCCCAAAACGGGAATTTTTTCATCCGCGCCCTCGGTACTGTTATTAGCTGTAACTTTTCGAACCAGCCGAGGACCGCGGCCCAACGCCGTCGCGTAAAAGAAAGAAAAAGAAAAACAGTGTTACCAGCTTTGAATTCCCCAACCCCGAGTCGAACGGGAGCCTTCCACTGATGGTCCAGTCTACAATTCTGCATGGTACGTGGAGGCACTCCGCGTGCTATCGGTGCTTTACTCCTCTTAACCTCCACCTGATTTATGCTTGGCTTTTCAACCAAGCTCCGGCATGGATTTATTAATTTTGTTAGGTGCTTTTTTGTCCCGTCTCTGCACCTGGATTTATACGTGACTTTACTTCAACCAGCCCAGCACTCGCCTCAATTTAATTTAAAAAATGAACTTAGATGCACCGACCCGAATTGCGAGTCAAGGAGTTTCGCGACGTCGCCACTCGGTACCCATGCACCCGCCCCGAGTCGAACGGGGACCTTCCACTGACATTCCTCTTGGTACGTGGATGCACTCAGTGTGCTATTGGTGCTTTTATTCCTGATTATACCCCTGAGTTTGCCACACTTTTTCAACCAAACTCTGCGCGGACTCATGTATATTTTTCTGAAACTGTGAGTGCATTTCAAATGGATCGCTAGAATATTTTTAAATGATACGGCTCGGTCCTTTCTTTCTGTCAATCTGCAGCTGGATTTATGCGGCACTTTTTCGACCAACCCGTGCAACCCCGACTCGATTCAAAAAGATGCAGCTGTTTTCTGCCTGCACCGACCCCGAGTCGAACGGGGACTTCCACCGACGGTTACATCACCATATTACGGTACGTGGATGCACTCAATGTGCCATTGGTGCGTTCATTCTCTTGCTCTGCAGCTGGTTTTATACAACACTTTTTCAACCACGCTCCGGCGTTTATTCCAGAAGCTGAGCGCGTCTCCTTGCAAAATCTTTACATGATACCGCCCATGTTTTCATCTTCTCTCTGCCCTGAATTTATACAACACTTTTTCAAACAAGCACTCGACTTGATGTTTTCAAAAATGATCATATCAACCCATGCACCGACCCGAGTCGGACGGGGGCCTTCCACTAAAATTTGCAGCACCTGCTATGGGAAGTGGACGCACGCCAGCATGATATCGGTGCTTTCAGTCCTTTATTCTGCACCTCGTTCTATGCTAGACTTTTTAACCGACGGACTTATTAATAATATTTTTTCCAAGGTGACGTTTCAACCAGCTCCCTAAAATAATTTTGGACGCTACGCTGTGTTCTATCATTGGTTTGTGTGCGACTTTTTGGACCACGACACCGTGACTGCGCCAAAAACGAAAAAAAGGAATCTTTCGCGATGGAGCATGCATCGACCCCGAGTCGAACGGGGGCCTTCTACTTCCACAGCCATTTTGCCCTTACAATGAATGTAGATGCACACCATGTGCTATCGGCGCTTTATTCCTTCATTATGCATCCGAATTTATAGATATCTTCAGACCAAGTTCCGGCGCGGACTAATTGATTTTTCACCCCAGAAGGTGAGCGGGAAATTTGGGTAACTTCAACTGTGTCCCGTCAATACATTCAGTGTCCTATACGGCACTTCTATGTACGTGAATATATACTTGGCTTTTGAACCAGCAGTTCAGCCATTTCCTTCAATAAAAAATGCTGCTACCAGCCACACATTCACGCGTTGGCGTCACGTCGCTCGTGGGTCCCGAGAGCTGCGGGGACGGAGAGCGTCTGCTCCTGTGCTCAGAGTCATTATTTCGTTGGGTTGATATATTATCATGGAGGGGACGAATCATTCAACTTAATCGCAGTTTAGCTACTCGGACGAACGATAGGATATGGAAGTAAATGAAGTCAGCAGGGGGAATTACATATACACGAGCGGGCGCGTAAAAGATACCAGACTGCCAGATCTGCGGGTAAAAAAGGACAGTGGGAAGCGTGGAAACAGTAGGCTAGCTCAGCTGGGATAATATACAACCACTACGCAAACCGCAAGGAATTTCTGCAAGTATGATGAAATGGTTTGGTTCATTCAGGCATAGTTGAAGAGGAGCAGTGCCAAAGCACAATGTAAAGGTGCGCGAAGGCTGGAGAGATAGGGAAAGAATAAGGAATGAAGCAAATTGAGGAGACGTTAATATGTCACTGGGACTGACAGGGAGGGAAAAGCTGCTGATTCAACTCCAGAACGAGAGGCAGGAGTATTGGAGGGGGGGCAACCCACTATGTCAATATGCCCAGTGGCTGTTCGACGCTCTGCCATACTCAGCCCATGTGTGCAACAAAGGGTATTTTAAAAAGTGGAATAATGCTAGGACTGCAATTCTCACGCGGGGATGCTGATTTTGAATATTCGATACTTTCCTCGCAGTTGTAGTACTAATTTTGACTGAAAAGAAATTTCGCGGTTAGGCCCATCAATAAGACACATGATATATCTGTTGGTCGGTAACTTCCGGAAAACATCAACTCGTGCCTTTGCAGAGTTATCCAAGACTTACATGTACATACAGAAGCCCTCCGGGCACCCTTGGTTCCTCCACCGGCCAGTACTGGCCACATAGTACAGATGGGTTATGTCCTGTTCCTCTTCAGGCTGTACACTTAGCGGACAGCAAATAATAGTGACATAGAAGTCATCAATATCCAAGTTATTCATATATATATATTTGCTCTGGAGTGTTGTGATGGTTATTCTCGCTCCAGGACAGAACACACGTGGACTCCTATGTTCTTGAATTATTTGTTGCGAGTCGGAGTAAAGAGACACAAAGTATCAAATAAATATAGGTGGAAACACCGTGCTAAAATAGTCCAAACAGACCTGGTTCCTAAGTCCGGAACCAAGGACTCGGCAAATTTTGGTTTTCTATGATCACCTTTTGTTTTCAAGCTGCTCATTTTGTAGCTTGACCTGCCAGGATCAGGACTATTTCAGACTTTGTTGTAACTCGACATTGGGGCTTCGGGTAGATTCACGACTGTGCCTAATTTTGGTACTGACCCTAAATTTTTTTTGAACTCAACCCACAATATTGTGCGCATCAGGAGAATCTTCATTGAATTTCTCCTGCACTGAACTTGGATGGACATTGAGTTCATCGTTCAGTGAAGAGCAATAAAATCATATAGTTGATTTCTGGAACCGAAAAAAGGCTATGGATACCCAGATTCCCGTGTTCTCATGGCTGATCATTCCTCTCGAGTGCATTCAAGGACAATAGCTAATATCACATGATTAGTGATGGGTATTTGACACTCAATGCACGGCAGGCAACTCACACAACAGTATATCCCGAGCTTCCACAGACGCGCGACGCCTGATCGACTGGCCCGGTTCCGCCACAGGTTCCTGAGATGTCGTTTGGACGATAGGCCTGCGTAGAATTTAATGATTATTAAACATCGGATAAATTTAATGGGGCCTGCCTGGTTGCAAGGACAGTTCACGCTCGTGCAGGTAACGACGGAGCAACCGCCGTCGGGGATAATTTGTTGCGGCTTCGCAAATGGAGTCAGTGTGGCACAGCTTTAATCGCTTCAAGAAGAGTAACACGTACGACTGAAAATCCCTGGATGTTACTGATGTCGTAGTCACTGAGTGTGGCCATAGAATGTTAGTTGGATATCAGAAGTGATTTCATTCCCATACTTTTGGCCGCCAATATTTGGGGAGTCGAAAGTCCACTGGAATTAGCAGATGGAAAAATGGATTAAAGAATAATACATATGGGGATTGGGGATGTTACGCACCTCGGTCATGGAGCACGCCGCTCTCCCGACAGCAACTGAAACGGAGGAGATTGAAACTCGTTGTCAGTATGAGAATATTCACTGCTGTGATATTACGTACTCCCCCCGAAGCAATCGTTCTCACACCCTGGAAGCAGATGCATCAACACGAGTTACCTGAAATCAACATAAATATTGCGCACCAGAGTTGGGAGGCCGATCACAGATGCGACCTATTTTTGTGTGGGTTAACTTACAACCACGCGTGTGAGTGGTTGCTGGATGACTTGCCATTCCACCTGAAGACGCCAGTCAGTCCTGCGACGCAACCACCTCAGCATTTCTGTACCTGGTGGGAACGAAAATATCCCTGCTTGAGTGCGCTCCAATATCTCCGATAGCGGGACCTATGTTCCCCTATCAGCACAACAAGCCATGGCCAAGTTAATCGGACGGGCCTACCGGTATAATCGACCCCTTGGTGCGGGAAATTACTGAGCGTCAATCCGACCCCAAAATTGCAGTTGTTCTTCAGGAAATCATGAGTCAATTATATCGGTAGCAAATCCTGCACACGGACACGCAGAGTGATACGATGGTCCGCTCGGACCATCGTGACAATGGTAACAAGAAACACAAGGGAGAAGAGCATGAGAAGGAGGGGGTGAATTCGAGGGACTCACTTGCAAGCCCTGCATCTTCCAGCCAATTTATATTCTCCAGATAAATAAAGAGTGGGCAACGGGAATCAGTCACGAGCTACGTTGCTTGCGGGATCCTGCGCATCAAGTCGCTTGAAACAACGAGAGCTGTCAACGTAAGTGGACTTCATACGCCATATGGAGTATAAATTGAATGCCGCGCGTAGGCGTTGTTGTGGGGGATTTTAATACATCCGGGTACAATATCACGGAAGAGTTAGGCCGCGTGCTGATATATTCAGCGGGATTTTGTAACAAAATGAATAAACTTCTCAGGGATAAACGTAAACGCAGGTGGGGGATCTACATTGTTGATCAGCGAACCCACAAGAGCTTCTACAATCAATCAAATGTCTAACCTAACTGTCGCGTAGAGCATTGAAGGAGTAGAACCTGAGCACATCTACGGGGATAGAAGCAACAGTTCGCAATGAAAACAACCGTACTGCCCGGTGGTTTCTAGAAAAATCCAGCGGGCCCTCAGGAGTCAGTAGGTCATTCTGGATCGAATGGATATGGGAGCACCTGGCACCCGGCTGTCATCCAGACCGCCAATTCGGGAGTCCGAAGCCCTTGAATGCGGAAACGTGCAAGACGAAACGAGTAGCAAGCGATACACTCCGAATCGGGTGAGTCCATTGAAGACGATGGTGTGTGGTTCTATAGTACTACGTGCAGACCTGGTTCCTCCGGGGCATAGTTTAATACTGAATCCAAAGAGGACCTGGCCCTGAAAACGAAAATAATGAAATTTGATCTTAGGACACCACTATGAGAAGATGTACTTATTTGGATCCCGCAATCGTGAAGGAACTCGTCCTCTGATTTTATGCGGCAATTAGTACACTGCGGCCCGCTTCAGGCCCCATATGAGAGCTATTCTCTGTTTCGAAGCGCACATGTGCGGGAATAAAATGATGCTCAGGTGGGATTCGCTGTCATAACCATTTGAATAGTAAAGGCCCCGCGCTTTGCGCATGGGCGATTGCTCCCTTTTCGTCGTGACCTCGTGCGAGAAAGCGCGGGGAAGTGACTGCTATCCTTATGCTGCTATTCAGGAGGGTGAGTTCAACGAACTTCTACATCTGATATGGCGGGTTCTTACCCGTCTCCGTGATGAAAGAATTTACCAGTGTAAGTAGTCAATTGCATTCAATGGTGAATCTTTGATTGATTGATTGATTGAATTTCTAGGGTGTTATTGTAGGTTTCTGAACTGTGGGGTTTTACTTCCATATCCATTCGTCTTGTACCACGCAGTGTACATGCCGGGCCCCGGTGCCAAAATACTGTCCCGCACCCGTCCTTCGAAATAGCAGGCCAGACACGAGAGCCCTTCAAGGTATAAAGAGCGCGCACGTCAGGCAGTTTCAGCAGTGCATTCACTTGTTCGGTTCTCTTCAATGCATTTCTCCATCGCTCTCGTTTCTCTCCTCGCTGCCTCAATTGCTTATGTGCGAGCTGAGACTCACACCGTGCATTTCACGAATGCGTACGTTGACCTATCCATCCGCTCCTCCCGCACTCATGGGTCCTCAGCTGTGGACGCGGAACTGTATACACCCTGGCGATTTCATTCCCACGCACTTTTTCATGACTCCCTATAGCCTACTTTGGTTCAGGGCCCCAACGTGCTCTCCCGGGGAGGTGACTTCACAATTAACGGTCCCCTGATTGGTGCTATCGCATACCTTCAGACGGGTAAGAGCTGTCTAATATCAATCCAATTACTATTTTGAGATACGGCACAGGTTCA
This sequence comes from Mycena rebaudengoi, assembly GCA_029282285.1. Lineage (NCBI taxonomy): Eukaryota > Fungi > Basidiomycota > Agaricomycetes > Agaricales > Mycenaceae > Mycena > Mycena rebaudengoi. Next base: position 4,345,986 of record JARJCX010000002.1, on the reverse strand, counting down.
TGCGGTTTCAACGGGGAGGGATGCACCCTTGTCGAAACTACCCTCCGAAATGGATTCTCAAGCACGGACCTTTCTCTTATCCCACCGTCAGTTTCTTTTCATTTTTCGCAATCCTCATACATATTGACCACTCACAATGTGCCTATTTCCAACAGCCATTCGTTCTCGGTTACATCTGGCTTTGGGTAGGGACAATCCAGTAATATGCATGCCGTGCGTCCAACCTAAAGTTCCGAGTTTAGCTACTTCCACGGTTGTGACGGAGCTGGTGCCGACTGTGGGATATACTCATCTTTCATCCATCAATTTTCTGACCGCCGCAAATTCTTCCAGGTACCGGTCCCAACTGCCCTACCGCATTTATGAACCCCGATGAGACTTTCAAGCAAGTTGGTTGCCCAGCGGCCGACGTTAACCTGGCGGCAAGTCATTCTGACTATCTTCGAGACCCTCCTCTTATAATCAACCTCCCAGATTACCTTCTGTTTGTGAATCAATGATGCGGTGTTGTACGATACAATTTCCACGGCCCTGCTGGCGGCCTGTCCTCTTCATCTCTTCCATTATTGCTGTAAATTAATGCCATCATGCTGAGACCAACTTGTCGTCTGTTACGAGTACTTATGTAATAAGTCTCGTCCCTTTCAGAATGCCCGATCAGCAAAATCAGCGATTTTTTTCTGTGCTATGCTCGAAACGTTGAGGGACTTTTTAGTAGCAGTGCTTAGTCCTCCTTCAAAAAAACATAGTGAAAATAGCGGCTGTGTCATTGTTCATGTTATTTTGGCATCATGGATGGATTCTTCACCGAGTAATCCTCTCGAAACAAACTTCTTGTCTACCGGTTAATCGGGAAGCTGGCCATCCGAAGTCTACATACAGGCTAATCTAATCTATGGATCATCGCACCGGTTTCGGGTCGGCTGCTTTGGCATGGTAGCGCAGCCTCCGATGGCATTTCTTTTTTTGCCTTCTAACTTTATCAAGATTTCTACTATTTTCGTTTATTAGAGTACATTCTGGATGGCTCACGCGCCTATTTTGGCAATTGCCAAAGCTTCAATAGCGGCTGAGAAGGTGTTTCATTCAAGTTATGAAACACAATGAAAATGAAATATATATATATATATATTACGGCTACGCTACTCGGACGGTAGCCGGGTTACATTTCGACTTGTGTATCATCATCGCTTTCGACGTGCATGCACGTTCCTACTTCCGCCGTTGCGGTGGCCGTTAGCGTTCGGCGCAGGCGGCGTTGGAGACCGCTGCTGCTGGTTTGTCGCCGGTGGGGTGTGGGGGCGTTTTGGGCTCGGGACTCCGGCGTCGAGCCACGAGCGGCGGGGCGGTGTCGCTGGACTCGATGCGGGGACTAGAGGGTGATTAACAGGATAGGCATCGGAACGTTAACAGTGACGTACGGATGGCCGCTATAAGCAAACGCTTGCTACGGAACAACGGAACTGGCACAGAAGGTGCGTCGTCAAAGATACCCATGGCTTTGTAGAGTTCATCCTCCTCGGATTTTTGGTTTGCAGATAATACTACATCGAGCGAGTCCTCGGCATGGGGGAACAGGATGCTGTCCCAGCGAGTGAATAGGTCTCGAGCCCACCTCTTCCGCATGCGCAGACCGAGACATATCGCGCCAGGTAGATCTCGTAGCGTTTGACGTAGTTTACTGATTGCCCACTATTCGCGAGAAGAGTTCTCGACCCGTTTTTATCTCTCTGGAGCACGTCACCCGCGGTGCATTGCTGAGTCCCATCTTTGGCACACCGCATGAGGTGTTTTGTGTCGTGGATTGTGTTGATGAAGATATGTATCCTCGTATAAATAATATAGATTAAACTATCTCCCCGTGTACCTCAATCCAAACTAGCGCTGGCAAAATCGGCTCCTAAGATCGCCCTAAACCATTGTAAGCCGCCGTATGGATTCCGCTGCCTCACTACTGTACATATAGATTTAGATGTCTTGTAATAACTTGCAATCCAATGTAATCCAGCCAGCCAGCCCAATATATGCCGTTGCAAGGTCACATTCCGTGGATATCCGTTGCAAGCATCGGCCCGTTTCTCCGACAATTCACCAATGTGGTTAACGGTGCCTATTGGCACGTCGGCACTTGCGCGGCATGCCTCGGTAGCTGCCATTTGCCGATTTGTAGTTTACGCCGTAACGGGCGGTTACGGGGTCCCGACCCGTGCTGAACCCGTCCCGTCAGAAATGAAATCGGAGGCAGGGGCGGTGATAAATTAATGCGCCTCCGGCAGATCTGACAAACTGGTGTTCATGTTCAAAGTATTCCCCAACTGAATTTTTGGATTCGACAAAATCAGGTTATTCCTGGCGGTAACACGACTCTTTTCATGCACTACATTCATCCTTGAACATTGCAGATCGAATACAACACTGTAGATCGAATAACAGCGCATTAATTCCAATTCACAAAAGCCTCTAGACAACTCCAAATCCAAATGGATACCCAAAATGACGAGTCAAGTCCGACCGAACGATACATACATACTTCGGATTCAAGTGTACCCGTTTGGATGCTGCTTATCCTCGTAAACCACAAGTTCGTTGTCATGGAAGGATTATCAGCCGGTTGAAAGGAATGCTGGATCCACTACAATCTATGTTCAACGCAGCATAAAAACCAAGTAATTATAATTGGAATACTTACTACTGACATGACCATAGTAACGCCCAAACGATCTCGTTCGTCGTACCATTACAGCCGCGCTCCTCGTGAACCGGCAGGGGAGGCATCGTTGAACGATTAGTGGGAGATGCGGCGGCGCGGCGGGCGAGCGCCGACGACGAGGGGGATGAAGCAGCAGCAGCTACAACGCGCCTTACGACTCCTCGTCAGATTCGTCCGCGTCAGAGAGGTACCCTGCCAGCATCGTGAGCTATAGCGGAAAAACACGACGTGCAGGAAACGCACTGTCATCCCGGCCATTTGCACCCAGGTGGAAGATCGCCCGGGCCCTGCTGGTGCGACGCGGACGGGCGCGGTTTCCGGGAACGGGGAGGGGCATGGAGGTGGGCGCTGCGACGGGGTCGACGGACTGCGAGCGCGCTGCGGCGGCGGCGGCTTCGGCTGCGAGTGCGCGGGCGTGCGCGATGTTGCCGTAGCCGCCGCGGCCTATGGGCTGTAAATGCGTAAGTGCGCAGTCAAGGAAAGTGTAGAATAGCAAAGTGGTGGGACACGCACGATAGCGATCCTCCTTGCCTCTGCATGCGCGCGGAGGAGCTCCTGCTCCTGCGGCGAATATGCCCACTGACCCGCATGCGCGTTGCGCCCGGCCACGATGTTGCCGTACCCCCCGCGTCCCGTGGAGTGCGAGCCGCGTCTTGGCTCGCGCGAGCGCCCGCGGGGCCAGGGGAACTCCTGCTCCTGTTCGTCTGGAGGCGCGGGGCGCGCGTCGGCGTGCAAGTTGCCGAAACCGCCGCGGCCGGCGAGGTACTAATATTAATGCCACGTCAGCAGGCGCGGAGAGGGCAGGGAAGACATACAGTAACATCGCGCGATGAACTTGAAGCGGACTCTGCAAATGGCCGTCAGTGGATGGCTCGCAATAAGGCGTGGGGCGGGAAGATAAGGGCGCCGCGAGATAAGGACAGGCTTTCTAACACTCACCAACAAGCGTGCTCGTCTCCGCCCAAGCGCCAGGCTCGTCCTGGCCCGCTTCGTCCTCGCCCTCCTGCGTCCTCAGGCCGTGCATCCGGAGACTCGCGCTTAGGGCTGAGATCCGCCCGGTCAGCGTGCGTCGCCCATTCGCATTCGCATTTGGGGGCTGCTGCTGCTGAGAGCTAGGCATGGTAGCGTATGGGTGTGGGGGAGTGCGTAGCCGATGCCGTCATTGGCTACTGCGAAGCTGATAAACAAGTGCACATAGACGTGCCGATGTGATGCCGAACGGGCGTAACGTGATGCTTGGGGGAATCGGTACCGGGGTGGATTGTGCGGGCAGGCGGAGTAGGAGCTGCACCGTCAGTGCTTGCACAAGCTTGTACAAGGCCGAAAAGGGCAAGTCCGCAAGGCAACAAGCCATTCGAGGCAACCCCGCCGTATGCACCAGTTGCACCCTCTCTTCGCCACTGCATCCAGCACTTCCGTTATACCCGCCTCTTCCGCTCAAGCCACGGCTACAGGGACCTCAAACGATTCCTTCGAGACCTCACTAAGTTACTTATGAAAATTAACTTGGCCCTACAAAGTTTTACTTTACTTTACTTTTGGCAGGCTAAGTACTTTCGTCAAGTAAAGTAAAGTAAAAGTACCCGTTAAGTAAAGCAACGTACAGCGAAGCATCAGTTAAGGACAGCAAAGTAACAGTAAGTAAATCCAGGCAGAGTCATTTTAAGGGTGCAATGACATGGGTGAATAATTAATCAAAGATGCAGGCAATGTTGCAAGGAATATCTTCGACTCTGGACCAGAGCAAGTACGCGTAAAGTGAAGTGCAAGTTAGATAACGCAATGTGCCACTATGTGACGCCAAGTACAGGACCAACGGGAAGTGTTGGTAAGCAACCCAACATGAAGGATTGTGACTGCTCCATTTTGGCGGGTAAATCTTCAACACTGGGCCAAATTCCTAGAATGTGGACGGGCGCCGGGCTCACGAACCAAAGGAACCGAAAGAACTTATTCAACCGGATTCAAATCCTTCCACCAACGACAATTTCCGTTATCATACTGCCCTGCGCAAGTTTCGGCATATTAAAAAACTAGACCAAGTTGCACTTGTGTGGTACATTGGCAATATTTACGTGTGGGATGAGAAACCGATCGAAAAGCTGTTTACGGCCGCACGAAGGTAACGTGCACAAATTTAGACTCGGCAAGACACGATGTTCTTTCAGTCGTTCTCAACACAGAACATCCGATCCCAATCAGATTAAGCCAAGTGGATGTTAAAATCAAAACGGCCTGACGCTCACGCGAACAGCCTTCTAACATATTTTCACACGACTTGGACGCCCGCATCCCCCGGGAGGTTCATCATTAATCGAACCACACGGGGCTTTGTACTCTAGTCTGCCCCTTTAGATATTTGAAGCGTGTCCGAGGCCACGGCGGCTATTTAGACGAATTTATATCTCCGAGTAACTACACTGATTGAAGTGCTGTGCTGTTCAATCTGGTCAACTTGGAGTAAAGGGCCGTGGCTGCGCCCGGCATGACCTCGTACTTGCTTTTTTTATTATTACTTTATTCATCGATTGTCGTGAATGTACTAGATAAATACAATTGGCTGGTATCCCATGTACAACACCCTGGTCTACAGGTTAGACCAATGTAGAATCACGTAGCCCAACGTAGTCTTACCTGTGACTACGAGGTGCCTCGATGCAGTGAGTCCTGCATATTCCAGCCACGTTTTATCGCTCAGCAATATGTCTTGCGACGCGATTCAAGGGGCCTATTTCTCGGCACGAGACTATTTCCATCTTGCAACATCTTACGTGTCTGAGGCCTTGGATACTAAATTCAGCTGGTGGAGCCACCCGTTTGTGCAACACAAATCAGCCATCTTGTGGCTCCAATGACTGCATCCCAAACACTATTTCATTCATTTTTCTGCCACCCCTTTAATGTTATCTTGTATAGACATTCAATATATGTAAATTTGAACGGCGCTTCCCTCCGCCTTTCGCATGGAGCCACGCTTTGATGAGTGATGATTAATCTCCAAGTCAGATTACCATTTTTATCTTCCACCTCCAAAAATGCCACCGTCGAGGCCGCCATTGAACTGGTATATAAAGCTCTCGGGTGTCGTACAATGAAGCAACTCCTTCTCGAGGCTTTGGCAGTGATGATGGGGTAGATTCTCGAGTCCGTCCGTTGGACGTTTCGTTCGTCCTCAGTTCCTGTCCATTGCCGTCACGCCACTGTCCGTCGACGTTCCGCCATTGACACGGCCTCAGTCAAATTCAACAGCGTTATGCCACTCTATTTCGAACTCGTCTTTGGTCTATTTATAACTAGCCATATATAGTTCATCGACTGTCTTATTTGTGGAGTCTGGCTACGTGAGACCAACTAATAACGGGTCAAAGGCAAATTTCTGGGCAAATCCGAGCCCGACTTGAGGTCTGCTCATTGTCTGGTTGCGCATAGCAGAAGTCAGATCCGAAGCGGCTTCTCTGAGTCTGCAGTCACCATGTCCAGTCCAGAACTGCCAGAACACCGATTGGATAGACAAGCGACGTTCGACTTCACAGATCTCAGGTCCAAACATCTCAGAAACTTAGCTAAACGTCCGTGCCTGTCGAGATGTTTCTTCCTCTTAAATCGTTCTTTGGTCACAATCCCAGTATCTCATTCCCCAACCTTCAACCAAGAGATGTTCAAACTTGTTGGTCTCATCGTGCTCGCAGCTGTTCAACTTGGCACATTCTGCGTCGCCGCCGCGAACCCCGGCCCTCTTGCCCCTGGATCCAACTTCTCCGTGGCGCTGATTATTCTTGAAGATGCTGCCGCCGCGTTCACGAGCGCTCCCTACAGCGGGGTCTTTCCCCCCAATATCCCGGAGCTGGAGGTAGGTCGCCGACAACTAATATCAAAGCTTGATGTTGAAACATGTGATAGGGAATCTTCGCGCTTGTGAAGGGATGCAGCGATTCCTATGACGCGGCGGGAATCCAGTTGGCTGTGAGCTGCTCCTCTTCGATGCCCCAGCGCTTCTGACCTTCCGCTAGGCATTTTCGCCCAGTCTTTCCGGAAGCTTCCTCAGTGCATCGGACGCAGCAACACTCAACACCACCGTGCCGCCAATCCAAGGAAGTATCCTCCACCGCCTCGACAACTTGCAGGCGGGAAAGGCCTTCTTCGAGAGCGTGAACAACAACCGCCTGCTCCTCACCATGTACTGCCACTGGATCGGGAATCTGTCTCGGGAAACCGCCTTCTTTTTGGGCCTCTTGATATTGGGCGCTCCGGTATTTGTTTCTGTGCATGTTTTGAACTAGTAGGACTCACAATGCCGACACAGTCCGCGGATTACGTGTCGTCTTGGACCCAGCTTCGAACCAATGCTGCGTTCCAGTACAATATTTTGTTGACGCAGGACGGCTTTAACTGTGGCAGTAATTCGTGAGATTTATTGGTTGAATATGTATCAGAATTGTAGCAGAGCCAGTAAGGGTAATGTTCCCCTGATTGATGGATATAACAATACGCTCTAGTAAACGAGGCAGGGGAGGTAGTTCCTGCGGAAACCTACTCAGTAGGCACCAAAAACTGGTAGAATCAGCCCACAAAACGGAAGAAAAAATTGCACGGACGTACTAGGCTGATGATACGTCGCTCCGCCGCCAATTGGCCTTTTCTAGATCGTAGAGTCCTGATATTGCGTCGGTGGAGCGATCCGTAAGCGGCGAGTGGCGGTACACGCGAGATGGTGACGAGCGAGGGCTGCGAGGGAAATCCCTAGAATGGGAGATGGAGGCGACCGGTGGAGGGGTTCAAGTAGAGATGAAATAGTAATATTCAAAGCACCTGGGGCAAAGTACATAGAAAAGAACTACGCAGAGTTAACGGAGGAAATGTAAACAAAAATTGTGATTACGCATTGATAGCTCGTGTGGATGTGCTAAAATTCGCGCGCACTGCAAAAACGGGAGCAGTTCAAGTCAACAGCGCGCGGTGTCTTCGAAACGGAGACTCGTAGCCCCCGTTTACTTGAGCGCGACGCAGGAAATGGAGGAAGAGGGCAGTGGAGAGGAAGAGGAGAGGGTGGGGGAAAGTAGAATGGGAAAAGGCAGAGAACTACACACCTACGGCGAACTACATGGGTAGACACAAGAATCAAAACATAATTGAAGGTGCAAATAGAGCTGTGCGGAGGCACTCAGGCCGCCGATAAGTCGCGCTGGTGTGCTCTACACCGTTTTTAAGACCGTAGAATCGGAATTGAGTCCACAGAACGGTCCGTAAGTGAGGAGTGGCGGTACACACTAGATGGTGACCAGCGAGCATTTTCGAGGACATCCCTGGCACGTCAAGATGAATGGGAAGGGGAGGTGACCGGGTGGAGGGGTTGGAATAGGGATGAGATAGTAATATTAGCAGAATTGGCGCAGAAGAAGCGAATAGAAATTATGCGGACGTACCCTGGCCGCCGCTATATCGCATCGATAGGCAAACCACTGGTATCAAGGTCGCAGAGTGCGAATATGGCGTAGTAGTGGGGTATCGCAGGATGTGCGATGACACGGAGATGGTGACGAGCGAGCGGGTTTGAAGGCAGTAAGAACCGGGCGCTAGATGGAGGGATGGCGGCAGTGGTGAGGTAACTGTGGAGAACTGGTGCTGGGCCATGGAGATTGGTCAGAAAAAGAGCGAAAAATCGGGGCATATGCGCATATTACGCACCTGGACTCCGCAGTACATCCAACAACTGCTCTATACTCTACATCACACTTCTTCCTTGATGCTCAAATAAAGATGAGGGGGAACGACGGCAGTAGGAGCATGTCGTGGGCGCTCTACGCCGACGCTCCGTTGGCGCTCGGATGACCGTACGGGAACAGCCTCTAGCTCGGAGTTTTGACTTGAGACGTGTACAGGGGACCAGTCCCGTAGCGCCGGTGAGTTAGTAAGAGCGTAGGTGACTGCCAGATTCCGAAAAAAAAAACGCGAGGGGACGAGAAGTATCATGCTCTGCCCAGTTTGGGGCACAGGGAGGTGGAAGAGGGGAGAAAAGACAGCCCGAGAGTCAAAGTACGCGCTGCAAGTTCGCGAGGTGAGTCCGAGAGGCCTTAAGCAACGGAGAACCGAAAGGGGTTGGAAAGGGGAGGATATTGATGCGACGAGGTTGCGGAGGGTGGTGGCGCAGAACCGGAAATAGAACATGTTGAGAGAGCCATGGGAGAGCGCCTAAAAGATCCAGTGGGTAAAGTGGGGCGGGAAGCTGGTGCAGTATCCCGGGCGGCGATCGTGGTGGAAGCAGGAAGAGTGGCGGGGAAGCATAACAGCGCCACACAACGCACCGGCACTTCCCGAGAGTACGCGTTAGAGTGCGGGGGGGGGGAGGGGGATATATTATACTCGCGTGGTCCAACAAGTGAACAACGAGTTTACAGAAGAATAACAAGTAGTATTGTAAGGGTAGTTATCTGTCCAAAAAACTACTATCCTTCACCTAGATCTCGGATACCCAAGGAAAATCGCAGAATAGCATTTTATTCAACGGTATATGGGTCAGGCTGATTATACAGATCTTTTGGAATCTGTCTTTTACCCCAGGTTCAAATTTTACTTCATGAGAAACGGTTAAGAATTGCTCAAACGGCGTCATTTTTTTCGAGGTTGCCACGTGTCCGAGTAGTAGGTAACACGTCAAATTTGAATTGCTGGCCGCGTATCTTATGCTCTTGGAGTCGAGGCGCCTTCAAATCTCATAGAGTGGAGCTCCTCAATGAATGTTATGATATCCATGAAGCAGAAGCTGAGGTATGTACCGGATGGTCAATTGGTAGCATGAACTTTCTTGCCATCATTTTGACAGTTGATAAATCAATTTGGCAGGCATGGCTTCATCTTTCGGTTCATTGTGACGGCTACAAGACAGCTATGCCTCAGGAATTTATATGGGAACTCTTGCGATGTCAATGTGTCTTTTAGATGCATTCAAGAGATAATATGACCTTAGGATGAGGACACTAGGCCTCAAAATAGGCTGAATTGGCGAAAATGGCCCAAGCTGTCAGCTTTCGGCGGTGATATATATTTAAAGGATGCAACATTGTAGGGGTTTTGGACCCTATATCTCTAGAGCACCTCCTGCCGCTTATGTTACACCAAAAATCTCAAGAAACGGTCCAGTATTGGATGAGAAATATTTGTTTGTCCAAGTTGTAGGTGTGTCCGGGATGGTGGGGGACGATAGTACAAGCCAACCGAACACAACATCATTCCAGGGGGTAGATTACCACAAGACACTGATAAACCTGAGATTGGCCGGCCGCTTGTATTGCAGGACATCTGGTTAGAACCTCGTGGGACCTGACCACAAGTGGAGTACGCAAGTGTACAGGGGAAGCTTGACTCTCCCCCCCGGTAAAAATCTCCAGTGTCCACCAGTCTCAAGAATACTGTCGTCCCCACTAAGTGGGTGGCTAGGTTGTTTACGGTTGTTAAATGCCAGCCGCTGTGGAGGGGTTGGGGCCTTGTAACAATGATTTGACATTTTGTATGACTACGAGTGCTAAGGCACGAATCCACTAACTACGCCTACTCTGTCTCCCCAACCCCGTAACGTGGGCTGGGTAGGAGCCTGACCGTGGGTGCGTATTTACTGAACAAACAATGATGTAACTAAAAATAAAAATAGATAAGAGCCGAAACCAGTGTGGTTCGATTTCAACACGCCGGCCATACGACCCTTCCACAGTGCGGGGGGTTTCGATCCAGAAACTATGAAAAGAAGAGGAGTATCGCCGAAGTTAAAAATCCATAAGTAAGCATGAGATGTGCGATGAAAAGTAGGAGATCATATCAAAGAGATACCCATAATGTCCATAAGGTTTAAAGGAAGATAGAAGATGAATTGAAAAAGCAATCCCAAGAAGTAAAACGATGATAGAAGATGGCATGGATGATAACGAAGAGGAATGTGGCGTCGGTTCGCGAACTGGAATTGGGTGGGCCTGCACGACGAATATATTCCACCAATTTCTCGTGCATTATGGGAGAAAGCTCGAGAAAGTCCCGGAGCCGCAATGTAACTGTCATTGCATTTTGGGTCGGAGATTCAATCAGGTGGATGGTATTCAGTGTGTTCTAACCTGTTTCCCAAAAACTTATTCTGGGAGTCTGTCTCGGCTTGTTGCATCTCCAACAAGTGGCTGTGCAATCAGTTTACAATGTTGAGGACATACGGAGAGGAGTTTGATTCAATTTGTGGGTTCAGTAAAGCTCTTTAAATTAAATACATATCCTGGGAGGTATTGGTGGGCCTGAGCGGCTTCAACAGCCCTGTCGGCGCCGAAACACTGACACGGTACCGCTGTGCACTTCACCGCGTCGTGCCGCATCGCTTGTATGCTCATTTAAATCGCACGTAACTCTCCATGATGGCTCCCGCAAAGTTACTTTTCACCCTATCGCCGACATATTCACTGAATCAAGCTTCATATTGTGTTCGAAAAGGTTTGGATTTGAAAATATTATCATGGTGACGGTTAGCAATGGAAGGTTGATCATTAATATTATTTGTGAAAGAATTAGACGATAGTTGATCAACAACAGGTCAGGTAAATCAAAGCAACCACATTGCGGATAACCGACTCAGTGGGATGAAACCGCAGTACCGCCGCATCTAATATTTTGAGCGCCACGTCGAGTGTGGTGAGCGCCACGTCAAGTGTGGTAAGCGCCGCGTCATATTTTGGACACGCCGCGTCCGAGGCCATTGCCACGGCGAAGTTAGGTTCGGATCAAGCCAGCCGTTCATTGTTTTGTGATGCGGGCATCGTTTGGTAGCAAAACAAATGAAGGGGCTTGAGCCAAGATGGGGAAATCGGGGGGGATGTTCATCGCGTCCTGCTGTTTTAGTTCGCACGAAAAACAATGGTATATATGAGAGAAAGCTATTCATAGGAAGCAAACTTAAATCTTCAGCTATCCAGAATAATGTTCTGAAAACAAATCACCAACTTCCGAAGCGCTCAAGGTGTGCTTCCGGACAATTCTGGAAATGTGTAAATCGGCTGTTTCTGCAGCTATAAGGCCCGGGGAAAAAAATCTTAGAGTAGGAATACTTCAGATTCATTTCAGAAGGCTGTTTAAAAAGTAATTTTAATATTCTGTGCCGATTTCAGAGCGTAATGTGAAAAACCTGCTAAAATTGATGGGCGGGATCGGATGAGATCCCAAGTCACGCAGTGACATTTTGGCGCAGAGTCACATGCGTGACCATATCTCCGAAGCGTAAAACGTCGAATGGAAGAGAGTTTGGGACACCGGAGAGAAATCAAGTCGAGGGATACCTTTATTAATGGTATATGAAGAGCTAGGTGCCGCTTTTATACCAAAAAAGTACCACCTCAACACGGTCTTAACTCAACTTCCCTGACAACTGATGGCACAAACAGCCTGCAGACTATAAGTGCCAGGGTTCAAAATATTTTTTGAATCCCTCTAGAATATCTAATATGCTCTTGTATCAATACACTGCGTTCCCTGGGCGCCGAGACAGAGGCTGTGTCCCTGTGCCGCGCTGTGCCAAGACCCGGAGGCAGACCCTGTCGCCATGACGGCGGCACAGGGCGGCACAGCTGTGCCGCCCTGTGCTGAACCCCTGCGGCGGCGACGGCCACAGACTCTGCCTCCCTCCCGCCACGCACCACGGCAGATCTGCCGTACCTTAGCGCTGCCTCAGCTTCTTCTGGAATCGTCTTCTCGTACTACTAGGCGACTATGTCCTGTATGTTATGGCTAATATTAGAATTTAGCTTCAATCAAAACTTTAAAGTTGATTATCGGGGCTTGGCTTCGCCGCCGCTGAAGCCTGACCCTGCACTTTTCGATCCCTTGTAATGCTGGCGGATGTAGTAGGGCATCTGGCAGACTTTATCTCTTTTTCCGCCACTACCAGCACTGGCATGAATGCAATGGCGACGAGGTAGTAACTAATAAGAGCCGGAGGCGAAAGCTGTGCATCGGGTCACAGGTGACATAATTGATGGGAACGTAGCCAAACACACACAACAAGACGCACAATATTTGCTATCAACAACACTTTGCAGTCTTACACAGTCAGGCATTTACCATGCATGTTGGGTATGTAAGACAGCCATAGGCAGACCCTGTTGCCATTGGATTGACAGACCTGTGCGTCAACCTGTGCCGACGTGTGCCGCCCTATCGCGGCACAGCCTTTGCCTCGGAGCCTAGGGAACGCAGTGAATGGCTGAAGGTGATTTTTTGCCAAAAAGCATTCAGTTATATGCCAAACTGAGCTTGAAGATCCCCTCTGTTTGTCCCACTTTGTCCCAAGCCTCTCTCCGAGATAGACCGGGTATCCGGTCCGGAGGCAAAATCTTCCACTGTCAGTGGTGGAGTTTATATCTGCCTATCTCGTCGTAGCGCATAAATTCTTTTTGTAGCTCCGATCACAGAATAAAATTTGAAAAGAAAAAACAGAAGCGTTTTTTCTTCAATATGATCCGTCGAGGACTCGAACCCCATAACACACATCAAGCACAGATATGAGTGTGCGGTGCACCAAGGCTATGGATCCACATGCATCCTTCCTCCGCTCTCTGCCATGGCTCAATGCAGATTCAAAAGCACCCAGCTGAAGGGCATCTACCGATCGCACTGGTGGAGAGGCACACCGCCCAGTACCACCTGGATCGTCTCACTTACACACATATTATTAGGTGTTGGTTCTCCCCATCCTGACAGTCAAGTTTCGACGTCTCTCCCTGATGTAGCATGTATTTTATTATTCGGAGTTTCTAGTATGGGATGTCGAGGACCTGGGGAAAAATAAAGAGCCGCCCTGTTAGTGTAACGGGTATCACGCGGGATACGGATGTAAGTAGCACGCGCAGTTGTAGCACGTGTGAGAGTAGAGCGAGTTAGTGTTACACTTTGCAACACTAATAACAAGAATACGAGAGTATTAGAATTCAATTGAACCCTTATACAATCAGTCAACGACGGTGACTTTCACCAAAAGAAGCCTTCAAACGAGATTCGTATCTTCGTATGACGTGAACTTGGGATAATTCTCCAAGTTCTTAGGACCGCTATTTCAACGGTAGTGCAAGCTCTGATAGTCGTTACAGTAGCGTTGAACAGTAAAAGTAATTTATAGTGAGCTCTGGGCTTCACTGAAGATCACACAGAGTAGTGAGTTCACTTGGTAGCAGTATTCGCAAGATGTAAGGTGTCTAACAACGGGTAGATACTCCCAATTTATACTACCTCAGTGAGTCATGTCCAAATGACTCGACTGACTCGTTGAGACTCAAGAAATAGATTAGCACAGCTAAAGCGGGTCCGAACACTGCATATTGAACCGTGGGAAAGATGCATCAAAAGTTGATCTTGAGCACAGAACAATTTAATTACAGGTCGCTGCTGCGCTAGATAGATACATGAAGGCTAAAATAAATATACGAAGTACAGGTGCAATAGATAAATCGTAAACCAGAAATATAGAGCTCATATCCATGACAAGCCCTTTTTCTTCGCCTATGATTCATCCGCTCCACATCTCGATCATTTCCAGCCATGGATCCAAATTTGCGCTTCGACGTCAGACGGGGGCATCCGATATAAATAATTCGGTCGAGAATAAGCTCATGAAGCGGCTCTTGGATTTTTCCGGCCTGACTATAAACACAACTGTAGACATTGTAGAGTGGTGTAACCCATGGTGCTCATCAATCCCATGCCTCTTTTACCAGATCCGCACCTCTTTCAGCGATAACATAGGTCGCGGCCTGAGTATGGCCACTTACAACGAAGGGCTGAAGATTTTGAGCCAATTTGTCAACATGCAGAATAAATTGGACCCACGAAAACCGAAGCGTCAATAATTCGAAGTCGACTCGCGCCTTTCACCCGCAGATCTGGATCTACAACTCCGTACCGTGCATCTTCTGCAGACATTGCAGCAGTACCGACCAGATGGGAAGTAGAGCGTACTGAGTTCCGAATATACTCGTCAAGCTCGTCGGAGGAGGAATTCTCGAGGTCTACAATCGGAGCAATGATGTAGTCTTTCCATGCGGAGGCTTTGAAGAGTCTCAACACTTTTTTTATCGCTTCGCGTCCAGTGAACAGATCGACATCGCTCGTAAGAAAACCAACGTCGATGGCTGGAGAATCAAACGGGTTGTTGCTGTTGATTGTAACAGAACCCCCTGATTCAAACGAAATAAGTATGCCGGATCATGTAGCGGGAGTTGAGTGCTTACGGCTGACTGGGTTAAGAATTATCATCCCAACCGACACAGCCTGGCTACCGGGCAGCGCCCCAAAATTACTAGGCTGAGTTGAAAGAATAAGATCGACTGAGGTCAGTGACGATTGGTAGTCACTCACAGAGAACGCAACCTCGATATGAGGTGAATCAGGACCGGCAGAAGGATCAGCAAAATTATTTGAAGCGAGCGTGTGGGAGTCTAGGCGAAGGAATGCAAGCTGCGTCGTACCCTCTGCCGAGAATGGTCCAGTATGTGACCGATTCCATTTCGTAAACGCCTTATTGAAGAGGGTGGCGTTTTGAATTAGGGAGTCCACCGTCTGGGTCGAGTTTACAGTCCAACCGAGGATGAATACAGGTTGATCCGTGGCGTAGCGTCCAACGCTCGGGACATCGAGGAGACTCGAGATGCCGAGGCCAGCCAAAGCTGCCTCATCACCTATTTCACTATGCATAAGAATGCTTGGCGTCCCAACGGGACCGGCGGAGAGAATAATCTCCTTTGCGGCCGTTGCTGTAAAAAGAGTACTTCCTGAATTGCGATCAGTCTTTTTTTCGCCGTCTCGAAAGTACTCAAATTACCGTGAGCGAACTGTGCTCCTCCAAAAGTCAATTTTCCATTAACGTGGCGGGAGTCAACGAGCTTCGACACTTGGGCGTGTAGCAAAACATGCAAGTTTTTGCGATGTATAAATCTTGGTCCCAAATAGGATGTCGCGGAACTGCTTCGCATCCCATCTCCGATGGTTGATTGCAACCAACCTATCTCTCGAATCAGTATATCTCTGCATCGGGTGCATTTTCAACGTGCCAAGGCCTAACGGTTGCCTGAATTCATATCCAGATTGAATGGCCACTCATCAGGAAGCTCGTTTGTCGACTCGATAACATGTTTCGAAAAGAGCGGCCAATTGAATGCGCTTAAGCTGACAGAATTCATTCCCTTATTGCTATGCACAGCAGGATTATATTGTCCCCGTGTATCGTGGTGATCCACAGGCGGAGTCCATTTTTCATTCTGAGGTGTAAAACTCAGAGGTTGCTTCGAGGAAGCAAACGCTCGCACCTTGAAGAAATACGGTAACAGACGATCCCAGGACCATCCAGGATCGCCAGTTACTGCCGCAAAACGATTGTAATCGTCTGTGGAGCCGCGAGTATAAATCATCCCGTCTAACACCTTTTAAAAAAGGGCCAGTACAATGGAAAGCACATCTTACTGTGGGAGCTACATCCTCCCAGCATATGAGCTTTAAAAGGAAATCAGAATGGGGATACTTTGGCGACAATGGGGGATCAGGATACAGTGACACACCTCTGGGGATCTCCACATTACGGCCATTCAAACCAGGTTGAGGAACGGTGGTATAGTCTATGAAATGCGAGTCAATGGGGTTATATAATCAGCTGCTCAACGTACTCCATGCGTAGATGCTAGGCTGAAGAAGATTTACGACAAAGAACGGAACGATGGAGTCGAGCACGCCTTCATTCCTATAAAATACGTTGGCAATTATCGGGGGGCAAGATTTATCTAACTCACGAGACCCCAGCCTCTAATACCTTTCAGGAACATTAGACCATGGCCACGTCCGTTTTAGAGAAACCATCCAATACCAAAACCGAGAAGTTTGGGTTTTCTGTTAGGCGGTTTGCAACTACATTGCCCGCCGTTCCACCTGGGGCGCGGCGCGTCGATCGCAAATCATAGTGAACAAAAGAAATTCCTCCGTACCTCCCACGATGACAAAGTCGTACGAAAGGCCCGGGAGCTCGGCGACATCTTCGTAGACCTTGCAAAAGCACAGAGCGAGATATGCGAGAGTTATCAGAGCGTGCCCTAACATTGGTGGGAGACGGGATAGCGCCCGAGGAGCTCCTCGCAATAAATAGTGAGTTTACTTCGCTATGGAACCTTTGGGTTGGTAAGATCACGTTGAATTATGAACGGAATTCTAGGTTCAATCGGGGAGCTTAAGAAGCCTCAATACATCGGCATGTGCGTTTAATGCGCACTGAGCGTGGAGAATCTCTTTCCAATAATCACTGCGTTCCCTGAGCGCCGAGGCACAGGCTCTGCCGAGGTGTGCCGAGATCTGCATATTTATCTCCCTTTTCCAAGCTCCGTTTGACCCCGTTCATGGCCAGGGAAGGTCCGTGCGGCACTGTAATCCATGCTAGTGAAAAAAAAAGCGCATTTTGAGTGAGGCGTTGTGGCCGTTTGGCAATAACTTTGGGCTGAATCAGCTGATGGCGGCAGGGCCGCAGCACAGGGACGCACAGGCTGTGCCGAGATCTGCCGAGATCTGCCGCCGTCATCGCCACGTGGCCTGCCTCGGGCTCTCGGCACACCTCAGCACAGGGCCGCAGACCTTTGCCTCGGTGCCCAGGGAACGCAGTGAATGGGCAAATTCGGAAGTGGCCTGTGATTTGGACTCAAGACATTTTGAGATGTTTCCCATGACAAGTGCATTACGGTGATCCAAGAGCCGTATGACCCAATGGAATGTGTTCAATCCCGGCAAGCCCGGCATTTTAGTGTTTCGGTAAATTTACAGTAGGCCGTCCTGTTTTCTTCCTTGAAAAATCCAATAATCGTGTTATAATCGAGCCCACACTGGCAAGATAATCCGCAATCGTCAGGTGCGTGGCAAACTACAGACTATATCTCAGCTCCTTCGATATTATTTATATCTTGCTTGTTCCCGCTGTACAGCCCCATCTCAATTCAGAAGTCATGGAGCTCCATACATGCAACACCTCAGCCTCCCACACCGTCTGTGTTGCCCAGCTGGTGACCACAAATCTTCTTCCACATTACCGGCACCCGCTCCATGAACCATCAACCAACAACAACGCAGCTGCATCTCGTGACCGCCCGTAGCCACAGCCGCAGATGTTGGGGAGAATATACCGACAATGATTACTTCCAATTACACAAGTGGACATCTGGAATGCAGTAATATTAATTGTGTTCCGTACATCAATGTGCTATGAAATTGCCGAAATGCGTGGGATATTGTGGAGCTGATGCAACCACTAAGAGCGTGGTAAAAAGAGGGTAAGGAATCGGGTGAGATGGAGAGGAAGACCAGATACTCGAACGGCAGTGAGGCCGTCGTGAATCGGTGGTGATGAGCACAGGCGCAGTCAATGGCAGGAGGCGTGAAGAAGGGGTGGGTCCGGGGCGAGGACGAGGGGCACGCGGATGAGGACTAGGCACTATGCAAGGGACAGGTCGGGACATATTCGTGGATGGTAGCGTCAGAAAAAACAGCAACTGGCGGCAGGAGGCGTGAAGTGGTCGTGAATGAGGACGACAGGAATGCGGACGGGGTTCGGGCTAGGGGTGAAACACGGCTTGGTTCGCAGACTGGACAGGTGTGCGAGCTATTCAGCGGCAGGGGTGGCAAGAAAGGACTCGGGCCCTAAAGACGTGCATCGGCGAAGAACTGGTGGTGGGAGCAGAGGTGATAGGGGAGCGGAGATGACTAGCGCGGACGAGCGTGGTGAGATAGAAGTCGCCATGGACGAGGAAGGTGGAGAGAAGGAGGAGCGGCGACCGACGAGAAGAATGAGGGAATGCGAGACTAGGACAGGGAAAGCCGAGCTCATATAGTAGAGAAAGTTAAAGCGAGGCGTGGGGGTGGTGGAGAAGAAATGAGGGGGCGCGAGAAGACGTTGGGTGGGGATGGCTAAAGGATTCCAATAGCACTGTAGCAGGGAAGGGATAATATTGATGTAAAGAATGAAAGGAGGGCAACAGGAGCGAACAAGCAGCGCGCCTCCGTGGGGGAGATGACGCGGTGGTGCGTGAGTGTACCAAGCGTCGCAAGGATGGCCCGCGGCGTAAAAAGTGCCATTGATAACCAGATATATGGTAGATAGAAAGAAAGAACAACGCACCTCATAATTACGCGCATAGTCGCCCGCGAGGACCCCACTCGCCCACTTCGAACCCTATTATGTTATCTCCTGCGCAGGGAAGTTGTCGACACGCCAACGATGATGCGTCGTACTTTGCGGGCTCGGAGAGCGTCTGCGCGATCGTCCCGATTACCCCACACCAGCTTGATGACAGCGAGACGGATGAAACGGCCGAAAAAGCCCGATGTTTGACTCAGCAATTGCCAAGTGGGTGAGAAACAGATTTGAATGCTGGGAACTGCTCTGTGATGCTTGCATTCGGAGATGTCGAGATGAAATGCACATGAAATTCTTGCTGCAGAAGTTCCCGAGGTAGATTTCGGTGTGTTATATTTACGTTCCAGTGTTTGTTCCAAGACTTGGAACGATTTCCCGAGACATCATCCCCGAAATAGTCAATGAAGCTCGAGTATATTCGGTCGCCTGGGGCAAGCTCCCGTTTTGGATTTGGCAGGCAGCTCGGATAGCCTTTCTTGACTGTGTCGTCTAGGAGGAATGAAGGTTACACCATTGGATGAGATGGTTCATTAAACCTACCAGTCCATTTTGGAGTGGCTTTCTCGTCTTCGAGATCCAAGAAATTCGACGTAAGGTCCGACGCTGAGAGCAGAACGGTGGATCGAGAACAGTGACCCAGCTCTATGCATGCACGGGTGAGTTTGATTCGAATAAAATAGTACAACCCTTTACCTCTGAATTGAGTTCGACCCTGAACGCATCAGCACATGAATAGGGATCACCAGTTCACCCG
Source organism: Mycena rebaudengoi (assembly GCA_029282285.1). NCBI lineage: Eukaryota > Fungi > Basidiomycota > Agaricomycetes > Agaricales > Mycenaceae > Mycena > Mycena rebaudengoi. The sequence goes on along the minus strand of JARJCX010000002.1, from coordinate 4,326,345 downwards.
TTTTCAGGCGGGCCAACTCGTTCACGTAACACTGACAGGAGGGAGCTGACAAGCATACCTTTCCAATTATAGTTCGTGGGTAATTCATGTAAAAGACATTTCCCTTCGCAGTCTTGTATTGCGTAGGACTATTTCAGGATCCACAGGAAGATCTTCATGAGTGAATTCGATATACGGAGACGTGGAAGGTTGTCCAATGTATCGAGCAAAAACAGCTTAAAATTGTGCGTCAGAACGTTCTGAACCACATTAAACACTTTCATGAGAACCGTGTACCATTTTCGATGGGTATGGAGACCATTCGGCACTTTTCTTCTCATGGTTCACTGCCTCGAAGTTCAGGATGTCGTCAATTTGAGGATCGCTGATAGCTTCACAAAGTCACGGGGTCGTTCCTCGGCTGTAAACTCGGATCCGGCTTACCGGCATTCTGCATGATTTCCGCCAGAAACTCTTCCGTGTCGTCCTCGTCAACAGCGGTATCACCGTCCAAGCCAAATCTTTCATCCGTACCCATAGATTCCGCATTCCAGAAGCCAAACAGCGTTGTCCCGAGGCAATCACTGCGTTCAGGCCCTGGATAGCATGACTGAATGGCGAGCCATCTAGCCATCTAGCCAGCAACTGGCCAGCGCCAATTGTCGAGGTCGCGCTAGCCGCCTCAACGAGATGCGGCTAGCCGTGGCTAGCCGTCTAGCCGAAGCTAGCCACAGCCTTTGTCCCGCCCGCATCTCTATGCACAATAGACTGTAGAATTCAGACTTCAGATATGGGATTCCTCATACATATTGAGTTCGGTGTGTGTTACGTTGTGACAGTCTGTGTGATTGTTTGTTTGGCATCAAGTGGCAGTGTCGCATGATTCCAATCCTCATGCCTAAGATTACCAAAGCCTAAGTTGATCTCGAACACCAAAAATTGGAAGTAAACTGGAGTTGCGCTGAAATTGGAACCTATTCTCATAGTTTAAGTTACAATTTTGACTTGACAGACATGAGTTGGAATAGGATTAAGTTTCCATATCACTGTAATTTATTCAAAGTAATAAATATCATATTACAGAAAGTAGGAGCTGAAACTGTCTGCGTAAATTATATATATTGTAATTGGAAAAAGTGTGTCTGAAGTTCAGCATATTGGTTGCGCCAAAAGGCAAAGTCGAAACTTGAGATTCTGGTTAACATTCCGGTTATTTCTAAATCCGGAATTTACGTTTGAATTTCGGTCCAAGCCGATATTCTATCCTTTTTTTTAAATCCAACCGCACTGAAATTTGGTTGGTGGACGATCCGCCGCTCATCCGCCGCTCATCTGTCGCTCGTCTGCCGACCATCCGCTGGCCCTTCACCAATGATCTGTTCCTCGTTCACTGATGATCCTCCACACATAATAAATCTGTAGCTTGTGTATATATTTTGCATACATACATGTACTGATGACCTCAGGAAACGTGCAGTGTAATATACTTGCCTAGTTTTGGTGCTATGCAAATGTGCCTGTGAGCTGGTGTATCAATACTACTCCCAGAGACATGAGGGATTTGTTGTGCATGATGGATCATCGGTGAACAATGGCAGCGAATGGTCGGCGGATGAGCGGCGGATGGTCGGCGGACGATCCGCCGACCAAATTTGAGCGCGGTTGGAATAAAAAAATCAGATTGGATATCAGCTTAGCCCGAAATTCAAACATAATTTCCGGATTTAGGGATAGCTGAAATATGAACCGAAATTTCAAGTTTTGAGTTCACCTTTCGGCACAACCGATATTCTGAACTTCAAGTCAACCTTTTCTAATAACGATACGGGTAGTTTATACAGATAGTTTCGGCTCTTACTTTTTGTAATATGATTTTCAGTTTTCGAATAAATTTCAGTGATATGAAAACTTAATCCTATTCCAGCTCATTTCGGTCGCGCTGAAATTGTAAGCTAAACTATGAGAATAGGTTCCAATTTCAAGGCAACTTTAGTTTAAGTACACTTTTTGGTATTAGAAATCAACTTAGGCTGGCCCTTATTTTGGTAATCTTAGGTGTGATGGAGTGTTTGCGGCACCACTCGTAGCAAGACAATATGTCGTATAATGCAGAGCAGAGCTGAGCCATGATCGTGACTCGCAGTGGAGTAAATAATCTAATGTAGACCATGTGAAAGAACCATATCAATGACACAGGCATAAGTATAGCCAAAGGAACGGCTAGCACCAGCAGGCCTAGCAAAGTGGTGTCGAATTCGTGCTACCTGGTTAGAAAACCTTCGTCGAGCTGAGCGTCGCGGACCTAGTCGCATTTGCTCTGGCTAGCCGTTGTCTAGGTGGCCGGGACGGGCTATTTCTGGGTGGCTAGCCGGACCTCGCCGAACCTAGCCGGACCTACGCGCCCCCAAAAATGGCTTCGGCTATCCGGCGCCTGAACCCAGTGTGTGGTTCTTCGTTCTTCGAAGTCCAATTTCATGGGAATCGCTAGATCTTAATGGACAGGCGACATGGAAGTCCGATGAGAAAATACATATAAGTAAGCAATGCCTTGTCAGTGTCCGGCTCACTCGGGCAAGAGGCGCGATTCTGCAAAGTCCAGTCCGAAAATCGACCACGATGCAGCTCTTCCAATTCTTCTCCTACGTCTCGCTTCTCGCTCTCCCCGTCTCCGCCCAGTCCTCCACCCAACCAACAGTCAAAACCCTCAACGGGACTTACGCCGGCACCTTCCTCCCTACCTTCAACCAAGACTTCTTCGGTGGAATCCCCTACGCCCAACCTTCTCGTCGTTTCGTCCCCGCTCAATCCCTTAATGAACGATTCAGCGAAGTGAAACAGGCGTTGAATTACTCGGTGGGGTGTGTAGGTATCGGCGGGGAAGATATTGGTTATGTGCAGGGGGAGGATTGCTTGACGGTTAATGTCATTAGACCGACGGGTGTGAAGCCGGGACAGGGGTTGCCGGTGTTGGTTTGGATTCATGGTAGGTTGTTTCTTTTTGCTGCTGTAGGAATAAGCTAAGAGACGCTGACATTGGGCTTTAGGTGGTGCATACACCATGGGATCGTCGGACAATATCCGATATAATGGAAGTTTCAACGTTCAGCGGTCTGTCAACATGGGCAAGCCCATCGTAAGGCTCTCATCTTCCTTTCGGAAATGTTTCTAATCCTTTCGTAGATCTTCGCCTCCTTCAATTATCGTCTTACAGCCTATGGCTTCCCTGTCGGCGACGAGCCCAGAAAAGCTGGTCTACTCAATTTAGGATTGAAGGACCAGCGCCTCGCTCTCCATTGGATCAATGAAAATATCGCAGCATTTGGAGGCGACCCGTCGAAAGTGACGATTCAGGGTGAAAGGTACGTCAAGTCCAAGTTAATTACTTTATTATGTACTGATGTCACCTATTTTAGTGCCGGTGGAAGTTCCGTATTCCAACACATGCTTGCTTTTGGTGGGAGGAATGATCATCTCTTCCGTGGCGGTGCGTCCCTCTTATCCTCTTGTTTCCACTTGAATAATGTTAACTTCCCTCCAGTTATCTCCCAAAGCGGCTACTGGGCCCCCTTGATGGCCTCCAATCGCGCCGCCACATACAACGCAACATGGAACAGACTCCTCTCCATCACGAACTGTTCGGACATCGCATGTCTTCAAGCTCTCCCTCTTTCCACCTTCAACGCTTCAGTGGCGCGAGTTGGCTCAGGGGCCTTTAATCCAGTCGTTGATGGTGATTTCATTAAGGTGGATCCGGCAGGGCAGGTTAGTGATGGAGAGTTTATGAAGGTTCCATTGATTGTTGGCGGCAAGTCGGCTTGTGCATTCTTTAATCCCGAGCACTGAATTACACGGAACAGCGAACTCGGATGAAGGGACTACCTTCATGACTCGCGGTATTAATTTCGATTCGGATTTGGTCAATGCGATTCTGGCAAGGAATGCCTGTGTGTCTTTTCTTTCTATTCCAGTTTGCAGATTATATATTGGTTTCGCAGCATTCTACGCCTTCACCAGTGCAGCAGATGTTCAACAAATCTTGCAACTCTACCCCGATGACCCTGCTCAAGGTGTTCCTATTGGTACAGGAGACGGTATACTGTCGACTGGATTTCAGGACAAGAGAGTGAGCTCTGTTTCACTTTCAACTTGGGTCCAATTCCTTAGTGAGGCACTCTACACAGAGCGGGGCCTTCTTCGGTGACGCAGTCATGGTTGGACCCCGACGTGCTTTTGCCCAGGCGAATTCCAAAGGGGCAGCTACATTCTCGTACAGGTTCAATCAACCGCCTTATCATTTCCCGATAAATCTTGGTGGTACGTCCTCTTAGGTACCTTTCTCGAGGGTGTCTCTGATCACGTTTGCTATTAGCTACGCATTTCGCTGAGATTGCCTATGTGTTCAACGACCGAAATAACAACACCGCGTTACCCTCTAACCAGCCTCTTGGTCCTCGATCCATCGACGCCGAACTTGCTCTGCTCATGAGTAGCATGTGGATTTGTATGTTCCCCATCTCGCCATCTTCTGGTCCATACCCCTGCTGTGTTTTTTCAGCTTTTACGCACGACCAAACCCCCAACAACAATCTCATCGCCGGTGCACCCGTCTGGCCTTCGTATGGTCCGAGTGGTGGACGGCATATTGTGTTCCAGGGATTTGGAAGTGGGAGTTTAGTTGAAAAAGACAATTTTAGGGAGGCAGGGATTGCATTTATTAATCAAAAGACGGCGGAGGTTGCGAAGGCTTTGTGAGTACTTTCAGTTCGTAGGATAAGCAGAATTGTATTATCTACAAATTTCAAACATGACTACTTCGGTGCAGTTCTAAGTAATACAAAAACTTCTCTCCTTCGAAAAATCCATTCGAAGTACTAGTACTATCCGCCGCGGCCATTTTTAATGTCCTTTTTTGGTCGGCCTCTGCCACATCCTTTTTTTTTCCACCTCACCTCACTTCACTCTCTTTATAAGTCTCTTTATAAATTATGAGTGTCTTTCTGAAGCCTTTCAATTCTCTGGCTCTAATGTTACTGATCCATGTGTTCGCTGATGCACCAGCCCGGAACTCGGATCATGTATTGTATCACTCTGGCGTGATGTAGTCTGCCGGAGCAAAAGGCAGGGAAAAATATTGTCTCCATAATTGTGCAATAAATCATAACGATGCTTGAAAGACGGTGTTTCTTCCTACGCCACTGTGTGCGCGATTTTCGGTAGAGAAAGAACGCAGCGGGATTGAGGGCACTGGTAGCAGCACGAAGCTGAATATAAATGATATGTTCCAGCGACGCAATGTGAAAATCATAGGGCGGAATCCATGTTCATGAAAAATGCACGCAGAACCCACCCGTTTTCAAGTAAGGCCACGAGGTGCAACGTTGGGAGGCAGTGATAAATAAATATATTAAACAAGACATGCCTCCGCTTCGCTCCGGCATAAGTGTAAGCTGTGATGTCGAAATCCTAATAACTGTTATTTGAAAAATCACTGAAAGACAGATGGTGCGCAAACAAATGGCAGGTTGACCCCGAACCGTGAAAACATTGTGTTGCAAAAATGATTCCTGAACTACATAGCGCACATCTCATGGATTAAGTCACAGCCATAACCTCCACCCTAAGCTCGCCACCTCCACTGCACCAGTCAATTATAGCATTCAAATTGTCCAAGTAACTTTAAGAAACCAGTTATTTAGCTGTGTGAAATATGCTAGGCAGCATATGAAATATATAGGGCAGAAAAACAGGATTTGATTTTCTGGTGGGTGCAAATCTTCTCGGAATGCTCTACAAACTTGGCAACAGCATTTCTCATATCGGGAGAGTGACCGTCTTTTTTAATGGAGGCTTTGAGCTCATATACCACCTGCCACATCGAAATCTTGCATAAGTGGGCCGAAGATAGTATGAATACCTCCTGTGCATTAGGCAACTGGTATCATTTGGGTATGATTCGGGTTCGAGAGTTGCGACGACTTTTGGCTTGCAAAAACCGCGAGCACCCGCGCGAATTGGCTTTATGGGTGTAGGCGTGAGCTTTGGTGGGACATAGTCTCGATCCAGACTCTCATGACATCCCAATATGGGAACCCTGTCATGAGAGTCTGGGCCTATCTCAGGACTTTAGCCGTACCATTGCGCTATCAAAACTTGATGGAAAATTCTCACGATGTCGCATAGTACCCTGCCTCGCTTGAGTGCCCAGATATTCTGCAATGCCCTACTTTGTTATATTTATTTGAGACCTGTAAGCACCCAGTGATGATGATGACCAGCAGTGCGACAGGCAGGAAAGCGGGAGCGCACTGTTAATATTTTCAGTTGATGTGTCATGTGAAATGACACTCAATCCCAAAAAATCCGTTGCGTACATCCAGGCTGTCGATGAACTAAGTTTGCACGCATGCATTATCAAGCCAGTTGAATAGTTATGAATCTTGGCCATTTCCCGAGCTTAAAAGGCTGGTTTAAATAAAAGAGCTCCATGTTGAGCCATGCGACATCGTGAGAAATTGCCATCAAGTTTTGATAGCGCAATGGTACGGCTAAAGTCCTGAGATAGGCCCAAACTCTCATGACAGGGTTCCCATATTGGGATGTCATGAGAGTCTGGATCGAGACTAGGTGGGACAAGCCGATCTGCTCATGCCCGTCAAGCCCACACCATTGTGTCGGCTTGACCCGCCAACACCATTTTCTTTAATTAACCAAAGTCAAATGCCTCAATCCCCTCAAATCATCTCTGTGCACGCCTTGTGTACACCTTCAATCGATTCCTTGTTGCGTGGCAAATAAATCAGTCGCACACGGACAAAATGTGTGGTTGCCGTGCCCACAATACTAAAGTGAGTGCGGATTCTCAATACTACTATTTGCTCGCACCCATCAAAGCCCACGCCGATGTATTGGTTTGACCTGCTCACATCACATTTGAACATTGAACCATTATCAAAAGCTCCCATGTCCCATATGCAGATCTGAATTCTCTCTATGAGGACAACAACTGTTATCACTATTTAACTCATCATGAAACACTTTGATTGCACAAAGCTGCAGGTTGGTGAGTGTAACTCAATGGTGTGTTCTACTAAGAATCTCCTTACGATGTCTGTGAATCCTTCTCTATACACCATGTTTAGCGGGCAACACATGCCTTACCAAATATGCCCAACTAAGTGAGAATTAATTCTCACCGAGTTCCATGTAGTGAGAATATTTGCCTCGCAGATGCATACTTGAACACGTGAAACCTGTTTGAGCAGCCATAATTCCCAATCTGGGGCTATTGATTTAATAACCACAACTCTGTGAGGTGTCCAGAAGCAGCAACAGCATGGTTTAAGTTTAAACCGCATCGTCTCCAACAATAGCCATGGTTTAAACCACCCCCTGGAGGCCTATAGAAAGCAGGTTTAGGTGGTGGTTTAAACTGGTTTAAACCAAAAAAAATCACACTCTTTTTTGGTATGGTTTGAACCGGCTTAAAACCGGTTTAAACCAATGTAAAAATGCTCAGTTTATCAATAGCCCTGAAGTAAGGAAGTATATCACCAATATAATACCAGGGGCAACTAGGGCTCAATCAGATGATCATATTACACTAATATATCATAGGGACTGGTGTAGTATTGAATAAGCTATGGCCAACACGAGCTTTGCGCAAAATTGATTCGTGTTTGCCATCACTACCAACTTGATTGCAAATGGCAATAAGTTACATCATCAGCCTGCCTGAAAAGTTGCATTTGGTGGTGTGAATGCCGTTGCATCATCAGCTTCGTCCCCATTGAAGGCTAAAATATGAAATATGAACACAAATATATTTTGAAAATATTTGAAAATATTCTGTGAGATTCCCTGGGCCAAAAAAAAAAAATGTCTCAACTTTTTTTGGTTTAAACCGGTTCAAACCATACCAAAATAGAGTGTCAACATTTTTTTATTTTTGGTTTAAACTGGTTTAAACCACCACCTAAACCTGCTTTCTATAGGCCTCCAGGGGGTGGCTTAAACCAAATGGTTTAAACTGAAACCATGCTACAGTACCCAGAAGGACCGTCATAAAAATATCACTGAGCAGTTCTGGGACCATCAAGACAGAGCGGATTGCCGGAAATGCGCTATCTGAACGTGGGCACATCATCAAGGGAAGGCTTAATGGAAACTCGCAGACTCATATGCGAGAGAGACAGCATGGTTATCAGAGGATCTACCAAGGTGATTGCAGATTGTAAATTATTATGCATTTTTACCGAAAATGAGGCTTGCAAAGAGTAAGGTGGACAGACAACTGGAGAAGAAATGCTGTTTTCCACAAGGCAACAGCTGCACAATAGCAGTAGACAACAACGACACTGTCAAGGAAAACAAGCATGCGACTCCAGAACAAAAAGAAAAAACAGCAATGAAGAAAAAAGGAAAGCATAGAAAAGGATGAGTCCTAAGCGTGACCTGCACCAGTGTGGGCCAGAGGCCTTAATCTTCAGTCTCCAAAACTCAGAGGACCTTCCAAAAGGAATTCCCATGCATGAATTACCCAGCCAAAATCGATGAATTTACATTTTTTAACCCGACATATATCTTCTATCCTCATCTGGACAACACTATCATCAGGAACCATGCCGCTTGCACCTGAATCAACCTGCTCGGACAACTTCCGTGCCCGAAGCTTATCTATGCCATATTTGAAGGCCATCGGAAGGTCCCAACACCCAACCAAAAAATCTGGAGCACCTTCACCCTTCCAGCCAACACTGACCTGCACTGACCTCAAAGATTGAGGTAGAATGGAAGAGCAGTAGGAGGCACAAACTACTGTATATATGTGGATGGCACACTCCGTGATGGATATGATCTGTACACCGGATAGGATCGGGTGCAGGACCGGGATGCGGCGGATCACGCATCATTGATGGCTCAATTTTCGATCACTTTCATATTTTTTTCTCGGGTACGATCGGGTGCACGCACGGGACACGTCGGATCACCCATCAATGATGGCTCAATTTTCGAGCACTTTCATTGCACTTTCATGTTTTTTTTCTCTCGGGTACGATCGGGTGCACACACGGGAAGCGTCGGATCACGCATCAATGATGGCTCTAGTTTCGAGCACTTTCATGTTTTTTTCTCTCGGGTATGATCGGGTGCATGTACGGGAGGCATCGGATCAGCTGAAAATGATGCATTCCATTTTCGCTGCAAAAAATGAAAAAAAATTCCGACCCACAAGCACACCCAGGACAGAGTTCTTTCGACCTAGGTAAAATGGCGGGGAAAAAGTTTACACTTTTACAAGCCTTTTCAAATGTATCAAAAGATTTAGTTTTATTTTAAATGAAAAGGTATAAAAATAGGGCAACTTTTCGCGACGCTTTCAGCAACTAAGAAATTATTTACTTTTGTTATGGACAAATGCTGAAAAGTGTCCTTTCAGCAGGCCTATGACAAAGGAAGAAAGGCTATCTTTCAAAAAATTTAAGGCTGTAATTTTTTTTGAAAGGTAGCCTTTCTTCCTTTGTCAAAAGGCCTGCTGAAAGGACACTTTTCAGCAGGCCTTTTGTCCATAACAAAAGTAAATAATTTCTTAGTTGCTGAAAGCGTCGCGAAAAGTTGCCCTATTTTTATACCTTTTCATTAAAAATAAAACTAAATCTTTTGATACATTTGAAAAGGCTTGTAAAAATGTAAACTTTTTCCCCACCATTTTACCTAGGTTGAAAGAACTCTGTCCTGGGTGTGAAGACCCACTACCAAAGATAGTGGGAATTTCCGTGCGAGCAAATAAAAATTGGTCAGTCTCAAGGTTTTCAGAAACAGCTGTAACGGCAATCACCGAACGGGTCTGGGGTCATCGAGTCCAGAACCAACAATTCTCAATAAACTTATCCGCGCTCAAAACCCTACATTTCGCTGCTTCGACGAATCAGTCCTTGACTTACCATCGGGACGCGGAACGCAACGGGTGTATGTCGGACCGATCCGAGTCCCGATGAGTGCTCGTCCTGCCTGTCAGTCATGCTTTATTGATGTGCTGAAGACTCCGGGATTCAGCGAGGCACTGCTACGACGTCATCCCTGCATTGCCGTCTTACCCCCGAGCTAACACCTCTATCCCGCGACTGTCCGATCTGGTGGATGTATGTCAGTCTATAAATCCGCACTGAGACCGCTTGATACTGCTTGGTCTTGAGGGATCGCCAGCCGAAAAGTCGACAGAATTAGCTTTGGGATGGTAAATCTACAAAAGTTCTGATAAATTGTGTTGGCGCCCGTCTATTCGGTCACACTCACGCAACATTTCAGCGGCAGCACTACTGTGAATTGCAGCGCTCCCGAGAAGCAATGGGGTGCGTTCAATTTTTCTTCTTTTCTGATGCGACAGCCATTGATGACTCATTATCTCCAGGTGGCCTGATCGCAATAAACTGCATCCCCATCACTCTGTAACCTGTAACTGAGCGATGCTTGCATTATCAGCGAAATAACTGGCCTTGGAAATATCGTGCTGTCTGGATATTAATTTCTGTTACTTACTGTACTGTATATCTTTTTGTATTCCCGAGAAAATATTGTATGAGAAAAATAACCGAGCAGCCTGAGAGCTTCTTAAGAATTGAGAGGGTGTGTGTGCCAGGTGCGAGAAAAATTCTGTTTGGGTGGTTTTTGATCATATTCAATTAGTGATAGAAGCAGAATTGCGAAATACATTTATATCCTTGGATATAGGGAAGCAGCGCTACCGAGCCTCTATTAATTTCTGTTACTTACTGTACTGTATATCTTTTTGTATTCCCGAGAAAATATTGTATGAGAAAAATAACCGAGCAGCCTGAGAGCTTCTTAAGAATTGAGAGGGTGTGTGTGCCAGGTGCGAGAAAAATTCTGTTTGGGTGGTTTTTGATCATATTCAATTAGTGATAGAAGCAGAATTGCGAAATACATTTATATCCTTGGATATAGGGAAGCAGCGCTACCGAGCCTCTCAGCATATATTCAATAGCTTGATTTATACTTGGTGAAAGAAAATCAATGGACGCGTGGCCAAAAAAAAGGGTTATACGTTATCAAGCAAGGCTCGGGCCCCAGTTGAACGGGCTAATGCTGCTTAAACTTATTTCTTCTCCATGGATTGCAGATGCGTTCCCCAGCCAGCCGTTCTGGTTTTGTATTTGTACGGCCTGAATTTCGCGTCCTGAAGGGTGTTAAATATGTCCCAGACCGTGCTCAATTTGAATAAACTACTGAAAGAAAAATGGCTCAGGCCCGAGTCGAACGAGCTGGCTGACACAGTAGTAGCCTACCTCCGTTATGGTACGTGGACACGCTCCCCAACGCTATCGAACCTTTCTGGCTTTATCCAACACTTGTATTTATACGGCGTGAAAATTTCCCGTCTGAAACCATGTACCGGACGAGAATAAACCGTGGATAGCCTCAATCATTTTATTCAAGTTGAACCGTTGAAAAAAAGGAGAAAACACAGATGGTGATGAACGGCTCAGACTGATTTGCATAAATAAATGTAGGCCGTTTCAAACAAGTTTCAAGCAAAAAAATACAATCTTGATCTCATCATGGTCGAAAAATCTCCTCTCAAGTTGGCCAACTGGTGATTTTGTCTGGATATAACCTAGCATTTTGGCTAAACCACCCAATTTTTGTCCGGATAGAAGCTGGCCTGGAGGACCAGAATCCAATTTTTTGGTCCGGACACGGACCTAGCATTCCCGCCCATTATCGGGAGTCGGTCCTCTAACTGGCTTGTGTTGGGTGAGCACTAATCTCGACTCCAGACGCTCGGATCTGGGCGGGGTTTGAAATTTGGGGCAGATCAATGATGAAAAAGACACACCGGAACCAATACCCTGGATGTATTTCGACCAGGGACCGCTAATTAAATACATGCACGGCTTGTACTCGGGTGAGGATGATGGGTGAGAATAAAATTCACCAGCGTACAGAGAGATGTGAGAGAAAAGAGAAGAGAAGGAGAAAGAAACGACACGGACCTGACGAGCAGTGGATGGTGAGAAATAGAGAAGAGCTGAGACTCTCCTCTCCTCTCCTTAGCCATTTTTCTCGCCAGATGTCTCAGGTGATCGAGGATCTGATCCACTCGCGCACGGCGGTACACTGCGTGTGCCGTGGTCCGCACAGCAGGACAGGTCGAAGAATAGTTCTGTCATCACTCGTGTTATGGCAAAGTACCAAGTAGCCCCATGACTTGTGCGGGGGTCAGAGAAATCCAGATTTAGGGGGGCGCCATGTGAATGCATGCCCTGACTGGGGCCAGAGAGCTGGAGGAGACTGGCTTCGTTCGTCCCTGTGTACGGCGGCCTCTCCACTTATGTAATGCCCGGGGTATAGGACCTTGGCATGAAGAGGGCGCAATGGTTCTCACGACATCCAACACTGCACGCCCATTAGACTTGAGTAAACACCTTTAACCCTGAGGAGGAGAAGGAGGGCCAATGGATACTAGTGTGCATGTTTTACTGTAAATTTGCAGAAAATCCAGATTCTGATTTCAAAAGGTTTATCATTTCCACTACAATTTGGCAAGTCGGAAGTTCAGAAGCCTAGGTAAGTAATAAGGGATGCGCGGAGGGCCATCTTGAAGAAATGGGTGGCTGTAAATACTTTGGAAGGAACAATAAAGGTATACCTTCAACTTGCTCATGGAGTCCGGCCCCTGGGGAATGCCCGGAGGGCCATCTTACAGCAATGTCTAGCATAGTACAAATTAATTGTTAAATAGTTACAGCCATCTGATAAGTGTGTCTAGGTCGTACTGGGAGGTGACAGGGGATGCCCGGAGGGCCTTCTCTATATATCCTCCGCAGCCAATTCGCCCTCAATTGGACTCGAGTGTTGGCTCTAGTCACTTCAACACAGTGAATGAAACATGAACTTTGGAGCCCATTTCCACGCATATGATCAATCGTACTGATATTCGGGTAAAGATAAAGTGCCACAGTGCTGCGGTACATATGTTGCACTGCCGCAGAAGTAGAAAATAAATTCGATTTTATCAATGGCCACATCACGCTGGTGAATTTGAGCCGAAAATTGAAGTGATGATCAATATGACATACAGAGCTCCGAGATGTTGTCTATGACTTCAACAGGTCAGAAATACCGTCGACATTCTCATCTGCACTCTTGGGCGGTCTACTGATTCTACTACAAAAGACCCAAAGAAATGTGCCACTTCTAATTTGCTCTTCATCCGATTTTTTGTCGCGAGCACTGATTAAAGAGAGAAACACATTCTAGAGAGAGTGAATAAAGGAACTCTTTTGCCCTAACTTGGAACTTTACTTACGTGCCAGCTTAACCGCGTTGAATCTTTACTTTACTTTACGTTGTCATGTCTCCAACTGGTTTGGAGACAGGATGGATTTGCCCTTCCAATTATGATCCTGGAAAAATAATGTTTAACTACCAACTTTTGGAATCGACACCCATTTCTGTGTCACCAGGAGTTTCCCACTATCCAGGAATTTTAAAGAAGCTTCTAGAACACTCAACACTCTGACTCACGTTCTAAAAATTGGACATGACTACTTCTGAATCACAAAGAGTCATAATGACTAAATCAGAGTCATAGAAAGAAATGACTCACCCACTCTGTATCATATATAAACCCCCTTAGTTTACTATATTGAATCAATTAACCCACTTTCTTACACTCTATTTGTGTGCCTCAAGCCGCTTATTGTTTGCTGCTGTTTGCTTCTGCTTAGACCTACAAAGTCTTGCTGCTCGAATCGACCTACAAAGTCTATTCATTGGAAACGACCTACAAAGTCCTTTCTGGGATAACGACCTACAAAGTCTTATCGGTTGACAACCTACAAAGTCTCGCCCTTTTTGCCATCTTTTTTTGTTGCTTGCTGGACCTGCACTGCTGAGACTCGGTGATCTCAGATTCTTGAACTAGCTTGTGACTCACTCGTATTACTGGAATTGTACTGCTACGATCAGGTACTCGTAGATTCCTTTCCTTCATATGAACCTCTATTGCTTATTGAACTTGCATTGCTGAGACTTGGTGATCTCAGATTCTTGTTTATATACGCTATCTCCTGACTTGTATTGCTGCGATCAGGTACTTGCAGAATCTTGTCGTATACGAAATCTTATTGCTTATCAGGCCTGTATTGCTGTGACTTGGTGATCCCAGAATCTTGCCCCTATACGCTACCTCTAGTTTGCTGCAACCTGGTGATCGTAGACTCTAGAAATTACACGAATTCTTGTACTGCTCATTTGGGTTCGAACTGCTTTGACTTGGTGATCTCAGAGTCATTACCCTTATACACGACCCCCCCCTTCCCTTCATATTTTTTTACCCTCCCAAATCTCCTCAAAACCCCTATACCTCCGATTCGCAGTCTCGCAGTCTCGCGGCCTAAACTCTTATACTTTCTAAATACACCTAGATTGTAAAGAATCCGAGTTTACAGAATCTTTTATATTTAGTGAGAAACGCTCGAATAAAGTCAACTCCAGCGGACCTCACGTTGTGGAAGGGGGAAATGCCCGGGGTGTAGGTTCATCAATAGGGTCGGTGGTTGGATGGTTGTAGAGTAAGATAATAGAGGTATAAGGCGATAGAATAGGCCACTGGTAGAGTACTGAAACAGGGGAACGAGAGGGTAGCGATACGTTGTGGAAATGGGCACGAACAGATTCCGCGTGAATCCGAGGAGACGATGAGTTTTGTACGCCGAGTGCGCACAGCCGAGGTTACGTAGGACGAAATTGGACACGGTAGGACACGGAGGTTCGGCCGCTGAACCGCACTAGCTCACACGATGAGCGTCGAAGGCAAGGAAGATTGTCCATTCGCCTCGTGGGCGCGTGTTTACAGGACAAACAAAACTGTACGTAAAAAGAATAAGTAATGTGTTTTAGAACCAAAACCAACATGTGGATGAATTTCCACACGTCGGCCATACGGCTCTGCCACAGTGCGGGGGATTTAGATGTCGTCCCCGACATCCAGAAATTATGAAAAGAAGAGGAGTATGGCCGTAAAGTAGGAAGGAAGAGCGGTCTATATCAAAATATAATCCATGAGCAATCGCGTAGCATGAGATAAATGAAATGAAATCATATGAGTGAGGTAGCCATAGTAACCTAGATGTTTGGCTGTAGATGAAATGTAACTGGAAAGAGCCCATGCGATAAGAACGAGGATAAGGGAAGATGATGAAACGGAAGCAGCGAAGAATTTTCGGGTAGAATTGAAAGAATTTGGTACGAAGAATGGTGTATCAGGCAAAGGACGCAGATCGTGAACGGGTTTCGAAACCGATTTGGAATCCAGATGGCGAATAAATGCTGCTACATTCGCGCGCATGGGGGGAGAGATGACGAGAAGGTCGGCGAACGATAATGTGACGAGCTGCTTGGGATCCACATCGAAGTCAGATAATTTTGGCGCCGAGTCGTGATGTGACGGATGAATGGAAGAAGGAGATGGAGGAGAATTCGAGGAAAGCGAATGCGGGGGATTTAAGTTGAAGTTGGGAAGAGGGGGAGTATGACGAGAAGAGGGGACTGCAGGTGCAGGCAACGTTGGATGTGGGTCGTTAATTTCGTTCGACGCAGAAGACGATGGCTTGGGAATGGATATGACGACCGGGGCTGTACGCACGCGAGGTGGAGACGAACGATGCGGGGGATTTAAATTAGCACGTGGTGGAGAAAGGGTATCAGCGTCGATATTCAATGCGAGCGACGTTGGCGGTAAAAGAGGCGACGGTGGTCTACGAAGTGCGATGGGGAACCGCGGGGGATTTGAGTTCGACGACGTGTTGGGCGCTGGAACATTCGCGTCACGAACAAAGGACGGCGATGCGACGTGGGGAGCATTCTGCGGGTGAGGGCGACGACGATCTAAGTAAGCGAAGAGATGGGCTGCTACACCACCAGAATTTCGCGTCATTGGAAGGGAAGTTCCATCGTGAGAGACAAGGCGTCCGTCTGGGTTGAACCTAGCAAGCCCACACTCAATAAGCTCCCAAGTCCAAGGACAGAATTTGGGGCCAAGCCGGTGGGTGCCAGTTCCGCCGCATACGAAGCAGCGGTGGGATCGACGTTGGGGCTTGAATTCTGTTCGGGACTGCGCAACGGATGGATTGGGTGCATCAGACGAAGGCGACGAGGAAGGTCGTGAGGGGGAGAGACGAGCCGCTACAAACGCTTCGAACGAGTCACGGCGTAAAAGGTCGCGTAAAATGTTCATGACCTGGTGCTTGGTTGGCGGCGAGTCCGTACCACGATTCGCAACGGGAAGCTGCGCTTCGACATTTTTGCGCGTCGCGAAAGGCAGACCAGCCACGAAGTAGACCTGGACCTCTGCGGAAGTGAGAAACCCGAGATGACGAAGATATCCGGAAATTGGCTGGAAACGCCGCAGGTACGCCTCCGCATCCCACAGCCAGCGAAACGGTGGACCAACGCAAGTCCGACTGCAAAGATCGTGAAGGTCTGCGATCGTATAAGTCACCACGCCGTCGTCGGAGCTGTAAAGATCGCGGAGCTCAAAGACAGCATCATCCCAACTCCTAGCATCGCGCTGAAGCTCGGGCAAATAGCGCACCACACGCTGAACCTCTGGGGTGCAATACGAGATGATGATGGGGGTGAGCTGATCCGGCGTCAGCCCTGCATGTTCGCCGTGACGGATAAGGATGTCTAGGAAGTCGGAGAGATTTTTGCCGTCGAAACTGGGGGCAGTTGCAGAACGTGGACGGGGCATCGGCGTGAAACGGTAAGTGAATGGAGAAGAGGAGGACGAGCTTTCGAGATTTGAATGCGAAATGGGAGGTGTAGACGACGGCGCAGACGATACGCTAGCCCGCATAGCGCACGGCGGTACGCATGGACGTGAAGCTACGTGGGGAGGCGAGGAGAGAGCCACGTTTGAAATATCGACGTTGGAATGCGAAGTGGGAAGTGTAGGCGGTGGCGCAGACGATGCGCAGGACTGCACAGGGCACGGTGCGACGTGGGGATGTGCGACGTGCGAATCGACCTGTGGAAGCGAAGAGATGGCCGCGGGGATCGTCATTTTGCGAGTGGAAGTAGAGGGGAAAGTATGAAGGTTGTAATGTGGAGAGGGACGTGTACGGGACGGTGCAGATGACGCGCAAGACGGCACGGAGCGCAGTGCGATGTGTTGATGTGGAATGTACAAAGCGACGTGAAAACGCGAAGAAATGGCGGCGGGGACCAAGAAGCTCCAACTAATAGACCTCCCCCCCTAGCTCGGTCACCACTGTGGAAGGGGGAAATGCCCGGGGTGTAGGTTCATCAATAGGGTCGGTGGTTGGATGGTTGTAGAGTAAGATAATAGAGGTATAAGGCGATAGAATAGGCCACTGGTAGAGTACTGAAACAGGGGAACGAGAGGGTAGCGATACGTTGTGGAAATGGGCACGAAACAGATTCCGCGTGAATCCGAGGAGACGATGAGTTTTGTACGCCGAGTGCGCACAGCCGAGGTTACGTAGGACGAAATTGGACACGGTAGGACACGGAGGTTCGGCCGCTGAACCGCACTAGCTCACACGATGAGCGTCGAAGGCAAGGAAGATTGTCCATTCGCCTCGTGGGCGCGTGTTTACAGGACAAACAAAACCGTACGTAAAAAGAATAAGTAATGTGTTTTAGAACCAAAACCAACATGTGGATGAATTTCCACACGTCGGCCATACGGCTCTGCCACAACGTATAACAACTTATACGCCTGACAACGTGCCTTTTCCCACGCGTAGTAAATTTAACTTGTACGTGCACGGTTAGGTGGATCCCCGCCCCTAGGACTTCATATGACCATTTGTATGGCATATAAGACATCAATTATCCCCTCCTAAAGTATTGTGGCAACAAATGAGGTAGATGAATTACTGACTGGCATCACTCAGTGTTTCGGTGCAAACACCCAATGAGAATAATGCTAAGGTTCACACACCAGCATGGGTACAGTGAATCTGACGAGGGCATGCACTCATGAGAGCTCAAGACTTCATTGGCCCAGTTCTGGCCAGTAGTTGATACAATATTATCATATGTTAACACACAACGGGTACTTTTACTTTACTTTACTTGACACACTACTTAGCCTGCCAGAAGTAAAGTAAAGTAAAATTTGTAGGGCTAAGTTAATTTCATAAGTAACTTAGTGAGGTCTCATGACACGCAAATTGCGGCGAATTCTCCTCCATTTCGAGTTGCCATAGAGTCGGGTACCCCTATAGGTTTATTCCTTGGATCATCTGTCCAAACCAAACTCCGCTGCCTGCTAGTTGATCACCGAACTCATTTGCTCGAAAGGCGCCAGCAACACATACTGTTGACTCTGGGACAGTAGCGGTCTGTTCGAAAGGGTTTGGGGTAACTAGCAGACCAATTTAATGGCGTACCCCAAACCCCCTTCCGAACTGAAAAACATACTACAGCACAGCGAGACCCAAGACGAAAAATTGATGGGATTTCCGAATAAAAATATGTACATCCGAACTGCAACCTCCCGAGCCTCTCATTTCCGAGCCTTTAGAGCCGCGGCGTGCGATTTCATGAGCTGGTAAACAGGATCTGTCGGGAAGATCATGTACCCATCGTTGGGCGTAGGCCCGTTGGTGAGGCTCGATCCAGCCTGCCTGCACCGATGTCAGGAGGGCGCGCAAGATATAATGGGCGAGAATATACCAGATCAAGTCCCCGGTTATGCCGGTGCTGATGACGGTCTGATACCAGCTCGCGTATGTTATGTTCCGGTTCGTGTCGGTGATACCGAATTCCCCCATGACCGCGGGTTTGTTGGTCGAGGCCATAACGGTTGCGTGGTCAGTGATCCACTGGACTCCCCACGCCGCGACGTTAGCATTCTCGCCCCAACTTTCCTAAAATATCGTATTGGAATGCGTAGGATCGTGCATGGTCAGGGACGCACGGGGTACATCTAGCAAGAGAGAATGAGCTGGATGTTCGACGTAGTTTTAAGGATGCTCACGTGGAAGGTACCAAAGTCGAGCGTAGAGATCTGCATGTTCGCGGCAAAGTCAATGCCCAGGGTCCCTCTGAATGACGTTCACGACGGACAGCGCAGGAGCAAGGGGCGATAACAACGTACTGATAAACGAAATCGAAATTGTGGCTGCCAGGCTCGTTGAAGAAGCCCTCGTCTCCAATGGCGACCAGATGGTTCTTGTCGATCGACTTGATGAATGCCGAAATATTGGATGCCCAGGTCGTGATCGTGGTGGTGTTGCACGTCGGGGAGGCCGCCCTACGCACCAAAATCAGAGAGTCCTCGCGCTGCGACAAAGGGAGGCATTACGTGTTGCTACCACCGCACCTCGGCTCGTTTGCTAGAAGGAAGTGAGCTGTGCTGGTCCGAGCGGGTGCGGGGATTTAATTACCGAGTTCCCAAGCCTGGCGCACGGTGTCAAAATCTACGAGATGAGGTGGAAATAGACGGAGCGTACCATGATGGTGGGCTCATTGGCGTAGCGTGTAACGACGGCTTGGACGTAGGTCTTGAACGCAGCCTGGGCGGACATGTCATTGAGCACAGGTGAGCTGGGATGTATGTGGGAGAGAAAACTGACGATGACAGTGGGGTTCGTGTAGAAGAGGTCGTGGAACTGGCCAGAGCCGAGGATCTGTGCGGTATAGACATCCATTCCCCCGTAGTCAGACCTCCAGGGGCGGTCAGAATGAACGGCAGACGGAAGAAATCGAATTTAGGTACCAGTTGTTAGTTCTGCAGCCTCATAGTCAGTATCGCGCATGGCCGAGAAAGGTGGGCATACAAAGAGACGATCAAGCGGATTCCGTGGGCTTTGGCAGCGGCGATGACATTGTCTGAATAGCCAGATGAGGCCCATGTCGCGGGAGATCAAACGACGCACCAAGCGATCCGAGACCGGTAGCGGCGGTGTTGACGGTCGCCGTACTCCCCGTCCACAGATGGAAGTATGGAACTCCTCCATTGGCATTCGTGACCTCGTTGAATCCCCTGGCATCGTAAACACAATTAAATTCCCGTGCATTTCCGCGACCGGCGATCTCACCAGGTTCTGGAGATTCGATGTCAATGTTGATAGAAGGAAGCGACACAGCTGGAGCTTACCGGACGGTCGTCGCGCCGCTGCCGACGATGTCGTTGAATGCCGTGTTGAGGTCAGCGCTGCTGTACCCCGTCGCCGACCCCATGAGCGGGAGCCAATATGCATTCGACCTGAATATGTGCGTGCATGAGAAGTGAAGAGTGTTGGGTCCGCGGGCCACGTACCCGACAAGCGTGTACGGCGCGCCATTGAGGGTGAATTTTGTGCCGGAAGTTTTGACAAAGCCCGTCGATGCGGGGACGGACGCCGTTGAGGTCGGCGAAGTGACGGTACTCGTCGTTGACTTGACGGTGGTTGTTACGGGCGTGGTGGTCGTCGGCGGCGCGGGCGTTGTCGTAGCAGTCCCGGGGACACACTGGGAGTAGAACGGATTTTGGACGACACAAACAGAACCCACGGCACAGGCTGCCCAGCGTCAGCAGGGTTCGGGAATAGCTTGAGAACGGTACGCACTGAAAGGCCCGGGCCAGTTCTGCCCTCCGCATTGCCCAAAGATGGGCGACTGCGCGTGCACGGACGCGAGCGACAGCGCCAAAAGCAAGAGTGTCGAGCGTATCATGTTTCTCACTTGAGGAGGCACCCTCGTCCCAGTTTTTATATCCCTCGTCTAGGTGTCCTATCCACCCGCCGCCGGATTATCCTCGCTCGACCATCGGGCACGCAAGATGCGGTCATGCTGGCCGCTGAGTGAGATCCTTCGCCCGCAAATAGTCGAGGTTGCGCCCGGACCGGAGCCGGCCAGCGTGAAGAGCTCACGAGACAACAGCACTTGCGCGCAGAGCATCCCTCGAGGGCGACATGAGAGTGGATGCAAGAGATGGACGTGGGAATTACCGGCTCGCGGATCAATTTCGCGGGTCACTCTCGCCTCCTTGCTTCAGGAAACACGACAACTTTGGTATCATAGTCCTAATTGAATGCTTATTTTGATCCTTCTCCCGCCCCCCGCCTTCTACGCGCCCCGATTCATGAGCTCGGGAGCTCCGTCCATCAGCCGTCTCATTTCGACGTGACAATATTAATCTAATCATTTTCAAACTCCGCCCGGATCTCGCCGACGGCACTTAGGCTCTAAATACAGAAACAAATCATAAAGCACATCGTCAGCGCCGTCATATATTGAAACAAATAAAGTTTATATAAGTACGCTGCTCTTCTGTGCATCATAAGGCAAGCTTGCATTACAAGAACCACAAAAAGAAAAGACTTACTGGCTATAACAGGGGGGAAAAACTTCTGCGCCAGCACCGCATGCCGCTACAAAGTCATCGAGATCGAAACACCAGCTGCAAGAAGATAATGGCCTGCATGAACATCGCCTTGGCGCCGAATTTCGCCATCTACCATGCCATCAAACCCCGCCGCATTATCGTCAAAATTATATTCGTGGAAATCTCCAAAGTCAGACGCGCGGAAAGCCAGATCAATGCCCCAAGAATTCGATGGAGGAGAGCTCCAATCGCCAGACATAAGTAACAGCATCCGACTCATAATCCGGAATTTGGGCCGTCAAGTGGTGAGTGGAGTGCAAATAATTTTCGAATATATTGTGCCGTACCACCAGTGAACTCAAAGTAGCTCGAAGTGGACGATGAGGAGGAGCACGAGGAGAGGGAATATGCCCTTGGAAGCGAATCTTCCTCGACAAACTCCACTAGGGAACTGTCAGTGCTCACCACGATTAATGAAATAAAAATAATCCGCACCATCAGAGTCATCGACAAGCACCAAAATAGAAGAGGATACCCTCGGGATACTTTGCGCGGTCCCGTGGCGGTTGACTGAGTGGCTATTATATGGGGCTCTTCCCAAACTTTTCTTCTCAGTTTGACGCTCCTTCAGGCATTGAGCGAGGCTGGCCTTAGTCTTCATAGCTTCTCGCAGCTGCTTCTTGGCGTCAGCAATGCCGTTCTCAAGCTCTAAACCGTAGCCGAGCCCAAGCCGAGCCCGCTATGAGACGCTCTGAAGCTCCATGAAGCCATATGCAGCGCTGTCAAGCGAGCCATAGCAGTCATACCTACATACCCTCTATGCAGTGCCTTCTAGGCTAGCTAGCGCTCTCTAGCGTTGCATAGCATCCATAGCCACTTCTGGTTTTCCTGATGTTACACACAGCTACTTAAAAGAGTGGGAACTCTACATAAGGTGTAAGTAAGATATAGCTAGAATGAATGTGGTAGACGCACCCTCAGCGAACGCGTAAGGAAACGAGCGCTGAGTGCGACATGCGTGACTACGAGACAAAAGGGGAAGCCGGTAATCGGTGGGCAAAAGGAACGAGATTGAAATATACTACCATATTCCTCACACTACTCATACGCCGGAGGATTCGAGCTAGCCGCAACCAGTGCCTCCAAATGTCTAAGCCGCTCCTCTATCGCTATCTCGTGCGATCGCGCGTCCCAGCGCAGCACCGACAGCTCTGTGCAATATAACATCAGCCGGAAGAATCACGGCTCTATTGCTACGCCCACGAACCTTGTTTGGTGTTCGTAGAGCCTGACGGTACTGAGAGGACCGGCGAGGTTGGGCGCGCTGATGGCGTGTTCCCGCTGGGGACTTGAGCGGGATTTGGCGGCACGGGTTGAAAGGGCTCCACCGAGTAGTTGAAACGTTCTCTGGCAAGAATGACGGATTTGTATTGCACATCCTTTGAGTCGCGACTTTCCAGTCTGGAGCGCTTCCGGCGGCGCAGGAAGGACAGTATGATGCCCAGCAGAAGAAGACCGCCGATGGAACCAACAACCGCGGCAACAATTACGGTGGTGTGTGATCTGTGGACACGAGTCCGATCATCAGACGGAGCGGTGCAGCGGAAATGGGAGCCTCCACTCACCGTGGTGTTGTGCTGCTGGATGGTTCTACTTCATTTGTTGTGACCACTGCATAATCAAACAAGGCAGAACCGCCCCCGAGACTACCCTTCTCCAATACCCACGTCACCATGTGCTGTGTGTCCGGTGCAAGATTTACTGCCTGGAAGAATAACGAGTCGTATACATAAATATTGTGATCCCCTGTATTCTGATAATGAAAGCTCTTCAGTGGCAGATCATTCATGCTGAACGATATGTTGGCGGGGTTCTGAACGTCGATGCCGTATATATAGACGGCATTCCCTGAAAAATTACAAGTCAGGCGAGCCACGAAACAGGAAGGATCCAATGAAACCTTTGAACGAGAATGACCCAGAATTCAAGGACCCATCATGCCAGGTTGACTGCAATGCTTTCGAGGGGTCTGGCTGTGCAAAGCATCCGGTGCACGGGGTTGACGGGGTGATTGAGTGGAAAGTGCCCACCCACGTCCAGAAGGTGCTGTTCGTGTCGTCAACGGTGAAATTCGCGAGAGCTGCCGTCACCGGAGTCGTAGTTGACGGGCTGGAGAGCAAAGCCAACGCAATAAGAGCCACTTCACTGAGGGGCACCATGAGGATGCAGAGAAGAGGAGAAAGGAATGTTTGTGAGCGCCGAACATTGATGGTTGTTTGATATGATGCGCACGGACCAATGTCAGACGCCTAAGTTGTGGCTTCGCACGCGATCACAATTTTGGCGGGTGGGAATTGATGACATCCAGATTGGGCTCAACTCATCAGCAACTCGGTGCCAATTCGACTCGCCTCGCCTCATCAACTCGATCACCGAGTCGAGTTGAAACTCGAGTTGGGCTCAGCTCGACGGCAAAACTGCTTTTCGTTCTCTTACCACCATCATCAAAATGCCGAAGTTGGCTGCCTCTGGCACTACCGCGTTCTGCCTAGCCAATGTGCCGCAGCAGACCCCGGAGTCCCATGCACGACCCTTCCGCAGATGAATGCTCGTAAAGAACGGTGAAAATGTTTAAAAAAAACACTATGTACATCCGTTTTCCTGGACTCGCATCCAGCTCATTTTTATCGCCCGCCCTCCGTTCCAACTCATGTAGGACGGTGTGAGCCTGCTCTTTCGATGTACACCAACTCTATCTTGCCGCACCCTGCAGTCGCCGCTGCCACCGGTGTCTCCCTCCAATGCCCCCAGCGTCCGCGACTAGCACTGCCACTTTGCCGGCTTTGATCCGCGTGTCAACTGCTCAGCATTTTGTAAGCTGGTGCCGAAATATGCCGAAATAGCATGGGAGCTTTGTGCGCGCATTACTAATTTAGATTAATGGGCGAGTCGAGCGCGCGCACACACTCTACATTGCGCGTCAACTACCCCAACGTACTCCGGGAACCCATCATCGCGACATCGCCGATTCTTGTCGAAGTTTTTCTTCGCAGACCTTGTAAATCTGCCTGACTTTCCTCAAACCGTGCCGCAATTGGGATTTTGCCACTTTGCCGGCTTTGATCCGCGTGTCAACTGCTCAGCATTTTGTAAGCTGGTGCCGAAATATGCCGAAATAGCATGGGAGCTTTGTGCGCGCATTACTAATTTAGATTAATGGGCGAGTCGAGCGCGCGCACACACTCTACATTGCGCGTTAACTACCCCAACGTACTCCGGGAACCCATCATCGCGACATCGCCGATTCTTGTCGAAGTTTTTCTTCGCAGACCTCGTAAATCTGCCTGACTTTCCTCAAGCCGTGCCGCAATTGGGATTTTGTTACTGGCACAAGCTGAAGCTTGAAGACCTGCTTATTATCTCTGTCTACGCTCCTGATCTCATTACCAATTCACCCAAGCTGGAACACTGGTGCGCGAAGAAATTCATCCTCGGTAACCTGATCAAACCCTAGTTTTGATCTTTGGCCGGACATTGGGACAATTCTTGCCACCCCACAAGATTCCACTTTGGTCCTGTAACGGAACTCAGATTCAGCACAGAAGAGAAATATGTGAAGGTCAATATGCACAGCTGCAGCTGCAGACACTCACAATATATTTAAACACCATTAAAAGCGAACCACACGCGCAGTGCGCTGTTGCGGACACCGACTCATGAGACTTGCCGGCATGACGGGAAGGAGACCGCAAAGAGAACTTGAACCACTGGGCTCGCCAACTGCTTTCTCATCTGTGTGAAATATCACTGGACAGAGACGGCGTACATGTGAAACAGTTCTCAACAGGGAGGTCAGCTTCTACACAAATGTGCATTCTCCATCGTCGCTCCATGATTGTGCCGCTGTTCACAGCAGCTAAGACTACGCCTCATCGAGTTCAACACCTCATTCTTAGTCCCAGCGAATTGGCCTACTCCCCAAAACCGACTTGTATGCTTGCGCCGCGCTCAATAGTACGTTTGAGCGTGCCGTCACAACTAAAAGTCAATGGTTCAGTCCGGAGAAGATCACCGTTGCTACAAGAATGCTATTCCTTCTTCCAGTCAATCTGCCGCATGGTACCACCATTAAGGGTATTGGAGATCATATGAGACTGGCAAAATATATGGGAATAGCTATGAAAGGAAATTAACTCGTCAGAGAAACTCTATTTAATGCACGGCCATTTGTGAACTCCAAAAAAGGACAAGAGCTCACTCAGCGCTCCAAGTTACTTCCTCCATGCGGCAATATCTCATACTGGTGACGACATAGAAGGTTGGCGAGGGTTTGACCCCACCGTTATTCTGAAAACACCTGTTAGCCCTCGGAAGTCTTGTGAAATAATGTGAAATATGCCTTTGACGTTGTTCTCGGATCCCGTGTATATTTTGAGTGAGGCCACTCTGGGTTGATGTGATGACTGTTTGCTTCCTTGAATTCTTTTAGTTCTACCGCGGCGAGTCGGCGTACTGCGACCGTGAGCTCGGCTAACGGGATTTTTGGGGGTCCAGGGACGATGCTGTAATAGCGTGGACAGCGGGATACTTCCTGGAAACCGGCGTTCATGAGTGGACCGTGCCGTGTAAATACTACCTACCTACCTACCTACTCTGACATGCGTGGGCGAGCGGCACTGTGTCCGAATCGTCATTCCGCGCTGCGCATCGGGCTATCGGGCTAGTACGCCGAATCGTCGGTACTTCTCCCCGCTGCGGGTGGGTGTCGGGATTTCGTGCTGCAGAAGGAGCCGTCTCGTGGAGAGCGCAACGTCGGAGTCGTTTGGTACGTAGACCCACAAGTCCCAGGACTGCAGGCACCTCAGACCAAGAAATACATGACTGGTGCAGCATATTTCTTAGGTTTGTCAACTATCTCGCCATGTGTCCGCGTGCTGGGAGTCCTTACATCTCCATCTTCTGCTGACTAACCTCGCTTCGGCCATATCCTGCGCAACTATTGCGTCCTTATATCGCGTGTAAACAATCCATAAATAATACATTCAATCAGGTGTGGGGTCCGTCCAGAGTATTCTATTCACAATTAACTACAGCCTTGGTAGCACCTTGGTAGCGCAATGACCGAGAAGCCTAGATCGACTGCTGTCTTTTTAGGTACCGACCTCGTCAATTTCGACCCCGTCTGATGCTTTCTCAAATCATTTAATCCGAAAATGAACAGTAAATTTAATTGGAGTCTAGGACGAATTATTTTTCGAGCCATTGACTATACGATGTGTTCGGTGTCGTTATTTGTGCTACCGAATACGATTGGGCCGGCCCTTCATGCTTCCTCTTTGTGCGAAGCTTCCTCGCGACCAACCAACCGTTTATTAGACCCTTTATCCCCCGCGCCAATTTCCTCCCTCAATACGAGGCTCTGGCTCAACAACCATTGAATATAGTTCTCTAATTTAAGAGAGACATATGTTACTGTGTTCTTTGACTATCTAGATGCACCAAAATATTTAGAATACCTTGGTCCTGACCAAACTATGAGATCTTTACAAGAGGGGCTTCTTCCGGACTGGTGCGATCTCCGGTCTGTTCCGGGTATCGGATTTCACCATTCAATGGTCTCCCTTTTTTTTTATAAAAAATCGCTGGAGAGAGGTGTTGGAATCAAAAGAGCAATCCAATATTAGCAGTGAACCCGTTGCAAACGCGCGAAGAATCTTTTGTTGTCTACGGTACTCAAATACTATTCTAGAGTAATTAATGTACTAATTTAGCCTCTCGGATACAATAACGGGCAGCCACAGGAAAGCAGAAATGAAGGAAAGAATGAACGGCGGGGACCTGGTAGTAAAGTGCGCCACAAATGCAGCGCACATGCAACTCGTAACTCCAACAAGAGGGGGGTGGGGGTGCATAGAAAGCACTGCACAAATACCTGTATTACTGCTTTTCGTACATTCGGAATGTGCTGCCACGGCTGAAAGGTGCGTGCAATTCACGGGCCGTTTTTTTTTTTCGCGGACTGCCAATGTCATTCCGTGTGGCATCCTTGACCTTCAGCCGCTGTGGTACTGACTACCGAAAAAGTTTATAAATAATATCACGTGTCGTTGGTCACCCTCCATTGCCCTCCGTTGCTAACAGGGCCATACAGTGTGCCTCTTCCCTCTCGTTCGGGTGCGGAATAGTTGCTGTCAAGCAGGTGCAGGATTTGATACTCCTAGGCTTGTCCAGAGCAGATTACTTTGCCTTGTGAATGCCAACTTAATTCTTATGTTTCGTTGTCTATTGCACTTCAAGTTCAGCCCGAGCGAAATTAAAATGACTATTGGCATGTATAAATTAAAATGAAGGTAGTTAAATGATAGCCTACTCGGCTACTTGTTCGGTGTTGTTTAAGAAGTTAAAAATCGGCCCCTTATTAGTGTCTTGGTCCTTTCGGGCCATCCGTCTCGTCCGACGAGAGCTGCCTCCGTTTGGTGCTCTCCGCGGGTTTTATGCGAACCGTCTGTATGCTCATAGCCGCCATTCTCTCGGCCACTCGAGCATCCTGTGAATGATTAGTATGGGTGGCAATTTGAAGGTTTGAAAATATATCAGCACGCTGCGCAAAAAAAAAAACGACACATGGGTGCAAGAATTACCTTTCGCGGAGTATTACTCAGAATTCTTGAATTTCTGTATACTGAAACATACAGAGTTGAAACCTGTATCTGAAAAAATTCTAATTTCTCCCGTGTTTTCTCGTGGAATTGAAGATTAATGCATCGAAAAGTATATGGATATGAGACCTTTATCTTGCAGTGTGTGCACAAATATTTTCGGATTTTTCCGAGGCGCCGTTGTGCAGCGTGAGGTTAGTATTTCCCCGTGCTATTTTGGCCGTGGGACCCGGATGCGAAAAATTAAGTGACGTACCGTGGTAGTCGCATCACCAGCCCCATCTGTGACCCTGACCAGCTAGGGGCATTGCTAATGCTCCCTCATGTACAATGTTGGGTCTGGCAAAGGTGGTAGACGCCCATACGAATCATTCTTTGCTCACGACTTGCAGCACAGCCACAAAATTCCGTTTTTGGCATGGTTTCAATTTTTTATGCTAGCCGATGTAAAGGGTGAGGCCTTTTAAGCATATAGGATTGTTAATAGTCCCTGTAAGGGTAATTAAAAAAATCTTCGGGTTAATTCCGTTCAAAACGGGCTTGTAATTCGCCATTTTTCGGATCCGGGTTTCAACTCTGTATATCTTTCCCCCCCGGCATTGCTTTTCCTGATGGTCTGCTGGTGATATGAGTAATGTTGCCGCGACTTCCGACTTGGCCCTGCCAAGTTGACATGGGAAGTCAACTTGAGTCAAGTCAAGCTGAGTCATTCTGATGACTCTGCCACGACTTCGAAGTCAGTGGAAGTCAACTCAAGTCAACTTGAGTGACTTGAGTTGGGGGTATTTTAGGAAATGTTACTTTTCATGTATCCCCACGATTGGAGGCAATTTCCTATTTTTTTTTCTGGTGATTATGATGGACGTGACGCAACGTCACATGTGTGTGACGTTCGTGTCACTCATGTGTGTCTATCCAGTTTCTGCACATCATTGGACCCCGAAAAATGACGAAAATTTGTTTTTTGCTATATCAATGGATACACATGCATTAAACCCCCATAAAAGCCATAGGAACCTGGAATAACAATGAAATAAATGATCTTTTATTGATCCCATGTAAACACCAGTCAAGTTCAACATATGTGCCTACCTACAGTACTCCTATTTGATGAGGTGGTAGTTTTGGCCAAATTCAAAAATATTGTCCGACTTGGCAGACTCAACTCAACTTGAAGTCACTCCGAGTCGGCCTTGCTAGACAGAGTTAACTCGAGTCAAGTCAAAATCCAAATTGAGTCAACTCAGCGAGTCACGACTCGACTTTTTGAGTTGCGACAACATTAGATATGAGGCCGTACGCAAACCCTCAAAATGATGCCAAAAATACCTGCAGTCCAACTGTTTTTTTTTTTTTTCATTAGACCTTCCCAAACGTGTTTTCAAACTGTTCTGCACCGAACTCCAAAAAGTGAGTTAAGGACCTGAGACACATACTATACTTTAAGCATGTGTCTCGGCATCTTCCGGTAAGTGCCCCTTGGCTAGGTCGCAAAACAGGTCAGACAGGTAGGAGTTGGATAGGAGAGCAATGGCAGCTAACCCCCTAATCAAGCTGAATGAGCAATGAGCTGTGGTCATAGAATATAAGTGCAGACAGAAGCAGCAGAGGATGTGATGCAGCACACGAAGCGAGACGATACATGAGCCTCGGGGGTCCGCCTAAAGGCCGTTGAAACGGTGCACCCAAGTATAGTCGTGAAAAGTATAATCTCAAGATATGTGCAAGACGCACACAAAATGAACTACACCTAACACACACACACACTACTACTACTTGACTATATTGGTGCTTCTATAACTAGGGTCCTCTCAATCAGAATTGAGTAAGATGAACCGTAGACAGTTGCAATAAATGACTATAGATCTAACTGTGCCCTTTGGAATAATCACGAGTATCACTCGAGAATCTTGACTATAGTCTCTCACAAGAGAAACACTATCTTTGGGGTGTTTGGATGGGATGAAACACAGTCGCGAGTGTACTTGAACAACTCCGACAACTTAAGCCACACTTGGACTGAACTTTAGGTCACTTGAGACCGTCTTAGACTTTACTTCTTGGTACTTAGACTGCAACCGAACTCAAAGGAACGATATCAACAGCTATCCTCCGTCTTGACACTTAGTCGCGACTCTTAAAGGACCACTTCGGTACAGACTTGACTGTTTCTTATGACTTTCTTATTCAGCTTACTTTGCTGGGACTTTGGTTATCAAACAACTATGTTCTGGTTCTATATATATCTTTGCTAAAAGTAGTACAACTTCGAAATGTGTTTTAAAACAAATCTCCGCGTAAAACCCAGACGTGCACTGACCCCGTGACCCACAACCAATGACGACAATAGTCACGGCTATAGTAGCTGGGAGGAAAATGCAGTCCAGAATCGCGTTATTCTACTGAGACTTTATACTAATTTACAATCTATTTTAGTACATGCCAGATAAGGAAAATGAGTAATAGAAATGAGGTATATGGTCCTTTTATCTGTCTATCAACCGCTTTTGATCGGAGATCTGCGGCCTGTGGCCTATAGGATTCAATCCCGACAGTCTAGACTAGTTCCGAAAGTTCCGGAGAGCCTTCAGCATCATCTATCTTTAGTCAAGGCAAGATCCGGAGTGATCTAGACCGCCTTGACGCCATATTGTGTGCTTTCGACCTAATCATGACAACCATATCTTTCATGTGAATGTCTGATCAGATTGTCGGATCTTCTCGGACTTCATCGGGAATCCTCGGATTGACTCGCTTAGTCAACTGGTTCACCATCTGACATGTGATCACACTCTCGGGGCTCGCCCGAAGGTCTGTTTTGGTAGTCGCGACTCTTCCATTATTCACGACTGTTTATCTGTGCCTGAGAATTACTATTTCTCATATGACTCGGAGTCATGACTATTATCTTTAGTCACGACAAGACTATATTGGCCCAAAATCCCCGCTAGAGGTCTATGATCTTTGTGTAGCAGTGTTTAAACAAATATGGATATTCATACAATCTCCTTGGTATGGTTTCTAGTGATCCTGCATGATACCGCCCTCACATATGAGTTATGGCCACTATCAGACGACTACTCATGACTAACTCACTGAACACTGTACTGACCCCACATTGTTTAGAGTATCGTATACAGTCGCAGTATGGTCAATCCTTTGTATTCCATCACATCTTTGAGACTCAATCAGCAGCTCGGAGCTCACTCTGACTCTAATTGTGTACCACCGAGCGGTAAGATGATCGGTTTAGACTGAGTTTCGCCAAATTGTAAGCGTGTTTTTATTTCAGCCGTCTCACCGTTTTACAAGTACTTATGTTTACATATGTTATCGTTTCTTTCAAATCTCAGGGCACCCAAAATTGATCACTTTTTTACTAGTTTCCGATTCTGTTGAGGACCACTTTAGTGGCTGTGTGTAGTCTTTATACTACTTCTATTAGTCAAAACATATGAAAAATAGTGGCTGTGCCTTTGTTTGTATTTGGTTAATTGTTCGTATTTACATACTCGGGGGAAAATACCCCCTACTCGGTGAAAAATCATCACTTGCGCAAACAATGGCAATTTTTTTTTTGCAATTGCCGTCATCCTTCGGCATTCTCCCCCCCCCCCTTTCGGACTTGAAGAAACTGAAAACCATAGAAACAGGACGGGATCCTCCGAAGAACTTGCGACGAACCGTGTCTAACTGCAATGGAGCACAACTTTTTTTGTATGGCATATTTATGCCGTTTTTGGTACTCAATATGGCATATGATATACTTAGAATTGTGGTTGCAATATTTATCGCGCGAAATGGGGGCGCGGGGCATGGTGTTTGGCCTTGATTGGCAGCAGAGGCTGCATATTGTTTGGTTCCGTTCATGTAAGTACACAATGATAGCTTGGTCGCCATTTGGTTAATTGCATCTATGGCTGGTAGACTGCCCATACTACCATGCGCACGCTGACTTGATGCGATCCGTAACTCAAACAACATTTGTCTACGTGCCGACAACTCGTATTACTTGCATATTAAATCACCGAGCGCTCCCTCCGCGCACCGCCCCCTGCGTCGCTGTGCTGACCACATGTGGCCCTGCGCTCAACGTTCCATCCCGCCATCCCCGATGTGCATCCCGCCCACAGCACCGCCTACCCCGCCTCCTGTGTCACCGGCCCGCCTCGCAACAGCTCCCGCCCCCTAACCGCCCGCCAACACTCTTACACACTCACACCCCGAACTTGCTCCCTCCCGCCCGTTACTAGCTGAACCCCCTGCCAATAAAATACGCTAGAAGTACATACGTTCACCCTAAATGATCCTATTACTTTTTATATAATCTGGCTACCCCAATACAGATTAGACGACGCTTTGCAACACAAATCTACCTACCCCACAATAGCCAATGGTGAATTGTTCCACACCTGCACTGGATTCAACACTAACCCTGCACAATCTGTCTTCAAATATTGTCGATGGTCCATTGGTTTGTTATTTGATTTCACTGCTTTGTTCCACTGGCTCTCGTAGTGCATCAACGAGCGCTCCCTAATCTTCCACACACCCACGCACCGGCCTGCTCCGCCCTGCGGCCTCCCGCCCACTGCAGCGCATCAACAAGTCGGCCCGCTTCGCTGCGCCAAGGGAAAGCATATTAGAAGACGCGATGTTGTACGTGACCTATGTACTTACTCTAATGGATGGATTTTAACATGGAGAAAGGGTAAGTCATATTTGCTTGTTTGGAAAATAATAAGTGTTGGATGAGAAGTATGATAGCTATTGGCGTTAACGTGGTGTAAGGTGGTCACTGATGTTATATTACCAGGAGCTCGGCACTTCATACATCATTTTGATTGAACATAAATGGTTTGGTGTTCTCCCATAAACCTCCAATAGGGTCACCAATGCTTGAAGAACCCGCCATAGTCACTATACAAGTCCGCTTGAATGTAAATATGGTGCGGATCAACTTGAGACTTCCCAACTGACTCAAAATGCGGCCTATGCTCTCTTTATGATGCAGGAAGAGGTCAGGATGTGAATATGCGGTTGGTACCGGGATCAATATATATGCTGTGTTGATTTCCGTGAGTCGGCCGCGAGTGCGCCGAAAATTGACAGCTGTGGACTGTTGGTGGACTGTGTCACTAAATATAACCACATCCCACGTTCAGTGGTCGGACCGCGAAGTAAGAGCGTGTTTTACTGAGTGTTAGACCAGAAACAGAGCTCGGGCCATGGTAACATGGTTGGTTTACCGCGAAGTCGGTCTACCGGGGGTAAGCAGACCCTGTGGCTACGACCCCACGGAATGCAGTGTATGGCCACTCAAGAGGGGCTTTCAAGCTTGAGGGGCAACTGGGAAACTTGTCTAAAAGTAGAGCGTATATTCAGATCAGGCTGAGGCTACATATATATGTACATGACTGAGTATGACAATGCCAATATCAAGATGCCAAGTCACTTAGAGCAGAGTAGGAAAAAAGAGATGGGACTTTAATATATATACATGTACAACGGCCGGTTGAACGGCACAATATATGTGTGTATGCACAATTGCCGGTTGAACGGCAGTAGTAGGTCATGACAGTATCTGGGCGATTGAAAGTATGTATGATAAACGGCATTTGGGGCAGAAAAACTGTTCTGCAAATCATATTGCAATTTGAAGGCCCTTCTCGGATTCTGAGTCTTGATCTTTTTCAAGATCTGTCACTGTCAAAACACCGGCAGGAACATTCAGCTCCGCAAGTTGTAGAAGAGATCTCTCGTGGTGCTCCAAGATTGATGCCTCGACCTTGGCTAGTTTTGCATCAATTCGAGCCACACCCCTGGCCTGTGAGGACCTCGCAAACAAAGGCTTTGCTATCTTCCATAATCCAACTGCTCTCAAAATTTCTCCGTGATTTTGCCAGATATCAGCAACTTGAATCATGCAATCTGCCTTCCACTGATGAACATCCATGAATGTGAAGCCATCCAAAGCCACGTTGAACAAGCTCAGTGCTGTTTCAGCATCCCCTTCTACAGAAAAAATCTGGCCAAGACAGTGGAATGCTTTCATGGTAGCCAGCTTGTCCTCGGATCTCAAAGCCAGTACCAGGAATATCCCTGCCCAACCAATGGTGGTTTGTGTATTGTTCATTCCAGTAGAGAGGTCTGCAAGTTTTTCAAGGCAAGCAGTTTCCAAATCCTTGTCAAAATTTTGTGACTGAGCAAAACATCTTGTGAACATTATATTTGCAGTGCTGAGGTCACCATCTCTAAGATTAAGCTCTGCAAATTGATGATATGTTATGAGTTCTATGTGGGTGTGTGCCCACCCATATAATGACCCGCCACGCAGCTGACATTGGTCCAGACTTTTCTTAATGAGTCCAGACTCCACTCCACTAGCAATATCAATTTGGGCAATATTCAGATTGGCAAGAATAGAATCATATGATGTAGGATTGCTCATGGTGGTAATGGAGGACTGAATTTGACGTGACTCCAGATATTCTGTTTTAAGCAGGTGTACCTCAGCAGCCCAACCTTGGATGCTTATATCCAGGGTACATCCTTCAAGACCACAAGAAATCAGAAGCTCTGTGGCTTCTTTGAGGAGGATCTGAGCTTCTGAATAGTTTGCAGACATGACCTGACATCTAGCTTGGAAGTACAGGGACTGTGCATGTGGATAAATGCCACCAAGGGCCACTGCATATTCTTGTGCTCTTGTTGCGTATTTCTGAGCACTGTCAAAATTTCCCTTCATGATCATGAACTGGGATAACATGCCCAGAGCCCGTTGCCCAACCATACTGGGGGATCCAGTACTGTCTGCTGAAGAAAGGGCTTTTTGATAATGTACAAGACTACCAGAAATGTCGGATTGAGCATAGGTCTGATAAATTCCGAGTGCAATGGACCATGCAGCTAGTGGAAAATTAGACTCAAGTTACAACAGCCTATACAGCATGTCTTACCCTGTTCCAAAGGAGGCTTTAACTCAAAGTATTTATCCCCCTGCATGATTTTTGCTTCAGCATCGGCAAGGGGTACATATCGAGTAGTTTCAACAATCTGAATCAGGTATTCCCCAAACATTGGATTGTCTGTCCAAAGCAGATTCTGCTCGGATATTTTCAGCAGCACTGGTGAATATGTGTCCCGTGTCCATGTATAGAAACGATTTAGATTTAGAATGCTCTGGTAGTTCTTGATCGCATTTGGGCACTCTGTGGCAAGGGAATCCTGAAGAACACTGGCTATATTGCCTGCATTTCTTGCAATTTGTGGCACCATTTTTGCTGCATCAAGATACCGGTGATCTCTCCAGAGAGAAAGAAGATCATGAAAGTGCTCGCAAAGTTTTAATTTCAGTGCATTTGTTGGTGGGTGGGAATAGAGGATGTGCTCCCGGATAGGAGCAAGGACAAGTATTCGGGTTTCTTTATCCTCAAATGCAAGAGCCGTCCTGAGCAGAGTGGTCTTGCTTGCAAGGATGTCTGGGATAGGTAGTTCAGCTTGCAGCAAGTCAGCATCTGTGAACCCATCTGGAAGCATTGAAAGAATACTGAGCAGGTCCTGAGCTGCTGGTGTCATGCGTGAACTTGTGAATGACAACATGATTGATATGTCCAGACTGGATCTTTTGTCATATCCATCTGAAAGCATCCTGGTGCTTTCATATTTCCATCGAGCAAGTGCACTGTCACACCCTTCAGCTCCAGCAACACTTGCAATGAGGCTAATGGCAAGGGGCAGATTTCCAGTGAGCTCCAAGAGTTGGTTGGCATTGCCTTCTTCATGAATGTTGTCTGCAACATCAAAAAATGTCTGAAGAGCAGCAGAGTGGGGAAGTGGGGCGAGGGGGGATAGGAATGGCTGAGTCCACTTGACTTTGGCTGGTCGCTCAGCTCCTCGCATTGTGATCTAAAAAAATTATCGTAAGTGCTCACTCTTGTCATTTAGCATCATACCCACCACCAGTGCCAACTGGGAGATATCAGCCAGGAGTGACAGAAATTCCTCAACTTCAGATCGGGAACTGCTGGATTCCCAGGGAGTCTCAAAATTGTCCAATACCAGTAAAGAAGGTGGGGCATGTGTGAGATAGTGGATGACTGTTCCCGACAAATTTGACCGCTTCTCCAGACCTAGATGATCTGCAATCATTGATGCAAGCTCCACACATGTAGGGGTGGACTGGCAGGAGACAAAATATCTCTGGGGATATTTGGACTCCACTTGTGCATTTTGCACTGCAGCTATGGCAAGGGTGGTCTTTCCCATGCCTCCTGTGCCAAGGATGGCAATGCGAGGAAATTCCTGCAATAGGAGTGTGAGCACAGTATTGAGCTCTGAGTCACGGCCATGGAAGATTTTTGGGGATGGTGGTAGCATGGAGAATGATTCAGAGCTGCTTATGAAAGTCAGTGTAAGAGAGAATGTGCCATCCAATTCCGTTGACTGACCTATTGCCCACACCCAGCAGCGTGCCTACCACCTGAGAGACATGAACTGAGAACACCCGCCACAAGGTACATATGGCAACTCACTGAAGAATTTTCACAGCTAGTGAGATCCGAGTCAGATTCCAAAAGGGCCACCAGCTCTTCATGACATTGCTTTGCATCTTTTTTCATTTGCACTAGTCGAGAAAGGGTCAAGCCGGTAGCTCGAACCTGTAATAACTTAAACATGTCACTGAAATAAATTCAAGCGGATGTACCTTGAAGATCTCCAGAGCATGATTGAGCTCCTGCCCATATGCCTCCAGTCTCTCGACATTACTGCGTTGCCCAAAAAATTGTTTGATCTTTCCCATATTCTGCTGCTCTTTTAGAAGTGTGAAGACCTTCTCGAGTATTCTAGAGTGATGTCTTGGCATACAAAGAAGATAGAGTGTAATTTACATACTGTGTGAATTTTGCAATGTCATGCAAGAGTGGAGTTGGGAGCACCCCTTTGATTTCGGATGTGGAATGTAGCTTCACAAGAATACCCAAGATTTCATGGATCTGCTCCACCATTTCACAGCACACATCCTTGTTTGATTTAGTAGACTGGTCCAATTAGTCCAACACTTCTTGTAGCTCTCTGCAGTACTGTACACACACCTCAACATATTTCAAAATCGCCAGGACCAGTGTAGCAGTTGAGCCAAGGAAAGGAATCCCAAATGAGCCCGCAATTTCTCCAACAGTGTTTGCAGCAAAAGCGGTGTACTGGAGGAGATTATCGAGATGAGTGGGGGGCTTCATGCTTGTGAGGTTTCGGATTCCAATTGGAAGGACAATCTGCATGTGTCTTATATCAGACCTCAGGAACAGAACCTGTCGGCCGCCAGGGGTGTTTGTTCATCAATTGATAAGGATTGACGTAGAATGTAACAATATTTAAGAACACTGAGTTTATCAGCTCTCCTAGGGATGTGTGCAACATTGCCATTAAGCAGAGTATTTGATTGAGAGAAGAGACTCAAGCCTATCATATGCAGATGTGAGAACAGTGGCTTACCCCAGGGAACGAAAGCTGTTGCTCATAATGCGGACATCAGCGGAGTACTAGGGGTGCTCAATTGCTATCTCGTGGGCCCGTCCCGTGGGTTTATTTGTCCCGAACAAATAGAATTCAAACTCCGCCATCCAAAAAGACTTTTTATAACAACGGTGCGCACATAACACATTCTAGAGTACTTTGGTAACATTTCTGGATAGATTTGATGTGTAGAAGCAGGTCTGGAGGTATGAATAACTGATGACTAGCTTTGCACGCATAATTTCGCGGATTCATTTCCAAATACCACTCAGAAAAATGTCCATTAGCTCATTAGAGCCTCTTCATGTTTTATAAGTGGTATTGGAACTCCACTGAGAGCTAGTGTAGCTCTGGAAACGGCATAAATACCGGGCGGAGTTTGAGTTCTATTTGTTCGGGACAAATAAACCCACGGGACGGGCCCACGAGATATAGCAATTGAGCACCCCTACTAACTTTACATTGAAAAAAATACCATAATTGGCACTTCATGCGGTGAAAATCCCTATCTATCCCGCTGCCCAATCATTGCGGGAGAAGCTGTATAAAGGAGAATATATGGCCGTCCATAACCCTGGGACTATCAGCACCGCAAAGACCATGGATAAAGAAAGCACGAAACGAGTACTCTGCCCCAAGTGCCGCAAGCGCGGCACCCACTCCCAATATAAATGGGGCCCGAATGATTAGATTAGTTTGCCCCAGATTGAATCATACAGTCTTCCATCTTTTCCGTCAATGTCCGTACAACATTTACTTCCATCGCAATTTTCAACCGATGTGGTGCCTCTGGATGATGGAAGCCCAATTTCCGTGCAATATCTTGTGGCCAATTTTCGTGTGTGTGTTCAATATCCCTGTGTTTCCAACCATAGTCAGTGGGGAGATAGCGTAGAGATTGGCTCCAACTTAGGTGGAGTGGGAGGTTTGACATCCGGAATGTGAGTTGTAGATCGGCCCCCCCCCCCCCCCCCCCCCCCTGCCAAGCCTGATTAATTCACCGATCGGATCATAGTAACCTTTCCGCCAGTGTCCGTACAAACATTTAGTCCCATCGCAACTTCCCACACAGGTACAATAATTCGCCACAAGGTATTGTACGGAACTGAGCCTTTCTACAGTTGAGGCACCATCCGTTTTGCGTTTCCGTTCATAGTCGGTCGGGAGATATTTTTCTCAACGTAGTAGATGGAGGCTGTGTCGTGGGAGGTTCCGATGTCCAGCGTGGGTGCAATGTTATACATGATACATATACTCTCAGCACTGCGGGAGTCCACACATCTTTGTTTCCCAAAAACGAGGTTCAAAAATGTCTACCTGTTTCATTACAGCTCTTTGTATTCAGGATGGCACTAGCCAAACCTTTGCAAATAAGAACAAATTTGATCCCCTCCCTCTTCTTCCGCTTCGTACGCCCTCAATTCTTGACGGAAAATCTTGATTCTTGGTGCGTTCGAGTCGGATTTAGCAGGCGCTCCTAAACGTCCAGGTCCCAATTTGCCGTCTCCTTTTGGCGAATTTTGACCTCGATCCGGGTAGGCCATCGACTTCTCGCGTTCTTCCCGGCGCATTTCTGGGCGGATTTGGCTGAATTAAGGCGCGTTAGAAAGCGATTTGAGGGGCCTTTCCAACGCTACTAATCATTTTCC
The DNA here is from genome assembly GCA_029282285.1 of Mycena rebaudengoi. Lineage (NCBI taxonomy): Eukaryota > Fungi > Basidiomycota > Agaricomycetes > Agaricales > Mycenaceae > Mycena > Mycena rebaudengoi. The sequence goes on along the minus strand of JARJCX010000002.1, from coordinate 4,287,181 downwards.
TTTATACTTCAAATTTAGAGTACCCATCTCTGGGCTGCCTTGCTTCAAGGTGCTTGGACGGTAACTTGGCGCGCCTCTTTCGGGGGCAAATCTTGGCCAAATCCTTTGTATCTTGGTGAGCAAGATGTGCGTTTAGCAGGGCCTTCCAGGCATACTTACCGCTGGATCCAGATCGCAATACACACGAGTGAATGATCACATTCCTGCCCCGCTTGGACCGGACACTAGTCACGTTCGTTTCTACAGTAATACCATGTCTTTTCCCTCATATATTGGTGCGTCGGAATCGGTTTTGATAGCTCTCTCTGGTCGTACTCACCGCCAACCAGAGATATACGAACCCTTGTAACTACAGCTACTTTTCTATCACTGCTTCCTACACCTGCTCTCCAACTTGTTCGTTTAATGCCCTCTATATCCAGATCTATTCTGATCCCTTTATTTAGCGAACTTCTCCCTTTTCGCTATGGGTTATCACAAGATAACCCGCGACGTCAAATTGACACATTGAACCTCTATGAAAACACCAGATTACCCCTCAAGCTTCAAGGGCGTTGGCTTTTCGAGACGCACTTTCTATCGTACTCTCAAGTTCTGGAGAACCACCGGAGATGTCGTAAATCCTGATGCTATCAGCCCCGGGCGTCCTCGTCTGCTCCACTGCGATGAACTCCACTATCTCCTTTTCTCATGGAGCAGCGCCCGGACTTGTTCCTTGACGAGCTTTTCAGACTACTCAAACAAACCGATTTATTTCCGTCCATTATACAACAATCCACCACGTGCTGGAGCGTGCGGGAATGTCTACGAAACAGCTCATGGGTATTGCGACTGAACGGAGTGAGCCCTGTCGATGGGATTTTGCGTGTTATTATTACCGAAGAGGATGAAATCGGGTACTTCATCCATGTAGGTTACTTTTAGCTTGTATGCTCCTACATATTCTTTGTGCTGTGATCGATTGCAGAAATGGAAAGTTTTACAGCGGGAATTAGTCTTAACCATGCAGCGATCTCAACTTTGAGTTCTGCTATTTCACCTGCCATGAACTCCATTGCCTTCAGATCCGGGAGCTCGATGTATCTGAAGGAGTCAGTGAAGCGGAATTTTTGGCGTCTAAGCGCTCGAGAATATCATTGTCTAGCTCATAAACCCGTGATTCCAGAAATTGTCCATAATCCCGGAGTTAATCTTACAGTCTGGGCTAAAGGTCAAAATATAATAGCGCGGGCCGAGCTGAAACGCACCTGAGAAATTTGACTAGACAAATTCACATACCTACCAGCGTGAGCCAGTCAGTTAAGATGTCGAATCCAATACTCTGAACCTTGACTTCCAGGCGGCGTCTGCGCGGCGTTGAAATATTGAACACATTGAATTAGACTTATGAGCTGTCAAGCAGAATACATGGTCGGTAAAGGAATAAATGGCGAGTAACAGGAGAGCACCACTGACAGGTCGGGTTGACCATCGTAGCGCAGGATTGAGCCACAGAATCTGAGGGAAATAGACGGTTGGAATGTGCCACTAATTACCTAGGGCTGAACTGCGATCAATTCGACATCCTGCAAGTGCTTGATGACCAGTTCAGGTGTGAACGGCGCGCTGGGATGTAAATCCAACGAGGTAAAACCCGGTCATGAAAAATAGATTTGCAGGGAGGAACTCACGGGAAGAAATCTAGGGTGCCGATCGGATCCACGTCGAATCTATGAGAAGAGGAGAATTCGAAGCATTGACTCACAAAAGAAGCTTCCACAAAATAGCTCAATGGTGCGGCGTTGGGACGTTCTAAGTAGATGATGAAGACGATATGTAGAGGAAATGGACGGTCGGGAGCGAATTAGAGCGAATTAAAGGATCAATATGCTGCTCACTTTGGGTGTGTGTCGTCTTAGACTGAACGCTGGATTGAGGCGTGAAGGGCGCGTAGGGAACGAGTCGCCTGAATCAACATGAACGCAAATAGCAGGTGGGGGGCGGGTAGGGCTCGCGAATGGGTCTGCGGTCGCATAGCTGTCGCAGCGTAGGGTTGGGGCAGTGAACCGAGACGGCTCAAATATCTACGACAAAGGGGCAGTTAGAATGGAAATAAACACTTACCCCAACATACGTGGAACGCCCAGAAATCAGGTGGGTGTACAGTCCGATATGAAATGTGGATAGTTGTGCGTTGAAAGTGATGAAACGAGCGAAGTCAGTGATGACGAGTGAAAGGAGGGCAAGACTCACGCTCCAATAATGACCGTAAGTGGTGCATGGGGTTAGATGAAAGGTGACGTCGCTGGTTGGAGGTCGTTAAACCGCGGAACGGCTGAAAGGACCATTGAAAATTGCACGAGGACGGAGTGATATTCCTGCCTGGCTTAACCGACCACGGGCTGGGCGGCGGCGGGATCATTTGCGTCGACACCGGCGAGGAGGAGGCGCAGATGGAAGACACGGGCAGGGGCGGGGGGACTGGACGAGGGGCGGAGGGGGCAGGCGGGAGCGGCGGAGCAGGAAGGGGCGGCGCGGGGGTGGGGGTGGGGGTGCGCAAGACGCGCGGGAGCGGCTGCCTGTGCTGCGGGAGCGGATTTGTATGCGGGGGTGGGTGTGGGTGTGGGTGTGGGTGTGGGCGCGGGGAAGGGCAAGCAGACGGCGGTAGAGAACGGGCGGGGGAAGGGGAAGGGGAGGCAGAATGGCGGTGCGGGGGAGACGATGAGGGCGGTGAGCGCGCATAGCCGCTGTGGCGGACGTTGCCTGCGCTGAGGGTGGGTGCGCGCGAATTGGGGGTTATGCGAGGGGCGGGTGGGGATGTCGGCGATAAGAGCATAAGAGCAAGGGGAATGAAAGAGAGATGTCGCAGATGACGCTGTTCTGGAGCATGCATACGGAGTGTCTGCCGCCGTTATCGGCCGGTGGATGAACGTGGAGCTGGAGCTCGAGGAGGACGTAGATATGCGCAGGTGGCTGCCGCTCGGGGGGCTTTGTGGACGACGGCGGCGGCGACGACGAAGCGGAGCTAGAGCTGGTGCATCCGAATGCGGATTGTTGAGGGATGCACGGATTATTGTGGGTATGAAGGTGCGTGGTTCCTTCCTTGTGCATTTAGAACCGCGCGACTTGCGCTGAAAGTCCGCCTCCTTGTACGCTCCCTAAACATCGCGCGCGAGCAGCGCCTTGAGCCTCGCGTAGATCGGCTGGGCCTCGCGTCCATTGTCGCTCGAGTAGACGGCGCTGTGGGGAGACATTGTAGTGCTAAGGGCTAAGCCGGGTGTGTAAACAAATGTCAACCGGGTGGAGCGGTCCGACTATCTAGGCTGGTCTGGAGACATCTGGGGGAGAAATTATACTTTGGCATCCAGATTTTCTCGTCTCCCAACTCGGGTGGCTTTCGGAATTTTCGCGTTCACTCAGAGCGCGCCGGCTTCCCTGGGACAGATCTCGAGGCTTGTGGGAACTAAGTACAGTACAAAACTAATATGCCCCGTTTACTACCGCAAGAATCTCTTCTATGCGCCATGTTTGCTCCACATCTCAGCCCTGCCGCCGCACAAGTAATCGTTAATGCCAAAACACCGAATAAAAATGCCTCGAATAGTCACCTGAACCCGAGTCGAACGGCACCTTCCACTTCGACACGATATTTCATTTTAATAATGAATGTGAATGCACGCCGTGTGCTATCAGGTGCTCCACCGAAATATTGTGCACTTTGGTTCGTGCCCGACTTTGAACCACGACAGTGCGCCACAATAGAAAAAAGAAGCTGACTTGCAACAAATGCACCGACCCCGAGCCGAGCCGTCCACCGACATGCCCCGGTTTGCGGAAGTACCTGGCGGACGTACTCCATGTGCTATCGGTGCGTTACATGTCTTACTCTGCACCTCAATTTAAACAACACGTTCTCCACCAACAGACTCAAAGAAGGTACCTAGGTGAGCGTGTTTCAACTGGCTCCCCTACAATATGTTCAGGCCGCCCCCGCATTTTACCGGGTGCTTTTCGTCTCTCAATCTACACCTGGATTTATATATGGTTGACTTTCCTTTAACGAGTGGCCTCCACTCAACGGTAAAAAAACCGAAGGCTTTCGTTCACGCACCGACCCCGAGTCGAACGGGGGCCTTCCACTGAATATTCCCATGTTTTACCCTCCTAAATGTATGAAAAATGTATGAAAAATAAAGGAAGTTTTTCACCAAAAATCTAGGTGAAATTTTTGAAATGCTCACCCAGTGAGAGCAGAAAGAAAATCTACAGGACAGGACAGTCACTAAGAAAATGCACTGGAGGTGTTGGATTGATCAGCCAAAGCAGGCTTTGGCTCAACTTCAATGCACGGATTAAGATGGCAATATCTATGGGGCTCAGATGTTAGTAGCAGTCAGTTGGCATCTTGCTCCAACAATTATCTCACCTCTCAAAAGTATCGAACTGGGATAAAGCCATGGCTATACTTCAATTCCCGCATCGCTTATATGCTCCCATAGTCACAAAGTAAGAAAGCCAAGTGAACCAAGGCACACGGCATGACGAACGAAGTTTACGACGAAAGTCATATATGACCACGTAAGCAATCTTGGCGAACTTCGCCAAAACTATAATAAGTAAACGAAGTATCGGGCCACCTCCATCAAACCAGGGCAATGGTAATCCCACAGCTAGTCAAAGTTTTGAGGCTTACGACTGTACAAAAAAGTGGCTAGGAAGTGTTGATAAGGAACGATTACCTAAATAAATTTAGGACTTGTAACTCATCGACCCTGAGTCAAACAGGAACATTGTACCTTCAGCATAAGAATACTTGAGTAGATGTATAGCACTCGGTGTGCTATCGGTGCTTTCCACCGTTCATCTGTACCAAATTTTATGCTAGCCTTTTTGACCGAGTTCCGATGCTAACTGATTGATATTCTTTCTCCCAGAAAGTGAAGGCGAAATTCCTTCAAGTTCACAACCGACCGACGTCTTACAACATCCTCAGTGTTCTGTTGGGGGGTTTCATTCCTTTAGGACGATCGACCAGGCACCGACCCCGAGTCGAATGGAGATTTTCCACCGAGCGTTACCAAACACTATATAATGATACGTGGATGCACTCCATGTGCTATCGGTGCCTTCATTACTCTCCTTTGCTGCTGGATTTATACGACACTTTTGAGCCACGACGCTGCGCCAAAAAAAAAAAAAAGAACGGGCCACAGTGATCATGGGAATGCATCGCGGGAACGTGAGCGCGTTGCAACTGACTTCCTACAATATTTTCAGCGCCCAATCAGCATTCCGCAACCAACCTTGGCCCTGGATTTATATAACGCCCCTGAAACCTACCCCGACTCAACACTATCAAAAAAGAAACAAGTATACATCGACTATGCGCCGACCCCGAATCAAACGGGTCCTCCACTTCGAGCGGTCGTCACTATTTAATGAATGTGGACGCACTCTATGTGCATTCAGTGCTTTATTTTTCTCCCTTTGCCCCGAGTTCTATACAAGACTTTTTTAACCAACACAGACTCGACTCAATTTATTCCAACAAGGTGAGCGGGAAATTCCGTTTCAAGTGATGCTCTACAATATTTGTCAGCGTGATTTTACATGCTCTACTCTGAACCTAGATTCATGCGAGACTTTTTGGACCAACCAAAAGCCTCCAGTCTGCGAACAAAATTAAAAAATTAAAAAAATTCTTCACGACATGCACCGACCCCGAGTCGAACGGGGACCTTCCACTGGCAAACCGCCTACCAAAGCAATGAATGTGGAGGCACACCACGGTGCTATCGGCGCTTTCATTCCTTCATTACGCAGGTGGATTTAACATCAATTTTTCAACGAATCTCTTCATGATTTTTTCACTGACGCCGATAAATATTTCCAGATGCAGCCCATTACTCTCTCAGATGCTCTTCATACATATTCTGTCCCCTGATTTGTGCACGACTTTCTGGACCACGACGAAAGAAACAAAAGGAGACTGCGAGTGAAAGCACCGACCCCGCGTCGAACGGGGGGGGGCCTTCCACTTCTGTACCCTTTACTCCCGGACGTGATGTGGGCGCACTCCACAGTGCTATCGGTGCTTTCTCTGTCTTACTCTCCAATTCACTTTATGCTGGACCTTTTAGTTAAGCTCTGGCGTGGACTCAGTAATATTTGTAACTAATAACTGAAAGAAAAAAAGTGAAGGGCCGACTCAGAAGCGGCAAGTCGGAGTTTTGAATCTTGATGATTGTTAGAGATGGATGTTCTGTACCCACTACTCATAATTCGGTCCAACAAGTACGTGGCTTTACTGTCCATGGAGTGGTGCAGGAGATAAAGCGTCAAGTGTTGGATCCAAGGCACAAACATACCGGAGAGAAATTGAAGCGGTAAAGAACCGACTGCATAATGATCCAGATTGTGGTAAGTGAACAACTTGAGGCTAATGTGCTGCTCATACAATTCTCCAGATCCTACCGGTAAGAGGTACTCACTATTCATGACTCAGAGTTCTGCCGTAGGAGGGATCTGCTTGGTTATCGTGAACGAGACAATCTAAAGCCTGCCTCAACTATCCGTGCATCCGTGGCGTAGCACGGGTAACTGCAAGTATACATGTCACAACATCCAGGTCGCAGAAAGAAAACGGTAGTTACGCATTGCTGCCTATTTACCTGCGGCATCCCGGAGTTCGGGATCGATACATTTCTGCCAGTTGGTGCCGTGAACGAACTGAGAGAGATCCAATGTTGTCGTCCCTTCAGAGCAGATTAGAAGGGAATTCCGTGGCATAAGTAGACCCTTGCGAATCCAAGGCGGGGTCCAGAGGATGAGGTTGGATGCTGAATCAGTCATCCAGCCATCCTCAAAATGCGGATCTCTTTCCCAACCATCAGCTAGTGTTTGATCATTCAACTGATTGAGATAGTAAGTACAACGTAGAGCATAAATAAGCGAACTTCCTTACCTCCCACACCCGAATAGTGCTGTCCAAAGATCCAGAAACAATTCTCGTGCCATCCGGCGAGAAGGCAACGGAGTTAACCCTTGCAGTGTGACCCTCGAGTGGTCCCGCAACGACGGCACCGCTCTCAGAATCCCAGATTCGTATCGTCGAATCATCCGATCCAGAGGCGACTCGCCTACCACCTGGAGAGAAGGCAACAGAATAAACCTCGCGATAGTGCCCTTTAAATGGCCCCGCAATGAGTCCACCGGTTTCAACATCATAGATTCGCACTGCGCCGTCGTCGGCACCTGTCACAAGTCTTTTTCCATCTGGCGAGAATGCAACACTGCGGACATAGTCTGGGTGCTCCAAAATTGCAATAGCGTGGACGGTTTTGGCATCCCAAATTCGAACCGTCGTGTCAGCAGAGGCCGATGCCACCCGTTGGCCATCAGGGGAGAAGGCAACACCGAGAATTTGGTCGGTATGGCCGAAGAACGGTCCCGAAATGAGGTAGCCATTTTTGGAATTGAAGATATTCAAAGTTGTTCCCGAGCCAGAAACTATTTGGTCGCCCTCCGGTGAGAATGCAACAAGGGCCATTTCGGTGTAGGGATCTCCTTCCAATGACATCCTGACAATAGCACCAGTCTTATGATTCCACGTTTGAACTGTCCCCCCAATGGAGCCACACGCAATCCGCTTGCCGTGTGGTGAAACAGAGACAGAAATAACATTGCCGGTGCTAGGCCCTGAGGTGGCAATCAATGTCCCGGTTTTTGAATTCCACACTTGAGCGGCCTTGTCAAATGATGCGGAGACAATCTTTTTGCCGTTAGGTGAAAATGCAACGGAATAAACACTGGCTGTAGGCCCAGGGAATTGTTGACTGGTTGTCGTACCAATTTCGGCATCCCAAACCCGGACACTGTGATCGTCCGACCCAGACACGATGCGCCTGCCGTCGGGAGAGAATGCAACCGAGGTAACTCCATTTGTGTGTCCTTCGAATGGCCCGGCAAGCAGAGACCCAGTATCGGAATCCCATACTTGTACCATCAAATCGGAACCAGCAACAATTCGTTTGCCATCCGGAGAAAAAGCGATGGATAGACAGGGACCGTCTGTGAGTTCACACACGGAACCCGTTTCATAATCCCAGATTTGGAGTGGGGACCCAAACGCGATCAGCCTTCCATCCGGCGAGAAGGAAATGGACCAGATGGGCTCATTGTGTGCATGCAATGGCCCAGCAACCACAGCACCTGTTTCAAAGTCCCAAACCCGGATGGTCTGATCCGCAGAACCAGATGCTATTCGCTTGCCATCTGGTGAGATCGAAACACAAATAACCCAGTAAGTGTGCCCAGAAAACACACGGACCAGACCCAAAGTTTTCAAATCCCAAAGTCGCACCATACCGTCGTATGATCCCGATGCAACCTGCTTGCCATCAGGCGAGAATGCGACTGATAAGATATCACCATCTCCAAATGGGCCAGCAACCATGGTACCAGTGTTTGAGTCCCACAGATGGACTGCACCATTGGTCTCATGTTCAGACTCTGCATTTGTGCCCTCATCTTCTGGCTCAGTATATCCAGGTAAAACAACAGGAGAGGTGGCCGGGATAATCGGGGGTCCGAATAGTGTGGAACGTGGCGCGCTCATGAGTGCATGTAGAAGTCGAGTGCCAGTACCGGCCACAATCTGCCGTCCATCAGGCGAGAATGCAACTGAATTCACTCCTGCGATGTTTCCTTCAAGACGGAGGACATCACGGGTTCCAGAATTCCAAACCATCACCATCCCATCTTCGGAGCCCCCCGATACGATGCGCTCGCCATTCGGTGAGAATGCGACTGATGAAACAGGACCAATGTGTCCGTCAAAGACATTGAGCAAGCTCGTCCAATCACCTCCTAATGACCCGGTGAAGTGTAATGTCGGGGGAAAGGTCAATTGAAATTGCTTGCGGATCAAGGAGTTCCGGGGTGCGAATGGGATGGCGGAGATATAGATATGAGGTGCACTTCGTGCTATCGGACCTGTGAATACTGCAAGGAATCTGAGGGCGTCACGGAGAAAATCTCCAAAGGCCTCATCTACCTGTAAAATTATTCAGGAACCAAGAAACAAAACAAAACTTCCACTCACTTTGATGCAGTCACGCACGACTTCAAGGATTCCGGTTGCCATTGGTACATTATTGAGCAGACTGAGCACCTCCAGCCAGTAGAGAAATTTGTTGTATATGAAATCCTTTAATTCAGCGAGAATTTCATCATCGGGGCCTGCTTCATATAGATGATGGGACCAGAATAGACTGGCATACTTGAGCTCTGCAGGAATATGCTCCTCGATACGAGATCCGAGGTCTGGAACATTCACATTTGGGATACATGAATCCTCGAGGCCACATATGTTGAAATGGAGCTGTGAATTGAGGATGCGCAAGCAACCTAATGCCAGAGACTTGGACTGCATTTTCCAATCAAAGAACCAGGGGTTGCGGCCAGAGCGATGAGGATTCGTGAGGTAATCACTAAAAGATGCATGGAGGATCCCAACATATTGCCCAGGACTCCATTGGACAATGCAGCGGAGATATTCGAGGACTTTAGCAGTTCTCCTGGCCGTGAACCTAAGGAGTTTGTCAATTGTCAAGTCAGTCAACGGCTCCCAACTGAGGATGATAGCAGCCAACACCAAGCGGGCGGTAGATGCAAAGGTTTCGTTTCTCCAATCAGCAGAGTTGCGCAGCGCAACAGTGTATAGTTCATCGAGGTCATCAGCCACTCCAGCAGCAAGGATTGTGGCAAGTTGCTCCTTGGGGTCGAAGCCTCCAATGAATTTGCACGCTGTCACGGCCCAAATAAACAGCCCCCCCGAATAGTTTGCCAGGGTCTTGATAATGGAGTCCCCGGGCCAGTCCAGTTCGAGGCCCCGATCACGCCTAATGATCTGCATATTGTGATGGAGATATGCAACAATATCACGCTTCGTTGACGCCGTCGTGATGTCGAGTACCGCTGAATGGATGTGCGATCTGTTAAAAAATTGACTTGCAATATCAGAATCCGGGCGGCTGGTAATAAGGAATCGAAAGGCAGAAGGGATGTTGTGGAACTCGTCAACAATCAGGGAGATGAGAGCCCGGCGTGAGTTTGGGTCTCCGCATTCATCAAGGGCATCCAGAATCACAATTATGGGCCCCCGATTTCGATCCTCAGCTGCGACCTGGAGGAGAGGATTAAGCAACAGCCTGCGGAACTGGGTCCGAAGGGGTGCAGTGACGCAAGTTGGGTCGGCAGTAATCGCATCACAGATTGCTGCCCGGATCTGCGCGTCGGACTCAGCCATCTGGCGTGCGATGGTACAGATGACGCCTCCGGGATTACTGTTTGTAGTATTATTGCGGTCGAAGAACACGAATGCGCCGAGCCGGCGGAGGTCGCGAAAGTATTCGGAGACGGTTGTAGATATCGTGCTCTTCCCAGCGCCTGCGACACCGTGGAGCCAAAGGATATTGGCACTCTCCGATGAGTTGAGGAGCCATTCGGTGACAAATGTTATGACATCTTGACGGGTGCCGGCAAGACATTCTGGGCGCAAAGATGCATCCATATTCCGAGGATTGAGGGCTTTCAGCTTGTCTGATTGGACTGAGCCCACATCAATTAGAAGGTTGCAATACTGGTGGAAAACCTCCACGTACCAAGACTCTCAACACCATCTACGGTTTTCGCGGAGAAAAAGACAGATTGGATTGTGAGGCCGCGGTCGAAGGAATGCTTGAGTCCGCGCAACGCTTCAGAAAGGCCGTCGATCTTTTGACTTGTGTTTGACAGTGCGTCTCGCTTCAACCGACCTAGTTTTTTGTTAATACCGAAGATGAAGGCGAATAAGCGGAGCGTATACCCGAGAAACCCTGCGCAACATATTCCCGGATGAAGATAGCACATTCTACCGTTTGCTTGATTATTTCTTGGACAGCATTCTCCAGTGGCTTGATTTTTGAGGATAGAAAATCCAGATCTTCCACAAACGAATAAACTTCAACCATCGTTTGCACGAGTTCAAGAGCTTTGTTGTCGGTCTCTTGCTGTGTCTTGACAGCCTGTATTTGCCGTTAGCAACGCCCAGATGGATGATAATGAGGACACATACCTCGTACACGAACGTCAGTATTTTCCATGCGGCGTTTGCATAGGGGTAGATCTTAATCGCGTGTCAACTGCAGGATAATTGCAACACAATATCTGTTCGCACCTGGCTCAGTTGATCACCAATCTGGACGATGCGGTCCAACTTTTCCATAACTTCTTTCAAGCCGGATGCAAGAGCCTCCGCGCCTGTCATGGGTTTTTTCAAGTCGAGCGTAATAGCCTCTGCGCTTGTTGCGGCGTTCGTCAGTCCGGAGGCAATATCGGCTGCCCTCGTCGCAAGATTCTCGGATCCCAACCCGCTTGCCACAACCGCGGTTTGAGCGTCATCACTCACAGCCTTGGCTTGGGCCTGCGTGATGCTATCTATGCGCACCAATAGAATGCCTGCAGGCTTTCCCTTCAACATCCCTTCCACGCCTACGAGCTGGAGACTAGCATCTGAACTCAACATGAGCGAGGAAGACACGAATTGGGGGGAAAAAGGAACCTTTCGAGCCGCCGTCCGCAGTGCACAGGCTCAATAGCGAATGGAGCTGAATATCCAATGCACTGAGGCAGCGGTCCCCGAACATAGACAAGGTTGCGTCATGGAAGAGCTTCATGGATATGACGGCGGCGGTATTATTTGACGAACTAGCGGACAATAAGAAGACCCAGGAGCTGGGATGCGTGATAGCCAAACTCACACAGTGAACACATCACCATCCCACGCGGGTTCAATCGACCTCTTCACGGTCGCAGTCCGATGGACCTGTTGGCTATCTTGGTATATCTTCACGTAGAGATTCGGTTTCTCTCCATGAAGGTGGCCAGGGTTCCAGTGGACTTCGGAGGCTCTTTTGACTGTAGAGGACAGATCAGAGCCAACCAGGAACACTATGGGCGTGCTGACCGCGAAACAAGTAACCGGGCGACATGGCTGAGGAGAGGAGAGAGCTGGAGATAGTTACCTGACGAGCATTGTTTAGACATATAACCGTTGTCACCGTGGGTTCTAGATCTGATACTTGAACTCCTTTTAGTTCTCGGATCAAGGCAGAATTGCACAACAAGGCACGGCACGCGCGCTCGATAGCAATATCCAATTTATGTCAGGCAAGCCCGGTGTCCGTCCATGAAGATGGCCAGGGGTGTTCCATCCGACGTTAGAGGTCCGTTTCAACGTAAATGAGCAAGACTCCGAGGATTCAATATTCAGGAACAAGGAGCTGGGCGACCCATGACAGCGGGATGACACAGAGCTTCACATCAACTGTCAGGAATTCCGGGATAATCCCTTGAAATCGGCGTTCGTTACTATGGGCTACATTGGGATTGAAACGGGACCAGAGTTTGAAATGGCCCTCGCTTGCGGGCTGTGCGCGCAGATACTAGTAATGCTGTTCTGGAGAACATATGCGGAGTTCTGTCCCCAGCTCTACCTGGCTTAAGCTCTACCTGTTGAGATGACGACAGATCACTAAGCCGCCCCAGCGCGGCGTTACACCCGAGGGTCCGAATGTTCAATGCGCCGCGCTTCAAGGACGACAGCCCCGAAGACAGAGCCTCCCCTCTAACTCCTGCACAAAACCAAAAAAAACCGAAGAAGGCAAATCAGAAACAAGAACAGCAAACTCACCCCCAACGCGCGATAGTACCACCCCAAGCTGCCCATTGTATCGCCCGTATATGTCGCGAGTATGGTGAGGCGGTGAGCCCGTTGCCTGCGCGCGGGTAGAGACGGTGGGCGTGCGTGTAGAGCGCATCGGGGCGCACGAAGGACTTGTTGTTTGTTGGTGTGATACCGGTGCTGGGCGTGCCGGGGGTAAATCTGCGGCGGGCATAGGGTGTCAGCACGGGGAGGGTAACAATGAAGGAGTAAGACAACGTACAAATCATGCTTCCCGCCCTTTCCCCCGCGGAACTGCTCCCGATAGTGCGCAATGTCCCCCAGACACACGGCGCCTTTTCGAGGACCGCACCTGCCGTGCCCGCATCGATCTGCACCAGCGCCAGTGCCGGGAAGTCGCTGCGCTGGTTGTTGTTGGTGTCCGCGGTATCGAGCTCGGTATTGTCGACGTTCGCGTTGATGGATGGGACGGAGACGCCGTAAGCGCGCTGCAGCCTCTGCACGAGCAGGACTCAAAAGCGCTCCTCTTCCGCGAGGAATTGCAGGCGTATGCGGGATGTATAAACGCCCTGCTTTACATCAACTGTCACAAATTCCGCACGTAATTGTTCTTGTCAGTTACGGTAGATCTACATCGATCAAATTTCGACACTCTCGTTCCGATGATTCCCGAAGCGATGTCGGCGAACAGTTTCACAGTAGTTCATAGTACAGTAGAGTATATTTGTACAGGCCAAAATGGCCGTTTGATCCTATATATGATGCCTGATTCTAGAAATTGTCCATAATCTGGAGTTAATCTTACAGCCTGGGCGAAAGGACAAATTATAATAGCGCGGGCCGAGCTGAAACGCACCTGAGTGAAATTTGACTAGATAAAATCACATACCTACCAGCGTCAGTTAAGGTGTCGAATCCAATTGAGCCATAGAATCTGAGGGAAATAGACGGTTGGAATGTGCCACTTACCCCAACATACGTGGAACGCCCAGAAATGCAAGTGGGTGTACAGTCCGATATGAAAGGCAGATAGTTGTGCGTTGAAAGTGATGAAACGAGCGAGGTCAGTGATGGCGAGTGAAAGGAGAGCAAGACTCAGGCTCCAATAATGGCCGTAAGAGGTCTATGGGGGTTAGATGAAAGGTGACGTCGCTGGTTGGAAGTCGTCAAACTGCGGAACGGCTGAAAGGAACATTGAAAATTGCACGAGGACGGAGTGATATTCCTGCCTAGCTCAACCGACCACGGGCTGAGAGGCGGCGGGGTCTTTTGCGTCGACACCGGCGAGGAGGAGGCGCAGATGGAAGACACGGGCAGGAGCGGGGAGACGGACGAGGGGCGGGAGGGGGGCAGGCGGGGGCGGCGGAGCAGGAAGGGGCAGCGCGGGGGTGGGGGTGCGCAAGACGCGCGGGAGCGGCTGCCTGTGCTGCTGGAGCGGCATCGCAAGCCGAGGCAGCGGGCCGCGGAGGTGGTGGCGCATGTGCTGGCGCTGCAGATGGGGGAGATGGATTTGTATGCGGGGGCGGGTGTGGGTGTGGGTGTGGGCGCGGGGAAGGGCAAGCAGACGGCGGTGGAGAACGGGCGGGGGAAGGGGGAAGGGGAGGCAGAATGGCGGGGTGCGAATAGAGGAGGTGCGGGGGAGACGATGAGGGCGGTGAACGCGCATAGCCGTTGTGGTGGACGATGCCTGCGTTGAGGGTGGGTGCGCGCGAATTGGGGGATGTCGGCGATAAGAGCATAAGAGCACGGGGAATAAAAGAGAGGAGACGTCGATGGGCGCGCAGATGGCGCTGTTCTGGAGCACGTATCTGCCGCGGTTATCGGCCGGTGGATGATGAAGGGGGGCGAGGTTGGAGCTCGAGAAGGACGTAGATATGCGCGAGTGGCTGCCGCTCGGGGGGCTTTATGGATGGCGGCGGCGGTGACGACAGAGCGGAGACGGAGCTGGTGCATCCGACTGCGGATTGCAGATTGTTGAGGGATGCACGGATTATTGTGGGTATGAAAGTGCGTTGTTCCTTCCTTGTGCATTTAGAACTGCACGCTGACGTTCCGGTGGAAGACTTGCGCTGAAAATCCGCCTCCTTGTACGCTTCCTAGACATCGCAGGCGAGCAGCGCCTTGATCCCCCCGTGGATCGCGTTGGCCTCGCGTCCATTGTCACTCGAGTAGACGGCGCTGTGGGGAGACATTGTAGTGGTAAGCGCTAAGCGGGGTATGTAAACAAATGTCAACAGGGTGGAGCGGCCCGACTATCTAATCAAAACTCAGGCTACTGGTCTGGAGACAATTCTGGGGAAGAAATTCTACTTGAGCATCGAAATTTTCTCGTCTCAAAACTCGGGTAGCTTTCGGAATTTTCGTGTTCACTCAGGGCGAGCCGGCTTCCCTCGGGCATATTCCGAGGCTTGTGGGAACTACAGTACAAAGCCAATATGCCCCGTTTACTACCGCAAAAATCTGGTTTATACGCCATGGTTACTCCACATCCACCCTGCTGCCGCACAAGCAATCGTTGATGCCAAAACACCGAATAAAAAACGGCGCCTCAACCGCGCGAATAGTCACCCGACCCCGAGTCGAACGGGGGCCTTCCACTTCGACACGATATTCCACTTTAATAATGAATGTGAATGCACGCCGTGTGCTATCAGGTGCTACACCTAAATATTGTGCACTTTGATTCGTGCCCGACTTTGAACCATGACGGTGCGCCACAATAGAAAAAAGAAGCTGACTTGCAACAAATGCACCGACCCCGAGCCGAGCCGTCCACCGACATGTCCCGATTTGCGGAAATATCTGGCGGACGCACTCCATGTGCTATCAGTGCGTTACATGTCTTACTGTGCACCTCGATTTAAACAACACATTCTCCACCAACAGACTCAAAGAAGGTACCTAGGTAGCGTGTTTCAGCTGGCTCCCCTACAATATGTTCAGGCCGCCCCCGGGTTTTACCGGGTCCTTCTTGTCTCTCAATCTACACCTGAATTCATTTACGGTTTACTTTCCTTCAACGAATGACCTCCACTCAACGATAAAAAACGAAGGTTTTCGCTCACGCACCGACCCCGAGTCGACCGGGGGCCTTCCACTGACATCATACGTAATGACTGTGGATGCACTCCACATGCTATCGGCGCTTTCTTTCTCTCAACCTATACCTGGAGTTATTGAGCACTTTTTGGATCATGACGCCGCGCCAAGAGAAAAAAAGAGTTTTGTGTGCCGATGCACCGATCCCGAGTCGAACGGGCCTTCCACTGGCCGTACGTGACTTCTGACTCTATGAATGAATGTGGGCGCACACCATGTGCTATCGGTGCGTTCCACCATTCATCTGCGTTTGAATTTATGCTAGACTTTTCAACCATGCCCTGCGCGTACTTGTCATTTTTCTTTTACATAAGATGAGCGGGGAAATTACGTCTCAACTGACACACTGCAATATTTTCAGCGTGTTTTCTATCATATCCCTGGACTTGAATTTATGGGACACTTTTAAACAACCCGAGGCCTCTCCACTCAACACAAAAAAAAAAAGAGCTAGATTCGATCATATTATGCACCGACTCCGAGTCGAACGGGGTCCTTCCACTGACGGCCACCTAACCAAGTTATGGTATGTGGTGCACGCCATGTGCCACCGGTGTGTGTTTCACTTAATCTGCGCCTGGATTTATTCACCACTTTTTGAATCACGACTGTGCGCCAAAAAGACGCAGGAAAATATCGCGACACGCGCCGACCCCGCGTCGAACGGAGGCAATTCGCGGAAGCGCCGAACGGGGGCCGTTCGATGAAGTCCTAAACTCTGCGATTTTGCTGCGGTCCTCAGCTCTCCGATTTCGTTGCCGTTGCACATCGACCGCTTCCTCTCGGATACATATTTTCCCCAACCTGGTGAAGGTAATTTTGCGATCCCAATGACGTGCACGCCGCGGGACTGTACAGGTTTGCGAGAATTGAGGTGCTGTTGCCCATGTTTGCTGATGCCCCCAACGCACCATAGCTCTGTTGAATAAATCATCTAAAATCATCACACACCGAACATAGTCTCCCATAGTCAGTTCATAGAGCAATCTCATTGATAGGACAGATTATACAGCAAACGAGGATCTATGTATACCTCCAAAGTCCACATCTACCGGCAACACCATTACAAACGTTGCGAATCAAGCCGTTCCCGCGCTCGGGAACAGCGCCGGCTGCGCCGTGTCCACCAGGTGCCGCAGCGGAAAGGGAAAGATGCAAGAAAGAAAGCGCAGTCCCCCGTCACAGCGATCCCCGCGAAATGCCACCCCACCAGCGATCTGCGCTGAATGCCGGCCGCGGGGCCGCGCCCACGACGCGCTACCCACCGCGAGGCCGACGTCAGAGCCAGAGACGCGGGCACGGGCGCGAGTGGCGGCCGCACCCGCGACGCGCAGGCCGAGCCCACGACACGCCGCGCCGCCGCAGGTAGCTTATGAAAGAAAAGAACGAAGGGAAAGAAAAAATAAAATAAAAGAACGACGTGAAATGAAAAGAACAGAACTCCGCGCAGCTGCTCCACCGACGACGCCACCAAGTACGACGCGGAACGTGGGCCAAGGTACGCCAACGTCCGACGCAGAACGAGGGCCACCACAAAAACGCACCCCGCTCGAGCCAAGCCAGCCATACGCAAGCGACGGGGATGAGGCGCGGAGGGAGAAAGAATGATACTCCACCGCAGCCGGCGAGCGCGTCCCGCGGCGCACGACGACCCTTGCACGCAAACGAGGACAAGTCCCCGCCAAAACACGCGACGCACAGGCGTTGGCTGTGCCCACGACGCGCCGCCGCAGGTAGTATCATACATAGGCAGAAAATTCGAAGTGAAATAAAAAGAACAGAAAAAAAGGAACGATGTGAAATAGAAAGAAAAAAAGGCATTGATCCTGAAGACTCCGCGCTACAGTAGCAGCTGCTATACGACAGAGTCGCGGCAGGGCGGCGTCAGCGCGTGCGTAATGTCAGGCATGGCGAGGGCATCGAATCTGCAAAATGGAGGTCGTTAGCTCGTGCTCAGTGGGTCAGGGCAGAGAAGGGAGGGTAAGAGGGAATCAGGCGAGAAGGCGAAGCATGGGTGACTGGGCGGAGTACTTAGTCTTCGAGTCGGCTTCACAGCAGATAGCAAGGGGGCCCAAATATGCGAAAAATATATATCACCTACAATTTTTTTTTTCAGGGGGGTCCAGAGACCCCCCCCCCCAAATCTCGCCCAATAGTGGGTGCTACCCCCCCATATTTTGCGGGCCTTTTCAGGGAATGAATGAGAGTGTTTTGGCGCTTTGTACCATTTTTTTTCGCTCCCAGGCCATTTGCTAGGAGACGAACAAGTTTCTCCAAAATTTGATGCATGTCAAAAATTCCCTTTTTAGGAGGGGCTGTACAGTGGCAGTACACTAAATTTCGCCCAATGCAGTAATAATGTACCCCCCCTCTATCTCAGTGAATATTCAACCTGGCAGCTTGAAACCAAGATTTTCGGATTCGCGGCGGGCTAAACCCCCTAAATCAACCTGGTTTGTAAAATTTTAAGATTCAGACCCCCTTGGCAGATAGGCATAGACGGGGCTTAGTCTTGAGGCAGAAGTAGGCGGTAAAGTGTGGCGTAGTAGCGGAGTGCGGGTAAGGCGCTGGGAAGTGGAAGTAGGCGAAGGGGGAGCGACGGCGATGGAGGGTGGAAGGCGCGGGTTGTGGGCCGTTTTTGTCTTCCTGTGACGTCACGTCAGGAAGCGAGAGGGCGGCACCACGCGCGCGTAAACAAACGCGTCGCGTGGACGCGGCGGAGCGGGGCCGGCGCGGTGTTAGCCATCGGAGGGCTGCTGTGCGGTTTATGATTGGATCAGGTGAGTCGTTATCTGCCAGTTATCTGCCACTTTTACCTCGTCTTCGTGGTTCTACGGCTAGTGATATTCCGGCTTTGGCTTGGCCTGAAAGCCGTGGCTTTGGCCCGGCTTCAAGCGGCTTTGGCTTGATAAAATCGCAGGCCGGGCCAAGTCCTTTGGCTTTGGCCGGCCCCGGCTTGGCTTTGGCCTGAGCCCCGGCTTTATGACCACATTTGGTAACTTGTATTGAATTCAGTTTATCGACGTAATTATGAGGCGCGTCATCGGCAAAATGAAAAGATGGGTTGGCATATATATTTGAGCAAGATATAACTAATGTCCAGGATCTTTTACATGTAGATGCAATTAGTTCTAAGATATTATATCCACCAATGATGACCGACCAGATGCCGCATCGTCTTTTGCCCAGCCTTTTTCTCCTTTCTAAAGATGAAAAGGTTTAGAAAAGCACAAAAAGTGGAAAATATCTTCGAATTTTTTTCACAGACCTTTTTCCTTTTTCAAGGGGAAAAAGTTGGTGAAAGGGCGCTTTCAGCTTAGCTAAAAAAAGCATTCCAAGGCTCTCACAATACACATTAAATAGCTAGAAACAGTATTCGGGGGCGATTGAGGGCCGCATGAAGTGGCGAGATGGGAATATATCAACATATCGGAGTCCAACACTCCCCGGCTGAGCGAGATTTTGATCAAAAAATGCGGCCAAAAGCCGCGGCTTTCTGGCCTGGCTTTGGCTTACAGATTTCTCAAGCCGGACCATAGGCCGCCTCAGGCCGGAATTTTGGCTTGGCTTTGGCCTTGGTACCAAAGCCAAAAAGCCGCGGCTTTTTGGCCTGAGGCCAAAGCCGGAACATCACTATCTACGGCCTCTCATGTTGGGTAAAAAATATAGCACTCTGAAAAAAGACTATAGAATACTTTTGTCTCTTCAGAATATCATGAAATGTTCGGAAATGAACACACTCGTCAAATGTCAGATAACTGTGTGACTGGCAGATAACAGTCACAGCACTTTTATCTGCCGGCGCATTCTACTCCGCCTCGTTCTCCTTGATTTCGCTCCGTAATGCGGCCTGGAATCTCTGCAACCACTCTTGGGTGCCTTCCACCACGAAATCCTCTGGGAATACCCTGTGCTTTTGGCTTTTTCCTGTCACTCAGATCTGGCTGCTTTTGCGCGCTCCTTCGTGGCAAACGCGAGGCGATCGCGTTCGAGATCGCGGAGATCGTCAGCGACGTCGCGGACAAGTGGGGCATCTCGATTGAGGGAATCCTAATCAAGGTCGACTCGGCGTGCCTCGTGCGACCGGCGGCGGACATCCTCGTGAGTCTCGCAGAGATGCAGATCTGGCAGTTGGAGGCTTGTACGTCTTCTCTTGATTCGCTGTTTGCCGACCCCGTTGGCATACAGTGCAAGCGATGGCCAAGTCGGGCAACACCAAGGTCATCTTCATGCCGATGCAGCTGCACTCCAACGTCATCGGTCAGCTCGTGTCGGGCTCATCCAACTACGGTGGCGGCAGCGCCATCGTGCAGAGCGAGAGCGGCGAGGACGCCATCAACCGCGCTGGCCATCGTCGCCACAACTTTCTGAGCCGTGCTTCTTATTATTCTATCCGCTCAATCTTCATCCAACCGGAGTTTCTGGTTGATTTCAACTCTGCGCGCCGTCCAACTTTGGCTTCTACAGAGCAACTGCCAGGCTTGTAACTAGAACGAAAATCGATGTGGATACAATATTAGCAAGAGCTCTATCCAGCTACAAATGCCGGGATCCTTTGAATACATCAAATTGCGCGCGCCGGTGAATCTTGATACTGGTAGCATCTTCGACAGCTCCCTAAATTAAAGAAGTGGATTGAAGAGCAATAAACACAATAATGGTACGCGATTCCTGTTCGATTTTTTAATTCACTCATCTCACAATTGCTCGGAATGATTTTTTCAGCCTCTGTTAATCGGCCTCATCAAGTTTTCCCGGCGTACCGCTGCCTCCCACATGCGTTCTGAACAGACATAGAGTAGTAATTCAACTGTGGTGCACATTATTCTCATTTTCGAAGCGTTTTCAGAGCAAGCACGCACGGCGCCGCGCGCCATTGTATATATCTTGTAGAAGGTGTCAAGATACACCGCCAACGGTCAGACACATGGGTGCCACGTGGACCGAAAGTATGAGCCACATACCAGACCCAGCTGGGCGCCAGAAGTTGATCAGCTGGGCTCAGCTGTAGTCGCCTATAGGTCCATCGTAGGGCCAGGTCCAACTGGCCACCAGCTGTCACTAGAATGTGGACACATCTGAGCTGCTATCTGCTGATATTTGTTTCATCGGGTGATAATTGGGTCGGTATTTGGTAAATCATAATGAATTCAAGCATTGAATACATGAATCTATGGACAACTGTGGACCCTGCCCTGCATTTCAACGTTATGAAATAAAACACACCAGACGGAATCGAGAGATATAGTCAGTACATTTTGGATGGCGAAGTTTTCTGATTTGTGCGCTGCTTTGAATCTTCAGATTTGACGAGAATCCCATAGGAGTCTTGAACAGCTTGAAACCAGCTTCCCATCCGGTCATTGCTCGCATGTTGATGGTGCTCCCCCAAAGTCCGATGCGGTCTATCTTGGCCCTTCTTGTTGTCGACAGTTGACGGGTTTCCACTGATGTTGAGCCACCTCGCTACATTGGTTTGCGCCTCATCGAGCCTGTTTTTGCCGTCCGGAGCGTAGCTCTGAGCGCACTGCTTTGACCTTAATGCGTCTCTTGTTGGGGTTCTGTGTACGAGGATCTTGAGCGCGCTACCCATCAGGTTTGATCTTGATGTCTTCTGCGCCGCCGCGTGAGTTCTCGAGTGGGGTTGAGGAGAGTATTCTGGGGAGGGAATAGGTTCGCGAGCTTGGATAGACGAGAGTATGACACCGGTGGGCGTGGAAGCGGGACCAGCTAGAGGATAGTAGCATGGTGTAGTCGGAACAAACGACGGTGGGTCTTGAATCGAAGTTGCAGTCTTGCTGATCACTAATCTTGCAGCTTGAATGGTCTTGGATCTTGAATGGTCCCCCTCGGAGCTCTTGAATAGAATGCGCGGTCACGGTCGCCGAAGGTCTCGCCAAAAACTTTGTCATCGCCAGAGCTGTCGGACGGTAGTCGTGGTGGGAAGAAAGCTGTGGGATGTATCCGAACCGGAACATATCAGATTGTCGTTGACTGTTGCTACAATCAGAATGCGACTATGCAGAGCAGGCAGTGGCAGCAGACACGCACCCGGCAGCGTCTTCAAACTGTACCAAACCAGTCCGACGCATCTTGGATGTATTAGCGGAGGATAAGGTCGGTCTTCAAGCTTCAAGCCTCAAGGCTTCGAGTGAGCTGTTGAGACCCATAGACCGCGATGAGGAAAGAGGAGTAAAGAAAGAGAGCCAACATGCACGTGAGAAGATACACAAACAAACATCACGCACAGACCAACTGATCATATATTTGACGCCGACTTTCAAACCGCCCATATTCGCCATTAAAAAATCTTTCTGCTGGTCTCATATCAATCGTCGAGCAGGAATCCATGGCCACTGTGATGCCAGTGCATATGCTTTACTTATTATTTGGGATTGTCAGACCACCGTACGCGTGCAGCTCCTGGATAAGCATTCCCATTGGTTTTATATAAAAAAAAGGTCTGGAACCAAATAAAGATAGCGGAACTATCTGTGTGCTTCAAATTCTCGGATTTTTTACACTGTGGCTCCAGAGTGTTCAAAAACATGTGAGCCGAGTGGACGTTCATATGGTGGCCAGCTGGATCTTCGACTGGAATAATCAGCTGTATACAGCTGGCTGAAGCCTGGAACCAGCTTTCCGAAAATATGGCTACCATGTGATAGCTCCAGGTGGGGTCAACGTGGGAGCACTTTGGCGGTGTATAATTATCTTTACTTCTGAGCTCCAGTTGAATGCGACTCGATGTTCTCGCTTCTTGAATTCAGGTGCCTAGACCACCTAGTAGGTCCACGGAATCTCCCTTTTTCTTTCCCTTTTCGAATTCTTTTTGCTTTTTTGCCCCATTTGGGACCCACTATATTGAAATAAAAACCCTGCTGTGCAGCAAATGTTTTGCTGCGCTGCGGACGTTGTACTGCCTTAGCACGCGGGGATTAGGCGGCACAGCGAGCGGAGGGCGGCAGCATGCAGGATACGGCACGGCTATGTGCAGAGGGCATATCGCCTGAGTGGTCGCGGGGAGTCGGATGCGTCGCTCGAGCGAACGACCCAGCCGAAGGCGAGGAGAGCCCACGTAGACCCAATGCGCGCTGTAGGGGCTGTGGCGACAAAAAGCGGTGTCGTGGACGTACTACATGTGGAGCTGGCGGTGATTAGGACGGCGGTCAATCCAAATTTGACACCCACGTAAGTGCAGCACCCGAACAATACGGCGACCATGCAACAAGCCCACATGTACTCACTCTGGGCACCGCAGCTACTACCCGCCAGCTCATCGACACTGAGCCGAAAATTCGACTGATCTGCATTTCGAGCGGTACTATATTCAGCAGCTCATTCAGGGGCCCGATATGGAGCTGGCTGTCATCGTCTGTCAGCTAGCTGTCACCGTCTCACACGAACGATGCGGCTTCCCCGGACCTGCCGTCACAGCCTTGTACCCAATTTAAAGCGCAACGTGCTCTGTGCATGTTTCTCCGATCTCTCCCCTGATCCTTGTCTTTCAGTGATTAGTTCCTTCCCTTCCACATCCAAGTGTACCGCAGCAACATATCCTCCTCATGCTTTATATCCTCCTCGTGCTTTATATCCCCCTCCTGCTCTTTTCGGTCAGTTCGGTCTCTTATGTGAGCTTTGACACCGGCTGATATATCATACATAAGATCTATGTGGGTCTGTTACGTTCCAGACCTAACTTGAATATCCATGGTGCGAGAGAAATTGATTAGGATATTAACATAAGTATTTATTTTACCCAGGAGGCACTGGAGGTGCTGGTGGGCAGGGTGGTGAACAGGGTGGCGGTGGAGGTACTGGGGAGGCTCCCACAGTGAATTTTGGAATCATGGTGACAAATCATGGTAAAAAGGAAGAAGGATTGGATGCTCCACGTCTAGCCTTCCTTGACTGGTTTTCACCTATCAATTTCTTTCAGCGGCATGCAGATATTTCACAAATGCGGGCAAAAGGAACTGGTGGATGGCTGCTTGTAGATCCTGTCTTTAAAAAATGGGAATCCGGTTCTGGAAGCACCCTTTGGTGCCATGGAATTCGTATGTGATTCAAACCTTAATATATTCCCAAACTAAGCAAGATGAAATTTACAGCAGGTGCAGGGAAAACGGTCCTTGCGTGCGACCATTTTCCACATTGAGCGACTGCCACTAATTTTGATAATGCTAGATCCATGGTTGTGGACCATCTTGGCACCCAATTCACAGGCAAAAATATTGGTGTTGCTTGCATTTATTTGAACCACAAGGAAGTTGACAGCCAAGCACCATCTAGGCTTCTTGCAGGTCTCTGGAGACAGCTTGTACTTGACAGGGACATCGGCTCCACTGTAGACAATTTTAAGCAGCACCGGGAGAAGGGCACTGCACCATCTCTGGAAGAAGTTGTCACGGTGCTCAGCTCTAGCCTCAAGGAGTTTTCACAGGTCTTCATTATTGTTGATGCCATGGATGAATATCCCGAGTTTCAACGGGATATTATACTTCAACAACTAGCAGGAATGGGCAGCAATGTGAACTTAATGATCACTTCACGGCCAAATATTTCTCTAGAGTCCTTCTCTTTGCCCAATCTTGAAATACTAGATATCCGTGCAGTGGAGGACGATCTTCGAAAATATGTTGATGCACGAATTAACTCTTCACCACGGCTGAGCATGCATGTACAGAACCAACCTGAGTTACAAGAAGAGATTCATTCAAAAATCAACACTGAAACTGTGGATGGCATGTAAGTAGTATTAATTTGTTGTGAGAAAATAGCCCACATCAATTCGACTAGGTTCCTTCTGGCCAAGCTTCACATTCAGTCTCTCAGCACAAAGAACACCATACAGGCCGTTCGAGATGCTATGAAGGAACTACCAAAGAGCCTTGATGATAGCTATGATATAGCAATGCAGCGAATAGAAGCTCAGTCTGAAGATGACAGAAAGACAGCTCACTCCATTCTCATATGGGTTGCTAATGCAAAGCGGCCATTAAAAGTCTCTGAGATAATAGCAGCTCTGGCTATCAAACCAGGGGACAAGCGGCTCAACAAAGACAATTTTCTGGACATCAAGATTATTCTCTCTGTCTGTGCTGGGCTTGTGATTGTGGACAAGGAGACTTCTGTGGTGCGACTTGTCCACTACACCACACAGGAATATCTGGACAAAATTCAGGCTGAGATATTTCCAGATGCACAAGCAGAGATAACATGCACTCTGCTCACATTCCTGGCCTTTGATGGATATCCAGATTCATCCTGGGAGTCGGGGAATCTACCCCCTCTGGTTCAGTATTCACAGTATTGCCTTGCACATGCTGCTGAACAGCCTGAGGTTCAAATCCGAGAAATTGCTCTTAGGTTTCTTGGCCAGGCTGTTCAATGGAAGGAAATGGAAATTGGAAAATATTTCAGGGAACAAATATGGGACTGCTTGCCGTGGAATTATCCATATTGGCCATCACAACCCTCTGCATTGTGGATTGCAGCAGCTGCAAACCTTGTGGAAACTACAAAGTTTCTGCTGGAGGGGGCACCTTTGCTGCAACATTCAAAGAATCCAGAGATCGTGGTGGCATCATACTATGGCCACACAGGGATTGTCCGCATCCTTCTTGAAAAGGGTGCCGACGTCAATGCAGCAGGGGGAAGCTCATTGCAGGCTGCTGCTGATGGAGGCCACACAGACATTGTCTGCATCCTTCTTGAAAAGGGTGCCAACATCAATGCAGCAGGGGGAGAGCATGGGAGCTCATTGCAGGCTGCTGCTGCTAGAGGCCACACAGAGATTGTCGGCATCCTTCTTGAAAATGGTGCGGACATCAATGTAGCAGGGGGGAAATATGGGAACTCATTGCAGGCTGCTGCTGCTGTAGGCCACACAGAGATTGTCGGCATCCTTCTTGAAAATGGCGCCAACATCAATGCAGCAGGGGGAGCATATGGGAGCTCTTTGCAGGCTGCTGTTGCTGAAGGCCACACAGAGATTTTCAGCATCCTTCTTGAAAAGGGTGCCGACATCAATGCTGCAGGGGGAGAATATGGGAGCTCGTTGCAGGCTGCTGCTGCTGTAGGCCACACAGAGATTGTCGGCATCCTTCTTGAAAAGGGTGCCGACATCAATGCTGCAGGGGGAGAATATGGGAGCTCATTGCAGGCTGCTGCTGCTGTAGGCCACACAGAGATTGTCGGCATCCTTCTTGAAAATGGTGCCGACATCAATGCAGCAGGGGGGGAATATGGGAACTCATTGCAGGCTGCTGCTGCTGTAGGCCACACAGAGATTGTCGGCATCCTTCTTGAAAAGGGTGCAGACATCAATGCAGCAGGGGGAACATATGGGAGCTCATTGCAGGCTGCTGCTTCTCGAGGCCACATGGAGATTGTTGGCATCCTTCTTGAACAGGGCGCCAACATCAATGCAGCAGGGAGATTATATGGGAGCTCATTGCAGGCTGCTGCTTCTCGAGGCCACATGGAGATTGTTGGCATCCTTCTTGAACAGGGCGCCAACATCAATGCAGCAGGGAGATTATATGGGAGCTCTTTGCAGGCTGCTGTTGCTGAAGGCCACACAGAGATTTTCAGCATCCTTCTTGAACAGGGTGCCGACATCAATGCTGCAGGGGGATTCTATGGGAGCTCATTGCAGGCTGCTGCTGCTGGAGGCCACACAGAGATTGTCAGCATCCTTCTTGAACAGGGTGCCGACATCAATGTAGCAGGGGGGGAATATGGGAGCTCATTGCAGGCTGCTGCTGCTGGAGGCCACACAGAGATTGTCAGCATCCTTCTTGAAAAGGGTGCCAACATCAATGCAGCAGGGGGAAAATATGGGAGCCTATTGCAGGCTGCTGCTGCTGGAGGCCACACAGAGATTGTCAGCATCCTGCTTGAAAAGGGTGCTGACATCAATGCAGCAGGGGGAGAACATGGGAGCTCATTGCAGGCTGCTGCTGCTGGAGGCCACACAGAGATTGTCGGCATCCTTCTTGAAAATGGTGCCGACATCAATGCAGCAGGGGGAGAGCATGGGAGCTCATTGCAGGCTGCTGCTGCTAGAGGCCACACAGAGACTGTCGGCATCCTTCTTGAAAAGGGTGCCGACATCAATGCAGCAGAGGGATTCTATGGGAGCTCATTGCAGGCTGCTGCTGCTGTAGGCCACACAGAGACTGTCAGAATCCTTCTTGAACAGGGTGCTGACATCAATGCAGCAGGGGGAACATTTGGGCACTCATTGCAGGCTGCTACTGCTGGAGGCCACACAAAGATTATCGGCATCCTTCTTGAAAATGGTGCCGACATCAATGCAGCAGGGGGATTCTATGGGAGCTCATTGCAGGCTGCTGCTGCTGTAGGCCACACAGAGATTGTCGGCATCCTTCTTGAAAAGGGTGCAGACATCAATGCAGCAGGGGGAACATATGGGAGCTCATTGCAGGCTGCTGCTGCTGGAGGCCACACAGAGATTGTCCGCATCCTTCTTGAAAAGGGTGCCGACAGCAATGCAGCAGGGGGAGACCATGAGAGCTCATTGCAGGCTGCTGCTTCTCGAGGCCACATGGAGATTGTTGGCATCCTTCTTGAAAAGGGTGCCGACATCAATGCAGCAGGGGGATTCCATGGGAGCTCATTGCAGGCTGCTGCTGCTGGAGGCCACACAGAGATTGTCCGCATCCTTCTTGACAAGGGTGCCAGGTTTCCACTCCCAGTGGAAAATGACACATATGCACAGTAGTGAGTCTGATTGAAATTTTTTCAATTGGCCCCTCACATATCCATCCATCAGGTGTTGGATATTCCCTGTACAACTTTAGAACCACTTAGGTAGGTAGGAAGCAACCCAATGACCAACATGATATTACAGTATATTTCAAAGCAATTGCATTTCACTGTGCTCAAATCCCGCTATCATGAGACCGTTGTTTCCTTTCTTGGACATGTGACCAACAAGCCCCTCTGTCATATCTTCTTGAAATCTGTCCCAGTTGAGAGAGAGCATCGCCGAGAGCATGAGTTGAAACTAAACCTGAGCTCACCCCATTCCGGAGGTGTTTCCAAATGCCCTCCCACTGCTTCATACTCCCTCTGAAGTCTTTGGTCTCTCAGCACTTCTCATTTCATGAGCGGTGTTTTCAGAAATGAAAAAGCTGTAAGTGAGTACCGGCATCGATTGATTAAAGACCGGTTTGTTTGTCTTTTCTTACTCCCTGCCAAAGCAAAAAAAACAGCATGTTTCGTTGTGTTCTGCGTTCCACAGGCGTGCTGTTGCCTCACATTTGCAGAGAAAGTTGTTTTCTTTTCTAATGTCTTCATAGCCCCAAAGAAAAATTTTTAAAAGGATGAAAAATAAATATCTAAGCATCATCATCCTCCCAATCCGCATCTTCTTCCGCCGAATAACCAAATTCATCGACACTCATGACATCAGTAGTTGGTATAGTGGAAGTTGAAGGTGGAGGATTGGTCAGTGCTCTGAAAAGTGATGTTAGGAGCAGAGCGCAACTGAATGCCGAGCCACTGCACCACCTTGCGAGTTCCCATGTGCATGCCTGAGACCAATTCTTGTTGAACAGCAAACGTAGTCATGTCCTTCCACCGCTTGTTCACCAGCTCCTCATCTTTCACGACATCCTTGACCCCCAAATATAGGCGGGAAGGTTAGGTCCGTGGCCGGACAAATAATATGGGTTTTGGTCTTCTAGGCATGGTTCTGTCCGGACAAAAATTGGGGTCTGGATTGAACATCCCAGGTCCCCTGTCCAGACAAAAGATTCTACCGCCACCACTTGCCTCAGCCATACACATACAATCAATTCCATCATTTTTAAATGAAGCGGGCGACGGAGATAGTCGTAGTATATTTTGTCACTACATAGGATGTGCAAGTTCGTCACTTGATGTAGGATCTTCATCAGTTGATGGGGAAGGCTCGTCTGGACAACTAAATTAGGAACTTTACACATGCGTTACCTCATTTGCGGAAGGGGACCAACCATTTGATGCCCCTCCCCTCCCTCGCTGCGTTCGGGGGGTCCCCCGAGCCAGGGCATCTCAGGTTGGCACTCTAAAGCCACGTTCTGCTTAAATTTCTGTCCTTTAACCCTAACTACCTATCCCTAACCTCTAACCCGAACTCTAACCCCTAACTCCAACCTGAACCCTAACCGGTGAATACCCGCAGTTAGGGTGCACTGTGCTTGCCCTAACTGCTTGAACGTGGTATTTTAGCTAATACAGAGATATCACGAACTTGCTCATTTAGAACCTCAGTTTTGACAGCTCCCATCACAACTGACAAACTTCCACGATCTTACATAATGACAAAGTATGTGGGGGCTCCAACGGAGATGAAGACTAGGTTACTGGATTTGTCAAGTAACTGCGCTGGGTGTATATAACCATAGGGCTGAGCTTATGAGACACACTAGAGGGCCACAAAACACAGCAGGGGTCAAAGAAAAACCCCAATAAACACGAAATTTGGCCTATACCCTGTCTCCGGACAAAAATCGGGAAAAAAATTGGCGGAGGCTAGGTCCTGTCCGGACAAAAAAATTGGGATCTGGGAGATTTATGTACAGACAAAAACCAGTGGATTTGGGGTCTCGGGGACCTGGCCTTCCCACTTATTATCAGGGGTCCTTTTGTCAGCGACGGCCCTTAGGTCGGCTTAAGTCGATCGTGAATACTGCCCGCCGGGACTGAGTGAACCACCATATGAGTATAGGCGAATGAAACCCGTCTATCCTGCAGTGTAGACGTAGACCAGTAGTGGGTCGCCAATATGTGGAAGAGTAGTCGAAAATGCGGGATGATGAATGCGGGGGGTATAGGTAACGCGAACCCCACAATGAGTGAGAATTGAATGTCAAGTCTTCAAGCAATGCTTATAGCCAAAGCAAAACTGGAGTTTAGATGAGATAGAATCTACTGTACATGATTCTATCTACTGGTTTATATACTAAATGTCCTGTGATTGGTTTCCACGCCGTTGAACCCGATCGTCCTCCTATTTGTCTGTATCATAGTTTCCCTCCTGTGTGTCTTCTCCGCATTGGTTGCGTTTGACAACCATTGCCATGTGCTGGATATATTTTGGAGTGCAGCCAAAATATATCCCGCAATTTGAAAAAGAAATAGGGATTAGTCATAAGCGCACTCGTTTCATGACACCTTTGTACACCTGCAGTTAATCCTTCAAATGTGCTGACGACATGGTTGCAATCTTCGAAAGATCAAATTCAAGTCCGATCATGGCAAGCTGAAAGGCCTTGAGTTTCTTGGCAGCTTTTTCTCGCGTCGCAAAAAAACCAGGGCAGCATTTTCACACTGGAATGCGGCCAATGCACGCCTAAACTGGGCTCTCTGACCGCTCACCCCGTCCCTTCGAACTTCGTGCATTACATATTTTTCGTCTTCTTTAGCGCACACTCTTCGGATGAACGCCTCGGTGTTATTGTGCTCTACATGTGTTTGGTTAGTGAAGGATTCCAGATTCGAATTGGGATGATATCAGATATGCATGCCAAATGTCCTGAATATCCCTTTGCTGCAATCACTTGTGGAGGGAATGAACAGAGTGGCGAGCCACCATGGAGTCAGAAGTTCAAAGGTACCGCCAATATGCAACTCCGGATTAAACTGGATCCAGCCCGTCTCGCATCCGGAGAACATGGCTGTGATCATGAGCGGTAGGTTGGGGAGGTCAGGCGGAAGTTGCTTGATGCAGTCGATGAGAAAGTCATTGTGGAACGGCCAGCTGTCGTTTGTAAATCGAGTGGAGTGTTCGGATCGAGGAGGATGTTGGGGTTAGCCGCAACATAGGTGCAAAATTCGGGGAGTTTTCGATGGAGAGGTGTTAGCGTTATGAGGTTGATTAGATGATCACCCGTTCCACACACAGTGGCCATGTAAGGCCAAGACACCAACACTCCATATAATGCAAGTGCAACCAGTTCTGTCATTGTAGCCACACAGTTTAGTCCCTTGAGGATGTTCTTCTCGATGTGATTCGCCTGACCTGAGTTCACTTTACCATCAAAGATCTCCAGCACAAGCTCTTGCATGAGGCCATGGAAGCATACAACCTCGGCGGCGGCGTGGGTGTAGCATCATTACCGATTGTTAGACACATCAGGGAACTTTCCAGGCGCATCGAGGTTGAAGAGCTCCAGTTTGCGCTCGCGCATGAATATCGTGCATCGGTCCTGATATCCACAGTCCTTGTGACGCAGAAGGGCACTAAGTAACTGCAAGAGCTTGATCGCGCCAGTGGTGCTAGATTCGACGGCGTTCTGGACTGCGGCACTATCCCCGTTGTCGTCGCCGCAGCCAAGGCTGATGATCGCAGCATTCGCTTTATTCGCAAGGAGTGTTGGCTTCGGTATGTTGTGAGTTGTGTAGACACATTGGATGGTGCGATAACCGTATCGAACGACGTTCAGGCCTTTGTAGCAACAGCAGCCACCAAAGATGTGTGTGCAGCCGTTGCAGTACTCCTCTAGAGGTAAGGCGTCGAATTTTTCTTGGCCAATTCGAAGCTCTAGGGCGTGTACAGCAAGGTCCGAGCGCATTTCAGTTGATCTGAGCGGAAAATTGGCTAATTGGGCCAGAGGTACGTGATTTTGGTGTGTACAGGGTTTCGAGTTCTGATTCAGAGACTTTACCAACAGCCATCAAGTCCTCGTCGGTGATTTCCAGCGCCGCATGCAGGATTGCGCCAGTAGCCAGGTCTTCATCTTCCATTGCGGCTCTTCCCATGACCCGAATAACAATGTCCGTTTTGTAGGCGTCAGAAATGCCGAATTCCTTTGTCACAAAACGGTCTATTTACTTATAACGGATGGCGACTGCTGACGGGAGTTATCAACGGTCATCAGCACGACGGCCGGAGTTGTAAGCAGTGGTCAGCGGTGATAATCCGTACTTCGCCAGTTATCAGCAGTTATAAGCAAACAGGGTAGCCAAGATCTAGAGGCAAATTTATTGTTCGAAAATGCAAGAAGATCACGAATGAATATCTATTCAATATTGTTCAGTCTTAAGAACATATCGTCGTCAGCGGCGTCCATCGTAAAGTACAAGTTCTGGCGCGCTGTCCCGCGCACGCGCGGTAGGACTGCACCACGTGTGATGTAGGTCAACGGCAAAAATTCCAACTTCTCCAACTCTTCGACGACTCGGCAGCCCTTCCAGACCGTTCTCGGCTTCCATTTTGAGTTTTTGAAGCGACGGACATATGCGAGATCAAATGATCTGCCGTCGCCCGTACTTACACGCAGTATGGCGATCAGCCGCGCAAGAGACAAGGGATCGACATCGAGATTGTAGAGCACACAGTCATGGCGTGGCCGCCCATGGAAGCTTTCGGCGCAGTGCAAGATGTCTTCTTGAAGGCACCAGTCGACCTTGGATTGAAATTCAATGCGAATGGCGCCGAAGGACTGTACCTGAACAATGATTAGTATTCAGCTTTTTAAAATAACATCTGAAGCGTACTTGTATGGGATTTTCGTATGCAAGCTGCAGGTCTGGGTGCGCTGTCGCAAGGAAGACGCGGAGAGCCACATCGAAGCCTCGGAAGACATCACCTCCCACGATTTTCTGCATCTCAGCTTCAAATCGGCGGGAGCCAACATTTTTGTGTGGGGCAGTTAATCGCCAATGTGCACCAGTAACGAGTGGAGCTGTCATATTGGTGTCGTCTTCCACATCTACAGTGACTTGCCTCTGAAGTTCCTTCTGTTTAGTGTCGTGATCGGCTACCAACATATCGAGCTCTGCCATAGCTTCCTCGTTCTCGTCGATCTTGACCATCTGTCAAAATATCCAGCTAAGTGATATTTAAATGAACAGATGGGAAATACCTGCTGCTCGGCGTCTCTACCGTTGGTTCGAGTATAATGCTGATATACAACTTGCTGGAAGGCTTCACCGATGCGCGTGGTCATGTGGTTAGTCGTCCCCTTCTGGCGAATGTCATCTGCCGCATGCGATGTGTAATGCTGCTTCAGAAAATTGAAGTCCTTTTCGATGTCCTTTGAGCAATAGTTAGATATAGCTCCAGAGACGAGTTAAGAGCGTACACGGCATGCAACCTCGTAATCCCGTATAAATGACTGCATCAAAGCCAATCGACTTGTACTCATACAATGCATCCCGACCAACATGCGGTACTGTTGCAGAGCGCGAAGTGCGTGAACGAGGTTAGAGTTTGCGGGAAGTAGATGCACGATACACGGTAGAATGCACTATTTTTTATCAAATGAGGTACTGGCAACTAACGCGACCACAGACCTTTAGCATGTGGAGAAAGACGTTACCCTCCGCATAATCAATCAGTGTAGCAGCTGGGATGTGGCGCAGACCACGCCAGCGCGGAAACTCTTCGAGACTGGAAGAGCACAGGCTTTAGTGATTGCGATGATGAGAGCAGAGAAGGTTTACCATTCATTAAACTCGTTTGAACTTCCCAGTCGCGCGAGTTCATTTTTAACTACAATCCAGAGGTGTTTACCAAATTTCCCCAGATCGGTCCAATGGAGGGTATCGTATGAAGCGGCCTTGTAGGGATCGGAGTGCTCGAATCCCCACAATATTTGCTTGAACTTGGATCAGACGGTTCATATGAATTTATTGGGATTATACCCGCACCTCAACGTCGTGGAGCCCCGATCCCTTGAGAACTTCTTCCTTTGCAGTCTTTGTGCTCTTCCTGAGTGCCGTCTCGAGCACTTCTTTCATGGCGGCTGGGGTGCGAAGCGGAAATCGTTTTGTCAACTCACACAATCTGTCTTGCGGCACCAAACACTTCGGACACGGATGTTTCGCAGCTGCACTGCGCATCGCTAACCAAGCGGCGAGTTCTTGGAAGTCCATCGACTCAATGAAGATTCCCGGGTAAGCTGTACGCATTTGGCCGTCCCCGAATCGAAAAGTATCACCGTAGTGAGATCGTCGCTTTAGCGAGTCCAAAATGACACCGTTGATCTTGTTGTAGATTAATGCCCGAAGTTTCGCGAAGTCTTCGCGCTCAGGCCCACTGAGAGTCTTCCCATCGATATTGCGCGGCTCGGGAGGCTGAAACTGCAGTCAAGACAGGTCAACAGGTCCGAAAAAAATACAGACCATGGTGATATAACCGAGCAGCGCACATCCGCCGTTTCCCGTCGCATTTCGTATTGCGGAGTTGATCCAAAGACCACGGATGAGAATTGGATGCATTTTTACCTTCGTCGACACCTGGCCCTTGTCCAGCCAGATGTGGATCGGGAGGTAGCAAGAGGGATACCGACCATTCTCGGGGCCAGGAAGCGAGTTCTTTGAACAATGTATTCGTTAAGTTGAAACAGTGCTCAATTACTGACTTACATCGATTTCCCACCAATTTTCTCCGGTGCACGGCTCATCAAACAACTGCTGTCGATGTTCCACTCCGGTCCCAGCTCTACATTTATATTTCTTAACAGAATACCAGGTGCTGTGGGGCGCCAGCGTTTCGTCGCGCACCCAACCCTGGATGACTTTCCATGGATCGCGGAAGTCCAGTGATACCTCATACGTCTCGCAAAACCGACCCGTTTCACCGTCGAAATGTATTTCTATGTCTGTGCGTTGAAACTGGAGAATTATCAGGGCTGGAATAGATACAATATCAAGTGTCTACGAACCTGGACTGTGCGCTTCCGCGCAGCTTCAAGAGAAACCTCCATATCACGAATGGTCCGTATTGTAAGTTTACATGGACCCGCCCACGACTCAGAGTGAAGAGAGTCGAGCTCTTCTTGAACCTGCTTTTTAGACTTCGAGTGCCGGACACAGTTGGAGGTAAAACTATAGTCTGCAAAGCAACGGAACGGGGCCCAAGGCCGTAAAGAATCCAGAGCGGTGGCGTAGACGTGGGAAGGAGGCTTAAGATTTGAGTCGTCGAGGCAGGTGATTGTGGCGGGGAGTAGGGCATGGGGATGTGGAACCGTAAGGATGTACTCCGTCGGGAGAGATACGGTTGCAACCAGTGGCAATGGTGCACCACTGGGCTCAGGTGATTGCTCTTCAACAGCTCCAGAGTCAAGAGGAGAATCATCGATATCGCGGACATCTGGGACAGGAATATTGGATCGCCGCACACGAGAATTGCCTGACTTCTGCAGGCATAAATTCTTTTGAATGTCAAGTAATTTAAAAGAATATGGCTACCACATACAAAGAGACGAAGCCGAGGCATCCTTTCAATATCAATGAGTCGCTGGCGTTTTAGAGGAGGCTGTTTCTGTGCAATATCCGCCGCCATTTGGTCGCAGCTCCGTTTGTTAGCGCGACAGACAGCTTGATGTGCAAGCTGAGATCGCGGGTCTTGCTGCTTATTGCAAATTGTACAGCGAGGCAGATCGCGTGCTACGTCGGTGAGTGGGTTGTCGGGGATCCCGCGAGGCATTTTGCAGGCCGGAGGGAACTTAGACGCGTGAATGAATTGAGGCAAGAGCTTGGGCAAGAGTGATGACATCATACGTGACTTGTTGTGACCTTTGCTCCACCGCTCCACCACAGTCCGCTCCTCTCCAACCACCGCCCATGTTCGCTAGCGACACATATAAAGTCTGAGCGCCTTCGGCAACGGTTCGTTACTCTTACCATGTCCAACCATTCACATTCTCAATCTTTCTCTCGTCAGCAAACTCCGGATCCAGACCAGGACTTCACGGCTACGCAAAAGCAGCTCATCTTGCTATGCACGCCCAGGAAAAGCGGGAATGAGCTCGCACAGGTGTGCTCCTCCGCATTTCATTTTGGCTGGTCTGATTCCACACAGCTGCGGGCCCGTTTATGCGCCTCTGTCGACGATCATGATCGTGCTGTCACCAACCTCAAGCGTCGCCTCGAAGATGCTGAGAACCAGTCGAACAACCCCCGCAAGCGCGGTCGCCGTGCGCGCAACCACCGCGCTCAAGACGACGAGGTCTCCAGCGAAATCCGCGTGCGCCAGACAGGGTGCAAGTTTGTCCTCATCTGCGGCCTCTGGCTCCGACTCGACGACGCCGATTTGGAGGCTTTCCTCAAGACTCCCCTCGACGATGACTATGACCCCGAGCTGCGCTTCAGCTCCGACGACGACATTCGCCAGGGGCAGCTGCGGGAGCTGCTCGACATCCTCCCCACCGACCTTGCGCCATTCATGAGCCGTGAGTGGTTCGCAAAGGCGGTGCGTCATCGCTTCCATTTCCTTCATGTTCTCACCTTGCAGGCCCAGCTGTCGGATGGTATGGATAGTCAGTGCTCAAACTCCCGCACTCGTCTGCGCAAAGCCGCTCTCCCACACGTTCTTGGTGACGACATTCCCCCGTCCAGGCTGGCGACTCCGGACTCGCGCATTCTCCACTTCCAGTTCAAGATTGGCTACAACGCGGACGACAACGACTATCAACTTTGGAATGTTCCTTTCCTTCATGAAGATGAGTCTGCAACGCTCGATTTCAAGAAGTTGTTCCGCCACCCACTGCTACTCAAAGTATGTTGCCTCATATCTCTTTCTACCCGATGTGACATCATTACAGGTTTTTGCCGCACTCATTCGGGGCCCTTCTGGCGCTGAGGGCGTCATGGAGGGCTCATCGAAGTTGCCGAAGGCTAACACGATGCAGAAAATGTTTCAGATCACGTATACGATGCCTGGAGCGATCGCAAGTAGCGCTATCTGGGTATGTGTACCTCCTCTCCGAGTCTCTTCAACTCATTTTGAAGCCATTTTGTCTCCTTGACAGGTCCTTTGGCTTTTCTCCGGCGACGAGACTTTCGCTCCTGTCGGCGACATTACCGGCATCGATTATCATCTACGTCACGAAGAGTATCTCAGCAAGATCCTGGAGGGTCTTCGACTCAACAAGCGTTGGGCAAGAGACCTATTCGTATATTGGGACTCGCTCCTATTCCCGTCGAAAAACGGTTCTCGATTCGGTGGTGGGGTCCAATCGAAGCATGAGAAGCAGCGGGAGCAAATGCAGACAGCGACCGACCTCCTTTTGGAGATGTCCGATGCCTCCGACAGCGAAGACGGCAACGGGGACAATGACGGCGGCTACGGGGACGGCGACGATGACAGCGACGAGTAGCTCGTGTTTTTTAATGCATTTTTTTTTTTTTTGGCGACAATATACGCGACGTGCTTATGACCGCTGATATGCACTCTGAGTGGCTGATGAGCGCTTATGCTCCTTACAGCCTCGGTTATAAGCAAGCAAATCTCTGATGGTGCTTATGACTGCCTACCGGCGCTGGTGCTCCGTTATAAGCATATAGACGTTTTTCTGACATTCTTACCGTCTGCAGTGTGGTCCTTGCTCTCCGCGATTTTCTTCCGCCAATAGTCGTTCTGGTCCATGATGCGCTTCTCTAGAGCTGCGAGGGGACTTCTATTGTAGATATCTGCCATTCATTTTGCAGCTTTAAGTGTGCTTTCGAAATGGTGTTGTGCAGTATGGTCGAGTGCAGGAGCGACCTTGACGAAACGTGTTCGATGAACCCATGTTGCTTGGTCTGAATGGTCGGTATTGGGATCGTAAGAGGAGACGAGAAGGCTGACATGTCGGGTTTCATAGTTTATGCCGCGATGCAAAGTCCCATCTGAGCTTTCGGTGAAACCTGCGCAGGTTCAGATGACCAGAAGATTGAATGGCTAAAGACGTAACACGTCTCACCCGGTGCGTTCATGATCTCCTGCGCAGGCAGCAGTTCACCGTACTTTCCACCCTCATCTACTACTTGACCAACACTGCATGCGCTCATAAATCCGCGCTTGATTTGAATACCGAATGTGCAAGCACAACTGGTTACAGCACGTTCCACCTTCACAGCAGCGCATCCAGCATGTATCAGGGTTAGGGCAAGTTCGCGTGCAGCAGCACTGTACTGTAAAGCTGTTGTTGGGTTGTAGTCCAAGTAGATTGTTTTTCTCGGAGCGTAGACTGCAGCTTGTCAATGAATACTGATTCAGACTCAATGGATTCGTTTGCGGCAGCAAGATCGCTCATCAGTCCAGACACCAAAGTAGACTGATCATCAAGATCAGTCTCCAAGCCCAGTGAAAACCCCGGTGAAGCAAATCAAGGCAAATCGAGAAATGCCACCCATGGGAAGATAAATTTGAAGGAAATCGAGATATGTCCAGATTTGCGAGGCACATCGAGAAACGGCATGACGCCGTGACGTAAAACAACGTGCAGAAAAATGGACAATATTTCTCGATATGCCTCACTGAGAATCCATCTGAATACTTGGACTGCAATTTCTCGATCTGCCTCAATCTGCTTCACCGGGATTCTCACTGGGCTCCAAGTTTGAAAATGTTGCAGTAGAGCATATCTGCACGACCGGTTTTATTTTGGAGATCACTCCATGTTTTTAGGCGACGTCAGAAATTTGATGAAATCTCAGTGTGACTTCTGAGTGACTTCACGCTACCCTCGACTTTGCGGCAACTCCCACACTTAATTTGCAGATGCAATTTTCAGGTTGAAGAAGAGTCTATGTGAGGGTGGTACTGGAATTTAATTGGGGTAAAATGACCAACAGCAGCACCATGGTTGTTCTTTTTTGTGTCACTCATTCCCTTTTAGGCTGCCCCAACATTTCTGGAATCAGGCATCATTTTTAGGATCAAACGGGCGTTGGAGACGTATAATGCGCTCTATGTATCAGCTAAGCGAACTTGGTGGAGGATGCGAAATACAAGAGACCGCAAGCAGGTATGGAGCTGAGAATGGATGCCGAAGCCTACGCTATGCTAAACTAACATGTACAAACGTCGGCTAATCTACTAGATGCGCAACTAATCTACCGTATGCACTAGTGCATGTGCCCCCCTCCTAGTGGAAGCGACGTCCGTGTCGTGTTTCCAACACCTTGTCTTCATCGGCCTGCTCTACGTCCTCCTTCCCCAACTCCTCTAGTCCAGCCATCCACTCGTCCTGTAGTTCGGACAACATTGTGCCTCTCCGCGGAATGAATCGTCGCAGCAATCTCGCGCTGAACCTCCCTCCGATTGGCAAGCCCTCCAGTGTCTGGAGTCTATATGAGTTCCGCGAGCGGCTGACTATGCGCCTGGGTGCCGACCACATCGGCACCATTTTGCGCTCCACTTTGAAGGTGGCACCGACTTCATAGTCGGTATTGTATACCTGTACCAGAGATCCGGTTTTGAATATAACCTCCTTCAG
Organism: Mycena rebaudengoi; assembly: GCA_029282285.1. Taxonomy (NCBI): domain Eukaryota; kingdom Fungi; phylum Basidiomycota; class Agaricomycetes; order Agaricales; family Mycenaceae; genus Mycena; species Mycena rebaudengoi. Next base: position 4,248,157 of record JARJCX010000002.1, on the reverse strand, counting down.
TGCTTTCGCCAACACCTTTTTGTCAAACTGGGCTTTCCTCCGTGCTGCATGATCCACCATCTCTGAGTACCTGTCTAGTCTGAGCTGCGCCGTATACACCATCTGCAGGCCAACATCGGCATCATCGACCGCGGTCTCTGCCTCCTCGGGTGATGTCCTCGCCGTGTTGACAACCAAGCCGAATAGGAGTTCATCTGGAGAAATTTTCAGCGTGGGTAAAATTCGGTTGTTAAGTGCCTGAACGGTGGCTTCGAGGTGGTCAGGCCAGTTTGATGGTAAATCCTTCCACCCCATAGCCTCGTACTTGTCCTCCCCAAGGTCCAGAGCGCATAGGTGCTTTAGGCGACCCAGCAGCTTGCCATTTATCCCCTCTAGCAGGCCGTTCACCCAGGGTGAGTAAGCCGCTATGATCTGTAGCTCCATGCCGGCAGCTTTACACTTCTCGTGGACCTGCTCGTTATCAAACTCGGGTCCACCGTCGCACATGAACGTTTCAGGCTTGCGGAAGTTGTTCCATAACACGTCAACGGCTTTGCACGTTGTGTTACCCGACGCCGCCATGGTGAGCTTCCTAGTCCACAGATGTTGTGAGTATGTGTCCATGTACAACAATATTTTTCGATAACCCCCTTTCCCCAGCGGCATGGACAGAGTGTCTGCGACCATGAGCTCGAAGGTATGCCGCCGAGTTATGGGCTTGAGCAGCGAGTGAATGTGCTTGGGCCCGAAGGCTTTGCAACGCCTGCACTCCATTATGGCCGTAACAATAGACTGGTCGAGTGCGGGGCTGAAGATCTGGTCGAGAAGTTGGACCTTAATCAGGTCGCGCTGGAAGTGGCCGTGCAGCCGGTGGACTTCGCGTGCCAACTCAATGGCCTCTGCCTTTGTCATGCACTCAACGTGGGCCCGGCCGTAGATGGACTTAGGGCCGAGTTTCCATAGCTTCCCGTCCTCGATATGGTAATCTTGCACACAGTGGCGTGCCTGCCACCGCTCGTGAGGTGAAGTACCGTGGTCAAGCTCGAGTAGGGCTTCTATGACTTGGGTGAATATTTTCTCTTCGTTGAATCTGTTAAGCAGGTCAGAGTATTGTGACTCTTCGGCAACGTGGAAGAATGCGTGCATGAGCCCGGTGCGAGTTTCCCAATCCTCGCACATGGTCCATTCGTGCCCGTCCCCATCAGCCAATGGTACTCCCACGTACTTGCGGCTGAGCCCGTCCGCGACGATGTTTCCCTTCCCTGGCCGGTGACGCACATCAATTATCTGGTGGTCGAGGACTGCCTCCTGCCATCGGGCATGGGTGGAATTCAGCCTGTCATTTAGGAGGTGGTCACGTAGTGCTTGGCAGTCCGTCTCGAGCTTGACAGGGAATCCCCACACGACATTGGAGAACTTATCGAGGCTGTATTTCAGTGCGGCAAACTTGAGGAGGAACGGTTTATACCGCTCCTCTGTTCTTGATGTTCGCTTAGACGCGAAACCGGCTGGATGGAGCCGCTGCGTCTCCTTTCCGTCGGCGTCTGCGGTGGTGTGCCACTGCGAGAGTGATCCCGCGAAGCCGTACTTGCACCCATCGGTACTGGGCATGCTGGTGCACCGGATCAAATGGGGTACCGGGTCAAACACATATTACCTCGTTTTCCGCTCACATTCTGGTACTTCTGAAGCATACAAACTCTTCTTCTACATGTAATACACAGTCTCCATATATCTTGTAATATTTTTGTGTTCAATGCCTACACTACGCACAATTAAAAATCGCTTCTCGCGCAAATTTGCCTATTTGGGACAATCTGTAAACCTTCTCCCCCATAACTCAATTACCGCTGGCCTTTAGGTCGCAATTATTGGAGGGAATGACCTCATAGTATATACGCATATTTCATACACATCAGAATCCTGGAGAACGGACCGATATTCATGGCGGGGCATTTGTCAAGATCAGGTCACTGGTCACGATAAATTATACTTTGTCGCGATATATCTCGTTCCATTCTTCATCAGGAGCTTATTCCTGTTGGCAATGTGGTCTCCAGTGGCATATAGCTACCAACAATTTTTCTATAATTTTATTCGGGGAGTCCCGAGCTCCCTATAAAAGTCGACATCTGTGGTTAGTTTCATCACGTCTCCCCCCATAATTGTCTCTTCTGCACATTCAAAATCATCCCTCATGGCTCAAATCGGTGAGATAATTTACTTATCGTATCTTTGAAGATGATTGCTGACTCGAATCGCTCCAGAAATCGCGGAAGACGCTCCCAGGAAGTGGACGAAAGCAGAGATCTATTCTTGGGACTGGAACCAGTATTGTGAGTCCACCACATTATCTGTTGGTGAACCAGGACATGAGTTTCATAGACCCAGCGCTCCGATAGGTCGTTATTTAGGGCAGGGAGGCAGAGGGTAGGGTGCGGAGACGGGGCGGGGAGAGTGACAGTCAGTGTTGGAAGTTGCCGAATTTTGACCCGCTTCCCCATTTTTCGTACTTTTTTTACAAAATAATACACAGGTATTTTAATTCGGCTACTAATTTTTCTCAAACTACATACAATGCATTTAAACTCATATTGGAAGGGAATGGCAGCTTCAGAATGTGTTCAACTACTCTACACAAGACGTGAATGAGAGAAACATTTCAGATGATCCGGTAGTGGGTCACATGCAGTAGTGACAATGAATGGGGTGACGTCGAACTTTGGGCCTTTCAGAAAGGGTTCCTGCATTAGGGCAATTTTCAGGGCAAGAAAAGCTCGCTGCTCTTTCGCTCCCCACACGGCGGCTAGGGCGTGGCCTTTCATAGCACGGCGATAGACCCCTTTACCCCGCTTCCGCGGAACCTCCGCAGAACGGATGAGATCGGTGAGTGGTTGGGCTTTTACCCCGTAACCCTTGATGAGGCTACGGAAGTAACCTGTCAGACCGAGGAATGCGCCGAGGTTTTGCAAGTCCCTCGGCGTTTCCCAGTCGACGACCGCCATGAGTTTTGTGAGGTCAGGCTTAATGCCGTCCGGGCCCACACGCGCGCCTGCAAACATCGCCTCGGTCACGAAGAACTGTGACTTTGCTGCGGACAGTGTCAGTTTCCGTTCGCGACATCGGGTGAACAGGGCTCTGAGGTCACTCATCGAGCTGCTGAAGTTGTCATCGACGAACAATTCAAATAGGTTTCCCACTAGGTCCCCCAGCTGTGTCGCAGTCATGTTACCGAAGGTAGATGGTGCGCCGGTGAGGCCAAATGGCATTCTCTTGTAGCAGAAGTATCCCCTGCCTTCGACGTAGAAGCAGATGTAGGGTTGATCCGCCTTCCGTATCGCGCAGGCATAAAATCCGGAGGCAAAATCGAAGGTGTGAACCCACCGGTGACCGCTGAGGCACTGCTGCTTGGCGCAGATGTCTCCCTGCGGGACCGGAGCGACTTTTGTGACATCGTTGAGTGCCTTGAAGCTTTGGCATACTCGCCATTTCTGGTCTTTTAGGTTGTGTGGCTTGGGTTCCGACTTTGTGCCTTCCCACTCAGTGAACATGTGACCGTGGATCAATATTGGTCTGAGCGTGAAGTTTGCCATGCTGTGGAACACCGACTCGAAGCCACCGGCTATGCATTGGTCATCCACTTGCCGCTGCAGCTCCTCCAGCGTTAGCCCGTCTCTGCTGTGAGCCTTCTGGGCTAGGGTGGTAGCTCCACAGCATTTCATGTCGGCGGGGTTAATTGGTCGTATGACATCAGCGTCCAGCATTTTGTCGATAACTTTGTTGAACAAGACTCGTTGTGGTGGGCTGCGGGGTCGCTGGCTAACCTTCGATTTGAAGGTGGCTCCTGTGGGTACGTTGAGCCTGTGTTCAGTGCCCGGCACTGCGTAGACCTCGCTCATCGACAGCCCGAAGACGTCGACAAACTCATCAAGGAGCGCGTCAACTTGATCGCACTCTTCTGGCGATATGTCCTTGCCCACGGTAATCCTGCACTTGACCTCTGCCATCCGGCGCACGTCACGGGGGTTCGTCTTCCTCGTGAAGAGGCCCTTGTCTGTGCCGTCTGAGCTCTCCGGTTGTTCCGCACCTGGATCCTCGCCTCCCAGACCAGCAGCATCGTCGAGCACCCACATGTCTGTCCAGTCGGGTAGTGGCTCCCTGAGGTCTGGGACGTTGTGCTGCGTGAAGTGTCTGCCAGTGCGTGTCAATACGATGCTTCGTGTTCGGGCTTTCGATGGATTCTACTGCCCTAGTAGGGGGCTGTGATCCCCCCCCTGAGTGTTTCTCGTGTTGAGCTTCTGCAGCTCGTTGTGTGGTCTTCCATGTTCCGCTCGTCTCTTCGGGTTTCCTCAGTCGATGCGGCAATCTGGTGCCATCGGTGTCAGTGACATTGGCAGCAACAAGGTCGATGTGAGGTGGGACTTCCCTCGAGGGGGATCGCGAATCCCCCCCTGAGTTTATCGCGTGTGGGGTCACGTAGACCCCAGTTCTGCCCAGGCCTCTCATCTTCCGCCATGCCAGTCGTTCCTCCTTGGTATACTTCCCCCACTGGACGCCTTTCTCCCCAACCAGCCCTGAAAAGACCGCCTTTGCACGCGCTGCTGTTTCCCTTTGCACTGCCGCTTCCGACTTCTCCCGCTCTTCCCCTTTCCTCTGCCTCGTCTCCCTCCTTTCCGCAATTGCTCTCCGCCGGAGGGCGCTGTGCTTCGGTTTGTCCTGCTTGTCTGCCGCTGCGGAAATTTCATCTGGGGTTTCATTTGGTATATCGACAGTGGCAGTTACTTGCCTTGCGGGGGATAATTGACCCTCCCCCATTAGTTGTTCGCGTTCCCGCTGCTTCTTGCAGTTCGTGCTCTTAGCTTTGTCTCGGCGCCTCTCGCTTTTGCCTCGGCGCGTGGGCTTTGTTTTGGTCACGTCGGCGCTATCACTTGCTGGTTCTTCTGGCATATGAATTTCTGTAATTGGCTCATCCGCGTTCTCGCATGTGGGGGTATTTGAGTCGGGAACTTGCCTCGTGGGGGTGTATCCTTTCCCCCCGTATCTGCTTCTCGCGTGATCTCGTTGTTCTTTGACTCCAGGGGAGCCGTTCTCCACCAGCGACGTTTCTCGGCATCTGTCTGTGATTGCCGCCAAACCGCACGTAGTGCGTTTCCTGTCACGTCAAGCTTGTTATCCTGCTCTAGGGAGGTGTGTTGGAGAGGGAAGGGTGCTTGCCTTGCAGGAGGTGCGCTACTACCTCCCGTGATTGTCTCGCGCATTGCAGTTCTCCTCATCATGGTCATGACGGGAACTGCGTTGTCGCCACCTCTCCGCGAGTCCAGGTGTGAGTTTCTCACATGGACCGGTTTGCCGCCATTATGCAGTACGATCACATCTGCTTCATAACCGTGCCATGCACCGAAGGTTTCCAGCAGTGGTTTTCCGAAGAGTATACTCCAGGCGCCTCCGCTGGGAAACACCTCGAAGTCCCCCTCCCGCGTCACCCCGTCGAGAGTGGCGGTACCGCTCCACACCCCTTTAGATGGTATGCGGTGTCCGTCTGCCATGTGAAGGATCCGTCGTGACGCGAGCAGGGCCCCGAGCTGTTGCGCGGCTGCTGTGTAGGTGTCCTCGTCAAGTGCGTTCGCCATTGCTCCATTGTCTATCACTGCTTCTATCTCCACTGAATCCCTCCCTCCCCTTTGTAGTAGCACATTGTGGGTGAATGGCACACTTTTTTGACTCCTCACACGAGCTCCCACACTATACAAATCAAAGATATCTGATTGTAAGTGATTGGAATCATCTAGGATAACCTCCGCATCGTCTGTCAGTGGTAAAACTCCTTCCCCGCGACTCGGGGCATGCTGCGTGTGAGGTTTGTTCTTGTCCCCAAGCGATTCCTCGTCGCACTCAGGGACCCTCGCTCCTCTGCTCTCCTGTTGATCTAGGGCCATCCCGTCCTTGCTCAAGTGGACGGCCCTCCCGCTTTTCCCTGGCTCCGAAGGTATTCGTGGATGACACATGCATCGTACTCGGCCGTCCCAAAGACGTCGTCGTCATCATTGTCGTCACCTGCATCAGCGACGACATTGACTGCCGCAGTACGTTCCGCGCGCCTGATCCGAGTGGAGATCAATTGGACTATCTGGCGCCACCAGAGCTCAACGTCAGGCACAAGAAGGTTGCTGGCCGTCGTACATTCAGCTGAGAAATGGCCGACGAGGCCGCACTTATGGCATTCTCCCGAGCCGATGGCGGCGGTGCCCGGTGTTAGAGAATATGGGTGTTCCTCGCTCGGTTTGAGGGTGCCGTGCTTCTGGTTATACACGACGAGTTGTTGGGCGTACGCTGTCATACCTGCGGCGTTGCGTGGATGGATGGTGACAGGTGATGCGAGTAGCATTTGCATGCGTTCTGCATCGGGGCGGTAGGGGCCTCTCTGGGTTACCATGTTGCCAGGTGCGGCTGGGAACAGGGTTCGACGGACGGGGTCCTTCCTGGCTGGGGAAGAAGCGGCCATCCTGGAGAACACGGCGTTGAGCCCACGCGTCGGGGTTTGCTGGAGCGCTGTGATCGTCGAGTTGGCTGAGTGGATCTGCGCCTCCATGTTGGCCATGTGGTCCTCCAAGCGGCGGACAGACGCAATGTCTGTGGTGGGGATGTCCCGGATGGTTTGGATTAATTCTGTCCACATCGAGCGCTTAGGGCCAAGACAGAAGAGCAAAGAGTCCGGAATGTTCTTAAGGACCTGGGGAATGAGGCCTCCGTCGTCCTTGATCCGCGCCGCGAGCTCAGCCACCTTGACCACCCATCACACTTGGCCCCAAACCTCCACGCCGTCCTCCTCGAAGCGCACGCCCACTTTGGCTGGTGTCAGCACGACGTTGAGCAGTTCCTCCTGCAGCTCTCCCTTCTCCTTCACTGCCATCTCCTTCTCCGGCCACTGCGTCTGGAACGCCTTCGTTAGGTTTCTGAAGGTGCCTTTCTCCTTAAAGGGGAGCTTGGTGTACCAACTCTTTGCGTAGCTGCCGGACTTCAAGCTCAGCTCGAAGTATTCGATTTTCTCGTCGTCTTTCCATGCCAGGCTGAGCAGGATGCGCCGACGAATGGCATTGAGGAAGTCGGTGGCATTTTCGCCAACGACGTTGCCTTTGGAGAGGGCAGGGCTTGGTTCTGACATCGGTTCGTTAAGGACTGGGGGGTGGTGAGGATGATGAGGGCTGCGTGGAGAGCGACAGGGTCAGGGGCTGGGGCAGGTGATGTGGCTGGTGTGCGCGAGGGCTAGGCGCACCTGTGGACGGGAATAGGCTGGAGATGGTGAGTGAGGACTCGTCGGAGTCTAGATCGGTGAGTGTAGGCGTTTTGGGACATGGTAGGAATCTTCCTGTGGAAGAGTCACGGTATGGGTATGGTGGAGGGGCCAGATTTCAGTATTTTCGGCGAGAACGGTGTATTTCCGGTGTTTTTCAGCTAATTGGGCAGTTTTTAGGTAGGCAATCGCGCTCTCATCACCAGATGGAGACGTATAATGTGCTCTATGTATCAGGTAAGCGAACTCGGCGGAGGATGAGGAAATACGAGAGACCGTGAGCAGGTATGGAGCTGAGAATGGATGCCGAAGCCTACGCTACGCTAAACTAACATGTACAAATGTCGGCTAATCTACTAGATGCGCAACTAATCTACCGTATCCACTAGTGCAGCGTTTTGGCCTGTGCAGATATGCTCTAGTAGCTGCAGCCCGATGTAGTCTGTTGGTTACCGCGCCATCACAAGTGGTACTCTGCACTATCACATAATCAATCATGTTTCCGTTGCTTGTGCAGAACTTCGAGACGCATAGCGTGTTACTCAACGTGTTATATGCCATTCTGAAGAAACCGAAGTATATATTTAATCATACAATCAACTTTTGCCTGGTGGATGTAAGTGTTTTTGTCTTTCCAAACTTGGCGCGCTTTTTTAGCGGGGAAACAAGCACAAATCAATGGTGCATCCATTTTAGTTATTGAGTGTCCCAAAGGTTCTTGAAGCACATTTTAATCGATTATGAGCCCTTCAAGAAAGTTTCAAAGCCACCTGGATGTCGTAGTCGCATCAAGCATTGCGAAACGCACAAAATGAGATGTGTTGTTTGGTTATGCATCCATGATCGTTACATAATAAGTTAGGCAACCGGTTAGTAGGGCGCGGTAACCAACAGACTTTAGTGAACGAGGTACGAGTTAGATCCACTAAAGTGTCTGTCCCCTGAGAGACTAAGCCCGATGCGAATCGCGTTCCCGTTCCACACACCGAATTCTTCTACGTTTCTTCCTTGATTCTTCATTTGCTTCTTCGTCGGCCTTCTGTTTGTGTCCCTTCCAATGCGGTGATTCGCTTGTTCTTTTCGATCAGCTGGACCTTCAGTGATGGTGGTTTACCCCTTGTTTCGGCATTTGTAACATTCTTGAGAACTATTTGGGTGTCTTCTGGCACCAAATTCTCATCCTCGTCATCCGAAGGGCTGCAGCAATTGTTTAGCCGATGGGCGACGTTTTGGCGCTTCGACCACTGCCCATATGGACAAGAGGGTAGTAGATGAATCGAGGTATGCCTGAATCGACTCAGCATGAGTGAATGACCTGGGGGATGCACAGAAAACACAGACATAAGCTACACCGCCAAAGTGCCGGCACGTTGCCTCCACCTGGAGTGCCCAGCTGATATCCACTTTTTATAAAAACTGGTCCCAGGATTTCTCCAGCTGGTGACCAGCTTTTCTTTCCAGCCTGACCCACCAGCTAGGCATCCATGTGGTGCCCACCTTACTGGACAAGCTGGAACCAATCCGTACAAAATATCCGCCATGTGCCAAACTTTTTTCATTGCACTTTTGAAGTTTCCCCCGAGCTCAATGTTCAATTGCACTCGCCAGAGTGATGGTGCCGGCTGGCGCCCGCCACAACCCCGCTATGCTGTGATCGCGCATTGAAAGTTAAAAAAATCAAAAGCATGCACACTGCGAAGAAATTCCAATCCATATATACTTGGAACGTGGTGAAAATGGACTGTAGGCAGGTATTGATGCAAATTAAGTTGCAATCGGTGGTCCGTGCGCGAGTTTGTTCATGTATATTCATCACGTGCATGTTGGTCGCCCTTCACACCTTTCCCCTTGACTTTGGAGCGACGACTTCACCCTCATCGCCATCTTCTTTCTCTTCAGCATCGGCAACATGTTCGTCGGCTAATCTGCCACGAAGGCGCCATTACCAAGTGCTCCGCGTGCGCCAAACGTACAGCAGGCAAAAACGGCATCATCGCCCACACCAGTGACATGGCCCCCCGTTCGTGCGCTCTCCAACGTTTTTACCTGCGCCTCGTCTCGCAGCTCCTCGTCCGCGTCCTCCTCCCGTGCAGCTCCGCCTCCAGCTTCGCCTCACCCATACCATATCACCAGACGATCGAGATCCCCGACTCGCCCAGCCTGGAGACGCCCCTGCCTTCTACCCCTCGTCTCCCTTCCGCTACGGACGCAACCTGTCCGCGTTCTGAAGCACCACACTCTCACGCTGAGGCACCTCACCCATACACGTCACAAAACTACAATCTGCACACAATTTACGCAACACCTTGGACCTTTTCCTTGTTTCACTTACAACGGCTCTTTGCGCAACGACACAGATTACGCTCCCCGCATAATCGCCGGTGTGCCGGCTACGTACTCAATATCTGTACTCGCCTCGCCCGCGCCGTTTCTTCCCTCCTCTGTTTCGAGAGCCGGAAACTTGCTTTTCACCTATTTTCCATCCTAGGTCAACCTTCGACTCAAGCCCTTAGAACTCAAGAGATGCAAGCGACAATTTGCCAAGGCAAGACCTTCTACCGGGACCGCCGCTTTCTCTGTGCATACTCTCAAGAGCTAGGATGTCGCATTCTCTTGAAGTGTACCTTGCGTTCTCGCTAGCAGTAGCTCATCAAGAAACCCAAACAACAAGACAACATGTTCTTAGCCAAGTGTCAACTGTGAATTCCACCTCAAAGACCCGCAAAACCACTCCCATCGAAGTAGTCAACCTCTTGCTTCCGCCCCGCTGGCTCCTGCGAAACAAGCAGCGCCCCACCTCTGTTCCCTCGCTGACTCTGCCTGTCCTGCAATTCACTCTTGATCAATACGCACGTGGTAGGATCGATTACCCACACCTCCGCCCCAGTCAAGGTGCCTATTGAAGGAAGATCGCCGCCAGCCCCAGCCGCCATTCAAGAGATTATGTTACTGTTTGCGAACAAGGCGAGAAGGAGGAGAATATGGTGACAACGACGAGGATGGGTTGCATATGTACAGTGCGCGATGTGGATGTAGACCAATACTACTCCTTATCCCTTTCCGTACATTTCACGCAAGTAAACTAATATTCCACAATTATTATATTTGCCTGCGTGATTACATGTATGCCAGCTGGGCCTGCAGCTGGAATTGAGTCGAAGCTGGGTCCATGCTGGATCTATGGAGAATTGGGCTGGATTCCAGCTTCCAGCAGGCCGTTTCCAGCTTTCAGCAACATGTATCAGCCAGATTGCGTCCAGCTGGAGACTACGTGTGTGACCGTTGGCGGTGTAGGAAGTCTCGACACGCTGGCTGAAATTAGTCTGTGACAGGAGTCACACAAGGATGCCTACCCGAAAACTTGTAATCACCTTTTCATTTCTACCTGGATCGCTTAGATTTTACTCAGAAAGATGCTTGAAAATCACTCCTCCCTGGAAGTACTGTGCCAGATTTTTTTATTTCAGCTTCCCTACCGAGAATTCACAATGAATGTCGCAGAGGCAGGAATATAGCTCTCTAAATCCGTGAACCAGAAATTCCGGCACAGTAGTTTAACTTCATTACATTTTTTGGAACAATTCTACCGATTTCAGAATTACGCCCCTCGTCAAAGAGTAGTTAGTGTTTTGAAACTGCCTACCGAAAACTTGTAATAGCTTTTTCATTTCTACATGGATTGCTGCTTGAAAACAACTCCTCCCTCGAAACAATGACGACAAGAAGCTCACCCGCACTTCGGAGTTTGAATTGAGTTTTAAATCCACACCAGGTGTCTTGAAACCCAAGAAGAGGGAACTCAGCAAGTTCAAACACTCCAAATGCATGGCCTTGAATGACTTTGACTGAAAACAGGAGGTATATCTTAATTTTCCACAAAAAGGAGCGGCATCGCACCAATTATAGCTTGTGCGTGCCTATTTTTTCCCATAGCACAAACAATTATTGTGTGTTCTCTCTCCCATTGTATACAGTGCCTCTTGAATATCCCTACTGTTCATATAACAAGACAAGCCAGTGATTCAGTGTATTCTGGGCTGGTGGAATGTCAAATCAGGACAAATATGCAATTTACCACAGAATTAGTGCTTTGAACCCATATATCTTCAAGTCACAGGATGTTATGAACCTTTAGAAGGTGCCTCCAGCGGTATAATCCTGGATACCTGCTTTTATTTCACTCTCCCGACCAAATTGGTCTTGGCGGGCCATGCCGACAAATCGGCGTGGGTTTTGATGAGCGTGAGCAAATCGGCTTGTCCCACCAAACGCCAAAAAAGCCAATTGGTGCTGGGCCACGCCGTTTTTGCACGCCGAAAAATTAACTCTCTTCTTCATGCCACAAATACAACAAGAGCCCAATTTCTCCTCTCAGCTCCCTCACATGAGCTAAAATCACACATCGCGAGTACTTACAATGCCATCGCACCACAATATAACGCCTGGACCGCCTCACACCACGATTTCCGTCTGGACTACCTCAATCGGCTGCTCTCTCACCTACCCCGGGCCTCTAGCAGAGCTCGCATCCTTGAGCTCGGCGCCGGCACCGGCGACCCTGGCACCGTGTTTCTTGTCACTCTTCCAGAGGCACACGTAGTCGCTAACGACATATTGAGTGCACAACTATCCCTCTTGCGAGCCCGCCTCGCATCCGAGATCTCATGATGGACCTGGCGTTCTCCGACGGCGCGCTGGATGCGGCTGTGGGACTCTACAGCATTATCCACCTACTGCGCGACGAGCAGAAGGAGCTGTTGCGCAGAATCGGAAGGTGGATGAGAAGTGGCGGGTGGCTCCTCGTCAATTTCGCTGGCAAGGAGATCGAGGGCTCGGTGCAAATGGGATGGTTGGAAGAGGAGCAGGAGGTGAAGGAGTCGCAAAATGCGATGTATTGGAGCTCATGGGGTCCGGCGGACAGCAGGCGCTTGGTGCAAGAGGCTGGATTTAGGATTGAGGTTGAGGAGATAGATGTGAAGGAGGGTCGGGACACAGATTTCTCGTGGGTTTTAGCTCAAAAAATTGAGTAATGGTGTTCGCACCAGCGATTTGCGTCATTTCTTTGCATGCACGGGTGACATGCTGAATGTTCTTGCAGTCCGACCACTGGATTTGCCTTCGTTAATCCACCTTTCATCCCATATACCTGCCCTTCAATGTAATTCCTTGCCTCGAAGCTGGGTCCTGCAGAGCAGTTTCAGCTGAGGATCGAAAGGCAATTCCGGCACGCGACACCTATATGACTTGAAAATCAGTGAAGTTGTACATAATGAATTATTGACCCTATATTTGCCATACGGGTTCTCCACCTCAACCAGAATCAATGTGGATGCACGCTATATACTATCGGTGCTTTCCTTATCTTACTCTGCAACTGTAGTTATGCAAGATGTTTTCAATGCAACCAAGCTCCGGTGAGCGCGTTTCAAATTTTCAGATGCCACCCCGCATCGATGCTTTCCCCCTCTTTATATGCACATGTATTTATGCTAGACCTTTCAACCAACCATCTACACAATTTAATTCAACAAAAATTGAAAAGAACTGAAGAATTGTGACATCATGCACCGACCTCGAACAGGGGGATTCCACTAGCATTCCTCATTTTATCACTATACTCACATGGTACGTGGGCGCACTCCATGTTCTATCGGTGCTTTCACTCCATTTCTCTGCCCCAGATTTTATGCTAGACCTTTTCAACCCAGGACCTTCGCCTTAACAACATTCACGGCATTCTCGGTGGAAGGTGGACGCACACCACCGTGTCGTACTCTGCCCCGGGTTTTATACAAGACTATTTAACCATGTTCGGTGCGGTGAGCGTGCTTCATTGACACCCTAAATTATAGTTGTATTTATGCTGGACTTTCGAACCAAGCTCGGCAATCCACTCAATTTACAAAAGGGGCTGGGCTTACCATCCATGCACCAACCTCGAGTCGACCGAGGTCTCTCCTGTTCCAACTCATTCTCACTACAGATCTCATAATGAATGCGGATGCACTCCATGTGCCATCGGTGCTTTCCACCCTTATCTGTACACTTTTTTGAACCACGAGTGCGTGTGTGCCAAGAAACAGAAAACGGAGTACAGCCCGCGATATTCAGCAAAATAGTTTTTCATTTCCGCAACTGAAATTGTACAGTCTGGGCTAAAGCATAAATTATAATAGCGCGGGCGCGAGCTGAAGCACGCCTGAGTGAAAGTTGACTAGACAAATTCACATACCTACCAGCGTGAGCCAGTCAGTTAAGATGTCGAATCCAATACTCTGAACCTTGACTTCCAGGCGGCGTCTGCGCGGCGTTGAAATATTGAACACATTGAATTAGAATTATAAGCTGTCAGGCTGAGTACACGGTCGGTAAAGGAAAAAATGACGAGTAACAGGAGAGCACGACTGACAGTGCGGGTGGAACCTCGTAGCGCGGGATTGAGCCATAGAATCTGAGGGAAATAGACGGTTGAGATGTGCCACTAATTACCTTGCGATCAATTCGACATCCTGCAAGTGCTTGATGACCAGTTTCAGGTGTGAACGGCGCACCGGGATGTAAATCCAACGAATTAAAACCCGGTCATGAAAAATAGATCTGAATGAAGGACTCATGGAAAGAAATCTAGGGTGCCGATCGAATCCACGTCGAAACTACGAGAAGAGGAGGATTAGCAGCATTGACTCACAAAAGAAACTTCCACAAAATAGCTCAATGGTGCAGCGTGAGATCGGGACGTCCCAAGGAGATGGTGAAGGCGATATCTGGAGGAAATGGATGGTCAGGAGCGAATTGGAGCGAATTAAAGCATCAAGATGCTGCTCACTTTGTGTTGAGGGGGGGAACTTGTGTCGTCTTAGACTGAACGCCGGATTGAGGGAAGGGTGCGTAGGGAACGAGTCGCCTGAATTAACATGAATGCAAATAGCAAGCAGACGGCGGGTAAGACTCACAAAGCTACGAATAATTCTGCAGTCGCATAGCTGCCGCAGCGTAAGGTTGAACCGAGACGGCTCAAATTGAATCTACGACAAAAGGGTAGTTTGAATGGAACTAAATACTTACCCCAACATACGTGGAACGCCCAGAAATGCAGGTGGGTGTACAGTCCGATATGGAAGGTGGATAGATGAAAGGAATGAAACGAACGAGGTCAGTAAACATGAATGTCGAGTGAAAGGAGAGCAAAACTCACGCTCTAATAATGGCCGTAAGAGGTGCATGGGGTTAGATGAAAGGTGACGTCGCTGGTTGGAGATCGTTAAACCGCGGAACGGCTGAAAGGAACATTGAAGTTTGCACGAGGACAGAGTAATATTCCTGCCTGGCTGAACTGACCACGGGCTGAGCGGCGGCGAGGTCTTTTGCATCGACACCGGTGAAGAGGAGGCGCAGATGGACGACACGGGCAGGGGCGGGAGACGGACGAGGGGTGGGAGGAGGGCAGGCGGGGGCGGCGGAGCAGGAAGGGGCAGCGCGGGGGTGGGGGTGGGGGTGGGGGTGCACAAGACGCGCGGGAACGGCTGCATGTGCTGCGGGAGCGGCATCGCAAGCCGAGGCAGCTGGCCGTGGAGGTGGTGGCGCATGTGCTGGCGCTGCAGACGGGGAGGTGGATTTGTATGCGGGGGCGGGTGTCGGTGTCGGTGTGGGTGTGGGCGCAGGGACGGGCAAGCAGACGGCGGTGGAGAACGGGCGGGGGAAGGGGAGGAGGAGGCAGAATGGCGGGGCGCGAATAGAGGAGGTTAGGGGGAGACGATGAGGGCGGTGAGCGTGCATAGCCGTTTCGGCAGATGTTGCCTGCGCTGAGGGTGGGTGCGCGCGAAATGGGGGGTTATGCGAGGGGCAGGTGTGGGGATGTCGGTGATAAGAGCGGGAATGAAAAAGAGGAGACGTCGATGGGCGCACAGATGACACTGTTCTGGAGCACGCATACGGAGTATCTGCGGCCGTTATCGGCCGGTGGATGGACGTGGAGTTGGAGCTCGAGGAGGACGTAGATATGCGCGGGTGGCTGCCGCTCGGGGGGCTTTATGGACGGCAGCGGCGACGACGAAGCGGAGATGGCAGTACGAGGCGTCGCGCAATGAGGAGCTGGAGCTGGTGCATCCGAATGCGGATTGCGGATTTGTTGTCCTTGTGCATTTAGAACTGCACGCTGGCATTCCTGTGGAAGACATGCGCTGAACGTCCGCCTCTTTGTACGCTTCCTAGACATCGCGGGCGAGCAGCGCCTTGAGCCCCGCGTGGATCGCCTTGGCCTCGCGTCCATTGTCACTCGAGTAGACGGCGCAGTGGAGAGACATTGTATTGGTAAGCGCTAAGTGGGGTGTAAACAGATGTCAACAGGGCGGCGCGGCTTGCTTTTTACTTCCGACTATCTAGTCAAAACTCAGGCTACTGGTCTGGAGACATCTGGGGGAGAAATTATACTTTGGCATCCAGATTTTCTCGTCTCCCAACTCGGGTGGCTTTCGGAATTTTCGCGTTCACTCAGAACGAGCCGGCTTCCCTGGGACAGACCTCGAGGCTTGTGGGAACTAA
Source organism: Mycena rebaudengoi (assembly GCA_029282285.1). Lineage (NCBI taxonomy): Eukaryota > Fungi > Basidiomycota > Agaricomycetes > Agaricales > Mycenaceae > Mycena > Mycena rebaudengoi. The sequence goes on along the minus strand of JARJCX010000002.1, from coordinate 4,232,346 downwards.
GTACAGTACAAAACTAATATGCCCCGTTTACTACTGCAAGAATCTCTTCTATGCTCCATTGTTGCTCCACATCTCAGCCCTACCGCCGCACAAGTAATCGTTAATGCCAAAACACCGAAAAAAAACACCTCAACCGCACGAATAGTCACCCGACCCCGAGTCGAACGGGGGCCTTCCACTCCGACACAATGTTTCACTTCAATTAATATGGATGGATGCACACCGTGTGCTATCAGGTGCTCCGCCTAAATATTGTGCACCTTGGTCCGTGCCCGACTTTGAACTACGACAGTGCGCCACAAAAGAAAAAAGAAGCTGACTTGCAACAAATGCACCGACCCCGAGTCGAGCCGTCCACCAACATGCCCCGGTTTGTGGAAATACCTGGCGGACGCACTCTATATGCTATCGGTGCTTCCATGTTTTACTCTGCACCTCGATTTAAACAACACGTTCTCCACCAACAGACTCAAAGAAGGTACCTAGGTGAGTGTGTTTCAGCTGGCTCCCTACAATATGTTCAGGCCGCCCCCGGGTTTAACCGGGTGCTTTTTGTCTCTCAATCTATGCCTGGATTTATTTATGGTTGACTTTCCTTCAACGAATGGCCTCCACTCAACGATAAAAAAGACGAGGGTTTTCAGTCACGCACCGACCCCGAGTCGAACGGGGGCCTCCCACTGAATATTCCCATGATTTGCGCTCCTCAATGGAAAGTGAACGCGCTCCATGTGCTATCGGTGCTTTTCACCCTTCATTTACACCTGAATTTATACGATACTTTTCAACTAAGCTTAGCTTTTGAACCAATGACTCAACCATTTCCTCCAACAAAAAATGTTGCCAGGCCTTCCATGCACCGACCCCGAGTCGAACTTCGACTGTTAATTGGAAGGTGGATGTACTCTGTGTGCTATTGGTACTTCATACCTTTATTATCCCCCTGGGTTTATACAAGACTTTTTTCACCTAAGCAGCTCGCGCGGACTCAATTTTTCCTGCAATATGAGCGCGTTTGAACGGACTCTAACATTTTCCCCGCGTTCCATTCCGGCATTCTGCACCCAGATTTATACGGCCATTTCTCCCCCACCCACAAGGATGCGAAAAAGAAATATTCGAACCGATCGCATTATGCACCGACCCCGAGTCGAACGGGGCCTTCCACTGACATTTTGAAACCGGCGCTATGGTAAATGGACGCACTCCACACTGCTATCGGTGTTTTCTTTTCTTTCATCGGTACCCAATGTTACGCTAGACTTTTTAAACAAGCCCTGCCGCGGACCGATTAATATACCTCCGCGAAGGTCTGACTCACTCAAATATTTCCGATCCTACGCCCCGCGTCTATCAGGTATTCCACTGCTTTCGATGCTCCTGCCGACCTTTTCAACTATCCAATATCCTCTTCTTAACGCTATCGCAAAAAGGCAATGCCAGAAACACATGCACCGACCCGGAGTCGACTGGGGGCCTTCCACTGACATCACGCGCAATGACTGTGGATCCACTTCATGTGCTATCAGCACTTTGTTTCTCTCAATCCATACCTGGAGTTATTGAGCACTTTTTGGATCATGATACCGCACCAAGAGAAAAAATGATTTCTACGTGCCTATGCACCGACCCCGAGTCGAACGGGCCTTCCACCGACTGTATGTGACTTCACAATAAATGAATGTGGACGCACACAATGTGCTATCGGTGCTTTCCACCATTCATCTGCGTTTAAATTTATGCTAGACTTTTCAACCAAGCCCTGCGCGTACGTGTCATTTTTCTTTTACATAAAGTGAGCTGGAAATTGCCTCTGAACTGACACACTGCAATATTTTCAGCGTGTTTTCTATCATATCCCTGGACTTGAATTTATGGGACAATTTTAAACAACCCGAGGCCTCCACTCAACACAAAAAAAAAGAGCTAGATTCGATCATATTGTGCACCGACTCCGAGTCGAACGGGGTCCTTCCACTGACGGCCACCTAACCAAGTTATGGTATGTGGTGCACGCCATGTGCCATCGGTGCACTCTTTCACTTAATCTGCGCCTGGATTTATTCACCACTTTTTGAATCGCGACTGTGCGCCAAAAAGACCCAGGAAAATATCGCGACACGCACCGAGCCCGCGTCGAACGGAGGCCATTCGCGGAAGCGCCGAACGGGGGCCGTTCGATGAAGTCTTAAACTCTGCGATTTTGCTGCGGTCCTCAACTCTCCGATTTCGTTGCCGTTGCACGTTGCCCGCTTCCTCTCGGATACATATTTTCCCCAACCTGGTGAGGGTAATTTTGCGGTCCCAACGACGTGCACGCCGCGGGACTGTACAGGTTTGCGAGAATTGAGGTGCTGTTGCCCATGTTTGCTAATGCCCCCAGCGCACCATGACTCTGTTGAATAAAATTATTTAAAAACATCACACACGGACCATAGTCTCCCATAGTCAGTTCATAGAGCAATCTTATTGATAGGACAGATTATACAGCAAATGAGGATCTATGTATACCCCCAAAGTCTACATCGACCGGCAACACCATTACAAGCGTCGCGAATCAAGCCGTTCCCGCGCTCAGGAACAGCGCCGGCTACGCCGTGTCCACCAGGTGCCGCAGCGGAAAGGGAAAGATGCAAGAAAGAAAGCGCAGTCCCCCGCCACAGCGATCCCCGCGAAATGCCACCCCACCAGCGATCTGCGCTGAATGCTGGCCGCGGGGCCGTGCCCACGACGCGCTACCCGCCGCGGGGCCCACGACACGCCGCGCCGCCGCAGGTAGCTTATGAAAGAAAAGAAAAGAAAAGAACGACGTGAAATAAAAAAGAACAGAAAAGAACCAAGGGAAAGAAAAGAGAAAAGGCATTGATTCTGAAGACTCCGCGCTGCTGCTCCACCAACGACGCTACCAAGTACGACGCGGAACGTGGGCCAAGGTACGCCAACGTCCGACGCAGAACGGGGGCCACCACCAACGCACCCCGCTCGAGCCAAGCCAGCCATACGCAAGCGACGGGGATGAGGCGCGGAGGGAGAAATAATGATACTCCACTGCAGCCGGCGAGCGCGTCCCGCGGCGCACGACGACCCTTGCACGCAAACGAGGACAAGTCCCCGCTAAAAGACGCGACGCACAGGCGTTGGCTGTGCCCACGACGCGCCGCCGCAGGTAGTATATATATGGGCGGAAAATTCGAAGTGAAAGAAAAAATGAAAGAAAAGGACGACGTGACATAGAAAAAAAGGAAAGTCATTGATCCTGAAGACTCCGCGTGGCTGCTCCACCAACGACGCCACCAAGTACGACGCGGAACGTGAGCCACCACGAGCGCACTCCGCGCGCGCCAAGCCAGCGTTACGCAAGCGATGGGGATGATGCGCGAAGGGAGCAAGAACGTCGCTTCACCGCAGCCGGTGAGCAGATGTCCGACGACAGAGGCAGACGACGCTTGCATCCAAGTCCCCGCCATAACACCCGCCAAAACTACTCCCCCCCCCTCCAAAAAAAAAAAGACAAAATAGACTACAAAAAACCGACGCACCCTCATGAGGCAAAGCTTCGCCGGCGTCTTGCTCGCCGTCCGCGCGCAGTGTCGGCGTCGGTAGGGGTGGGAGTAGGAGTAGCCGGCTCTGCGTCCTGCACAGGGGTGGATGTAAGTATGAGAGAAAGAGTGGGGAACGTGATGGAAGGAGGGGAGGATGAGTGACTAGCGGCGGGAGGAGGGGAAGGAACAGGCTACGTGCACAAGAATCTGGGGCGAGACGCACCTCCGTAACCACGCGGCCCTCGGGCCCTTGCGCTGCTCCCCTCCCTGGGCGACGAGGGACGCCGACGTCGACGCTGCGCATGGGGTCGCCGGTGCGCGTCGTATCTGGTGTGCGCGCAGGCGTGGCGTCGCGTGGGTGGTCGTCGTCCGGGGTGGGGAACGATGTAGCAGGCAGGTGCGGCGACTTGGACATCGCCGCAGTCGCGTCGCACGTCAGGCGCGCGCGGGTGGTACGGCATCTGGGGCGGGCGAGGAGCGTGACAGTCGTGCGGCGGGGCGCGAGCAGCATGGTGATGACATGCAGGCTTCACTTGCGCAGCGACGGATGCTGGTGGTCGCGAGAGATGTCGTGTGCGAAGTTGGAGGGAGGCGGGGACGGGGCGGGCGGTGGGCGAGAAGAGAAGCAGCGTGAGGCAGCTGCACGAGGGGCGGCGATCCAGACCATTGTCGCAGACGCAGAGCGACGTTTTCAGGCGTCCAAGGACACGGACTAGGGGGTGCGGAGGCAAAATTACTGCACAGACGGTTAGTATACGCAAGACGGAGAGGAAGGAGGGGAAAGAGAGGATAAAAAGAAGAGAAAAAAGTGGAGACGAAAACACACCTAGAGGGTACGAAGCGCGCGTGGAGGGGTGCCCATGTAGTAGCAGCTGCTATACGACAGAGTCGCGGCGGGGCGGCGTCAGCGCGTGCGTAATGTCAGGCATGGCGAGGGCATCAAATCTGCAAATGGAGGTCGTTAGCTCGTGCTCAGTGGGTCAGGGCAGAGAATAGAGGGAATCAGGCGGGAAGGCGAAGCATGGGTGACTGGGCGGACAGGTGCTTAGTCTTCGAGTCGGCTTCAGCAGATAGGCATAGACGGGGCTTAGTCTTGAGGTAGAAGTAGGCGGTAAAGTGTAGCGTAGTATCGGAGTGCAGGCGAGGCGCTGGGAAGTGGCAGCAAGCGAAGGGGGAGCGACGGCGATAGAGGGTTGTCTTCTTGTGACGTCACGTCAGGAAGCGAGAGGGCGGCGCCACGCGCGCGCAAACAAACGCGTCGCGTGGACGCGGTGGCGGAGCGGGGCCGGCGCGGTGTTAGCCATCGGAGAGTTGCCGTGCAGCAAATGTCTTGCTGCACTGCGGACGTTGTACTGCCTTAGCACGCGGGGATTAGGCTGCACAGCGAGCGGAGGACGCGCAGAGAGCATACCGCCTGAGTGGTCGACTCGCGATCGACCCAGCTGAAGGTGAGGAAGAGCCCATGTAGACGCGATGCGGCGCTGTACAGGCTGTGGCGACAAAAAGCGGTGTCGTGGACAAACAAATAGCGGTACGTACTACATGTGGAGCTGGCGGTGATCTAGGACGGCGTTATTGACGGTACGCCCCCCGATCCGGTGGAAAAGGGAGTTGTTGGCACCTCCTCGAGCTTGCTGTCATTGCAAGTCAATCCAAGTTTGACACCCACGTAAGTACAGCACCCGGACAATACAGCGACCACGCAACAAGCCCACATGTCCTCACTCTGGGCACCGCAGCTACTACCCGCCAGCTCATCGACACTGAGCCGAAAATTCGACTGATCTGCATTTCGAGCGGTACTATGTACAGCAGCTCATTCAGGGCCCCGATATGGAGCTGGCTGTCATCGTCTGTCAGCTGGCTGTCACCGTCTCACGCGAACAATGCGGCTAACCACTTCCCCGGACCTGTCGTCACAGCGTTGTGCCCAATTTAAAGCGCAACGTGTTCTGTGCATTTTGATCCTTGTCTTTCAGTGATTAGTTCTTTCCCTTCCACCCCCAAGTGTACCGCAGCAACATATCCTCCTCATGCTTTATATCCTCCTCATGCTTTATATCCCCCTCCTGCTTTTTTCGGTCAGTTCGGTCTCTTATGTGAGCTTTGACACCGGCTGATATATCATACATAAGATCTACGTGGGTCTGTTACGTTCCAGACCTAACTTGAATATCCATGGTGCGAGAGAAATTGATTAGGATATTATCATAAGTATTTATTTTACCCAGGAGGCACTGGAGGTGCTGGGGGGCAGGGCGGTGAACAGGGTGGTGGTGGAGGTAGTGGGGAAGGTCCCATTGTGAATGTTGGACCTGGAACCATGGTGATAAATCATGCCAACAAGGAAGATGGACTGGATGCTTCACGCCTAGCCTTCCTTGACTGGTTTTCACCTATCAATTTCTTTCAGCGGCACACAGATATTTCACAAGTGCGGACAAAAGGAACTGGTGGATGGCTACTTGCAGATCCTGTCTATAAAAAATGGGAATCCGGTTCTGGAAGCACCCTTTGGTGCCACGGAATTCGTATGTGATTCATGCCTTAATATGTTCCCAAACTAAGCAAGATGAAATTTACAGCAGGTGCAGGGAAAACAGTCCTTGCGTGCGACCGTTTTCCACATTGAGTGACTGCCACTAATTTTGACAATGCTAGATCCATGGTTGTGGACCATCTTGGCACCCAATTCACAGGCAAAAAAATTGGTGTTGCTTGCATTTATTTGAACCACAAGGAAGTTGACAGCCAAGCGCCATCTAAGCTTCTTGCAGGTCTCTGGAGACAGCTTGTATTTGGCAGGGACATCGGCTCCATTGTAGACAATTTTAAGGAGCACCGGGAGAAGGGGACTACACCATCTCTGGAAGAAGTTGTCAAGGTGCTCAGCTCTAGCCTCAAGGAGTTTTCACAGGTCTTCATTATTGTTGATGCCATGGATGAATATCCCGAGTTTCAACGGAATATTCTACTTCAACAACTAGCAGCAGCAGGCAGCAATGTGAACTTGATGATCACTTCACGGCCAAATATTTCTCTGGAGTCCTTCTCTTTGCCCAATCTTGAAATACTAGATATCCGTGCAATAGAAGATGATCTTCGAAAATATGTTGATGCACAAATTGACTCATCACCACGGCTGAGCATGCATGTGCAGAAGCAACCTGAGTTACAAGAAGAGATTCATTCAAAAATCAACACTCAAACTGTGGATGGCATGTAAGTAGTATTAATTTGTTGTGAGAAAATAACTCACATCAATTTGACTAGGTTCCTTCTGGCCAAGCTTCACATTCAATCTCTCAGCACAAAGAACACCATACAGGCCGTCCGAGATGCTATGAAGGAACTACCAAAAAGCCTTGATGATAGCTATGATATAGCAATGGAGCGAATAGAAGCTCAGTCTGAAGATGACAGAAAGACAGCTCGCTCCATTCTCATCTGGGTTGCTAATGCAAAGCGGCCATTAAAAATCTCTGAGATAATAGCAGCTCTGGCCATCAAACCAGGGGACAAGCGGCTCAACGAAGACAATTTTCTGGACATCAAGATTATTCTCTCTGTCTGTGCCGGGCTTGTCATTGTGGACAAGGAGTCTTCTGTGGTGCGATTTGTCCACTACACCACACAGGAATATCTGGACAAAATCCAGGCGGAGAAATTCTCGGATGCGCAAACAGAGATAACATGCACTCTGCTCACACTCCTTGCCTTTGATGGATATCCAGATTCATCCTGGGAGTCGGAGAATCTACCCCCTCTGGTTCAGTATTCACAGTATTGCCTTGCACATGCTGCTGGACAGCCTGAGGTTCAATTTAGAGGAATTCTTCTCAGGTTTCTTGGTCAGGCTTTTCAATGGAAGGAAATGAGAATAGAAATGGCGGGATATTATTCACGGCAACAAATATGGGACTGCTTGCCATGGAATTATCCAGATTGGCCATTACAACCCTCTGCATTGTGGATTGCAGCAGCTGCAAACCTTGTGGAAACTACAAAGTTTCTGCTGGAGGGGGCACCTTTGCTGCAACATTCAAAGAACCCAGAGATCATTGTGGCATCACTCTATGGCCACATGAAGATTGTCTGCATCCTTCTTGAAGAGGGTGCCGACGTCAATGCAGCAGGGGGATTCTATGGGAGCTCTTTGCAGGCTGCTGCTGGTGGAGGCCACACAGAGATTGTCGGCATCCTTCTTGAAGAGGGTGCCGACGTCAATGCAGCAGGGGGAAGATATGGCAGCTCATTGCAGGCTGCTGCTCATGGAGGCCACACAGAGATTGTCAGCATCCTTCTTGGAAAGGGTGCCGACATCAATGCAGCAGGGGGGGGATATGGGAGCTCACTGCATGCTGGTGCTGCTCGAGGCCACACAGAGATTGTCAGCATCCTTCTTGGAAAGGGTGCCGACATCAATGCAGCAGGGGGATTCTATGGGAGCTCGTTGCAGGCTGCTGCTGCTGGAGGCCACACAGAGATTGTCTGCATGCTTCTTGAAAAGGGTGCCGACATCAATGCAGCAGGGGGAGAATATGGGAGCTCTTTGCAGGCTGCTGCTGCTGGAGGCCACACCGAGATTGTCAGCATCCTTCTTGGAAAGGGTGCCGACATCAATGCAGCAGGGGGGGGATATGGGAGCTCATTGCAGGCTGCTGCTGCTAGAGGCCACAAAGAGATTGTCGGCATCCTTCTTCAAAAGGGTGCCGACGTCAATGCAGCAGGGGGAAGATATGGGAGCTCTTTGCAGGCTGCTGCTGGTGGAGGCCACACAGAGATTGTCGGCATCCTTCTTGAAAAGGGTGCCGATGTCAATGCAGGAGGGGGATATGGGAGCTCATTGCAGGCTGCTGCTGCTGGAGGCCACACAGAGATTGTCGGCATCCTTCTTGGAAAGGGTGCAGGCATCAATGCAGCAGGGGGAGAATATGAGAGCTCATTGCATGCTGCTGCTGCTAGAGGTCATAAAGAGATTGTCTGCATCCTTCTTGAAAAGGGTGCTGACGTCAATGCAGCAGGGGGGGGATATGGGAGCTCATTGCAGGCTGCTGCTGCTGGAGGCCACACAGAGATTGTTGGCATCCTTCTTGAAAAGGGTGCCGACGTCAATGCAGCAGGGGGACATAATGGGAGCTCATTGTGGGCTGCTGCTGCTGGAGGCCACACAGAGATTGTCCGCATTCTTCTTGAAAAGGGGGCCGACGTCAATGCAGATTATGGGAGCTCATTGCAGGCTGCTGCTGCTGGAGGCCACACAGAGATTGTCGGCATCCTTCTTGAAAAGGGTGCCGACGTCAATGCAGCAGGGGGACATTATGGGAGCTCATTGCAGGCTGCTGCTGCTGGAGGCCACACAGAGATTGTCGGCATCCTTCTTGAAAAGGGTGCCGAGGTCAATGCAGCTGGGGGAAGATATGGGAGCTCATTGCAGGCTGCTGCTGCTGGAGGCCACACAGAGATTGTTGGCATCCTTCTTGAAAAGGGTGCCGACGTCAATGCAGCAGGGGGACATAATGGGAGCTCATTGTGGGCTGCTGCTGCTGGAGGCCACACAGAGATTGTCCGCATCTTTCTTGAAAAGGGGGCCGACGTCAATGCAGATTATGGGAGCTCATTGCAGGCTGCTGCTGATGGAGGCCACACAGAGATTGTCAGCATCCTTCTTGAAAAGGGTGCTGACGTCAATGCAGCAGGGGGGGGATATGGGAGCTCATTGCAGGCTGCTGCTGCTGGAGGCCACACAGAGATTGTTGGCATCCTTCTTGAAAAGGGTGCCGACGTCAATGCAGCAGGGGGACATAATGGGAGCTCATTGTGGGCTGCTGCTGCTGGAGGCCACACAGAGATTGTCCGCATTCTTCTTGAAAAGGGGGCCGACGTCAATGCAGATTATGGGAGCTCATTGTGGGCTGCTGCTGCTGGAGGCCACACAGAGATTGTTGGCATCCTTCTTGAAAAGGGGGCCGACGTCAATGCAGCTGGGGGAAAATATGGGAGCCCATTGCAGGCTGCTTCTGGTAAAGGCCACACAGAGATTGTCGGCATCCTTCTTGAAAATGGTGCCTACGTCAATGCAGCTGGGGGAAAATATGGGAGCCCATTGCAGGCTGCTTCTGGTAAAGGCCACACAGAGATTGTTCGCATCCTTCTTGACAAGGGTGCCAGGTTTTCACTCCCAGTGGAAAATGAAAGGCATGGACAGTAGTGAGTCTGATTGTAAATATTTCAATTGGCCCCTCACATACCCATCTATCAGGTGTTGGATATTCCCTGTACAACTTTAGAACCACTTAGGTAGGTAGAAAGCAACCCAATGACAAACATGATATTACAGTATATTTCAAAGCAATTGCATTTCACTGTGCTCAAAACCCGCTACAATGAGACCGTTGTTTCGCAGCGCTCCTTTCTTGGACATGTGACCCAGAAGCACCTCTGTCATATCTTCTTGAAATCTGTCTCATTTGAGAGAGTGTATCGCTGAGAGCATGAGTTGAAACTAAACCTGAGCTCAGTGTTGACTTCCAATTAAAAGCTGGCACATACCCCATTCCGGGGGTGTTTCCGGATGCCTTCCAGCTGCTTCATACTCCCTCTGAAGCCTTTGGTCTCTAAGCACTTCTCATTTCTTCCCTTCGACATGAGCGGTGTTTTCAGAATTGATAAAGCTGTAAGTGGGTACCGGCATTGATTGATTACAGCTAATAACAGTACCGAGGGCGCGGATGAAAAAATTCCCGTTTTAGGATATTTTTGATCCCCGCAGCCGATTTGCCCATAGCTCAACAAGTATTGTGTCAATTGACATAAAAACTATATAGGAATGACCGCCTAATCCATGCACAATTAGTGATAGAGCTAAAGTAGAAAATAAATCATATCTTCAGGTGTCTTGAGAAACTAGGACTTCTGAGTGAGAATCTGGGCTAGCACGCCCAAATCAGATCCAAATGAGTTGAAATTTTGGGAGGGAGTGTTTGTAACTACTCCAGTCAATGTCATAGAGCCAGAATTGCATATAAGAAATTCCTCCAGCTTTGTAGCCCTCAATTGAACTGAAATTGGTATCAGAGGGCTACAAAGCTGAGGGAATTTCTTATACACAGTTCTGGCTCTATGACATTGGCTGGAGTAGTTACAAACACTCCCTCCCAAAAATCCAACTCATTTGGATCTGATTTGGGCATGCTAACCCAGATTCTCACTCAGAAGTCCTAGTTTCTCAAGAAACCTGAAGATATGATTTATTTTCTACTTTAGCTCTATCACTAATTGCGCATGGATTAGGCGGTCATTCCTATATAGTTTTTATGTCAATTGACACAATACTCGTTGAGCTATGGGCAAATCAGTCGCGGGGATCAAAAATATCCCAAAACGGGAATTTTTTCATCCGCGCCCTCGGTACTGTTATTAGCTGTAAAGACCGGCATGTTTGTCTTTGCTTACTCCCTGCCAAAGCGAAAAACAGCATGTTTTGTTGTGTTCTGCGTTCCACAGGTGTTCTGTTGCTTCAAATTTGCAGAGAAAGTCGTTTTCTTTTCTAATATCTTCATAGCCTCAAAGAAAAATTCACAAAAGGATGAAAAATAAATATCTAAGCATCATCATCCTCCCATTCCGCATCTTCTTCCGCTGAATACCCAAATTCATCGACACTCATGACATCAGTAGTTGGTATAGTGGAAATTGAAGGTAGAGGATTGGTCAGTGCTCTGAAAAGTGATGTTAGGAGCAGAGCACAACTGAATGCCGAGCCACTGTACCGCCTTGTGAGTTCCCACGTGCGTGCCTGCAAGACCAGTTCCTTATCTTTCACGACATCCTTGTACACCTGCAAATGTGCTGACTACATGGTTGCAAGTGTTATCGTACTTTCCTTCTCGTACTCTGGGCCCTGATTTATGCGCGACTTTCCATCAGCCAAGCAATCGGCTTTATACTTCCAAACAAGCACTTGCCGATTTATCAAAAAAGCAACCGAATATCCATTGATGCACCGACCCCGAGTCGAACGAGAGAGAGCCTTCCACTGACGGCCTAAAAACCATAAAGTATTTGTGGATGCACGCCGTGTGCTATTGGAACTTTCCTTGTCTCATTCTGCACCTCAATTATACGAGACTTTTTCAAACAAGCTCTAGCGCGGATGCGGATTCAGCAATATTTATTCCAAGAAGGTGAGGGCAAATCAACCCACTCCTTCCAATATTTTCAGATGCCCCCCCCCGCCATATCTCAGGTGCGTTCCTTTTCTTAATCTGCCTTTCGTTTATATTCAACCTTTCTTCTACCAACCCCAGCACTCGAGTCAAAACAGTCATTCGGCATTCCCTAAAGCACCAACCCCGAGTCGAGCGGGGGGGCCTTCTACTTCTGCACTTCTTCAATCGGACTAGGTCCAGTGAATGTGGATGCACGCCATGTGCTATCGGTGCTTTCCTCCTCTCACTGTCCCACGATGCATACAACACCTTTCTGCTCATGCTCTGGCGTGGATTCATTAATTATTCACTTTCGTGGAGAAGGTGAGCGCTTTTCAACTGACTTCCTACAATATGTTCAGGCCGCCCTCGCATTTTACCAGATTCTCTGATCTCCTCTACAGCTGGATTTAGGCTAGACTTTTTTAAATTTCAGCCACCGGGGCACTCGACTCAATGTATTTTCTTTAAAAGAAAACAGACTATCCTGCTACGCACCAACCCCGAGTCGAACGGGGACCTTCCACTTCCACTCCTTTTGCCACATGAGTCGGGAGGATGTACGCCATGTGCTATTGGTGCTCTAATTCCTCTACGTTGCACCCGGATTTATACGTGACTTTCTCACCCCCCGAACTCGATTGTCTGGCAATAAAGTCAATTCGCGTTCGCGAACGCACTGACCCCGAGTTGAACGGGGCCTTCCATCTAATTAGCTGCATTTTTTTCATAATAGATACTGTGGATGCACGCCATGTGCTATCGGTGCTCTCATTCCTCTACGTTGCACCCGGACTTATCCTCGACTTTTCAACTAAGCGCTGGCGCGGTCTCATTAATAGTAATACATTCTGTCCAACAAGGGAACTGCATTCCATGGCCAATCACGATCCCTGCAACACTGTAGACACCCCACTCGACTCAATTACACCCCGCGTCGAACAGGGGCCGTTCGCTGAAGTCTTAAACTCTCCGATTTTGTTGCCGTCGCATGAGATTGGGCTGTTTAAAGACTTGGGAAGATTCGTGGTATCTTTCCCTCCTCCGTCTCCCATTCGACATGCGCCGAGCAATTGCAGTGTGGTATTGTGAGAACAATCTGGTTTCTGGGCATTCATGAGCAAAATCCAGTCCTTATCCATCATCATCTCTGAACAAACCATCATATATACGCTAGCGTTCCGCTGTAACATTTGACTCAATACAGTATAACTTTGCGAAAGGTTTACCAATAAGTATAGTTGGTTAGCAAACATAGTCAGAATTCTCGATGTTTTAAGGAAAATTTGCTGAAAGTTGTGGAAAATATCGAAAGTTATGATGGCAGGCAAAATATTTTATGAATAACTATGATAAAATACCTGGGGAGAGTTGTCCTGATTTTCCTCTCGGGTACATATTTTCCCCAACTTGGTGAAGGTAATTTGTGATCCCAACGACGTGCACGCCGCGGGGCCGAGTTCAGGTGCTGTTGCCCGTGTTTGCTGATGCACGCCGGGCACCATAGCTCTGTTGAATAAAATTATCTAAAATCATCACACACCGAGCATAGTCTGCCGTAGTCAGCCCATAGAACAAATACGATACGTATTTCAATTCATTTTGAGTAAGAGTTGGACGAAATCTTATTTACAGCAAACGAGGATCTATACTATGTATACCCCCAAATGCATTTCTGCCAGCAACACCGTGACAAATGTCGCCAGAGGCGCGAAAGCTGTCCCCGCACTTGGGAACAGCGTTCGGGAACAGGAACGGCTGCGCCGTGTCGACCAGGTGCCGTAGCAGAAATGAGAAAAATGAAAAACCCCCCGCGAAATGCCACTCCACCAGTTGCGAGGTCAATGCCTGGAAGCCGTGCGCACGACGCGCCGCCGCAGGCAGTATCATACATAGGCGGAAGATTCAAGTGAAAGAAAAAATGAAAAGAAAAAGAAAGGCAACGAAGAGTCCGCGCCCCGCCACCAATGACGTACGCCAACGTCCGACGTCCCCGTGCGCGCCGAATGCGAGCCAATCCAAGCGACGGGGAGTAGGCCTGGAGGAAGAAAGAACATCACTCCACCACAGCCGGTGAGCAGACGTCCGACGACCGAGGCAGACGTCGCTTGCAAGTCCCCGCCATAACCCCCCCCCAAAAAAAAAGACAAAATAGAATACAAGCATCTGACGCACCTCATGAGGCGTAGCTTCGTCGGCGTCTTGCTCGTCGTCCGCGCGGACAGCATCGGCGTCGGCGGCGGTAGGGGTAGGAGTAGCCGGCTCTGCTTCCTGTAGAAGGGCGGATGTGAGTATGAAAGGGGGGGAAAAGAGTGGGGATGGGGGACGCGATGAAAGGAGGGGGAAGAAGGTGAGGAGAGGGACGGTTGACGAGGGACGGGAGAGGGGGGTGAAGAGGGAACAGACCACGCACACGAGAAGCTGGGCAGCGAAAGGCACCGCCATAACCCCAGCGCGGTGCGCTCCTCCACCCTTCGTTCCCATCGTTCTGCTTGGTGTCGTTCTTCCCTTCCACGATCCCGACCTCCATGGCCAGCGACATGCCCAACGCGCGCGCAGCGCCACGCCGGTGGCGCTGGTGCTGGCCGTAGTGTCGGCGGTGTCGGCGCTGGTCGCGGTGTCGGACATGCCGGTGGTGCTGATGGCAGTGGACGTCCTCCTCCTCGTCGTCCGACCTATCATAGAGTGACGCTAGCCCCGCGGGCAGCTCCGTTCCGCGCACTCGCGTTTCTATGAGGGGCGGAGGACGCGCGGCGCCGGCAGCGGGGCAGTGGCGGAAGTAGCCAGCGCGGACGGAGTCGCAGCCCCAGTCACGGAGAAAGTGCCAGGTTATCCGGGTAAACGGATGATGACGTGGAGTCCGCGCGCGCGTCGTGACAGTGGTAGGGGCCGAAGAAACGAAGGCCCGCCACTCCCCACACCACGTGCGTGGCCGGAGCGATTGCGTTTCGCCGTCGTGTGTGACCGACGGCCACGAGCGCAGGCAGCGTGCTGTGACGGACGAGAGGTCAGTAAGGAAGAGAGGAAGCATGCATGGAGGGACGAGGGTATAGCTAGGATGTAACGGAGAGATGGAGTAGCGAAGAGTGGCGAAGGAGTGCATGTACAGGTAGGATAATAACAGAGGGGGAGAGGAAGTATGGGGATGAGTATAACGTCAAATACGAGCAGAGACCTACCATGTATCGCAAAAGCTGAGGGAGGGTACGCATTGAGCCCCGCGTGGATCGCCTTGGCCTTGCGCGCCGCGATCGCTGCGTCCATCGTCACTCGAGTATGCCGGGCTACTTAGTGGTAAGCGCTAAGCAGGGTGTGTAAACAAACGCCAACAGGGTGGCGCGGTTTGTGCTTCTGCTTCCGGCCGTCATGTTAAAACTCTAGACAATCAAGGAAATAAGCGTACTTGGCGAGATTCTTGCGTCTCAAAAAACTGGAGGAGGCTTTCTCACAGCGACCTGGCAAGCCGATCATCTCAAATTATACTTGGATTCCATATTGCCCCGAATCTTAGACCTTTCCGCTCACTAATTCAAAAATCTTGGCATCTATGTGCTTGAATCAGCTGTCTGCCTCTACGTGTCATTCCCTTAACCTGCCGCGCGCCAAAATAAAAAACAAAGAATAAAAAACGCCGTCGCAATGGCATGTAGACGAATCACCCGACCCCGAGTCGAACGGGGGCCTTCCACCTCTACATGATTGCCGCCGTTAACAAGCTTCAATGAATGTGGATGCACTCAATGTGCTATCAGGTGCTTCATACTCTTTCTATGCACCTTGGGTTGTGTGCGACTTTTTGGATCACGACGCTTGATGGATACGGCAATGCACCGACCCCGAGTCAAACGGGGGTCTTCTACTTCCAACCCGAAGGGAGGGACCTCATAATGAACTTCGATGGGTGCCGGCTGCTATCGGTGCTTTCACTCCCTTCATTTGTACCTTAATTTATGGGAGACTTTTCTTCGACCATGCAGTGTGGACTCTTCTCCCAAAAGGCGAGCGGGAAAATTCTATCTCAACCGACGCCCTATAATAACACTGTAAGGTGTTGCATTCATTTCTTCAATTTAGACTTGACTTTTCAACCAACCCCTGCACTTCACCATTTTTTGAGCCACAACATTGCACTGAAAAAAAGAATGGCACACCGACGCCGAATTGAACGGGAGCCACCCGTTGACAGTCCGGATCAGCGGACGCACTCCACAGTGCTATCGGTGCTTTCCTCCCTTCATCTGCATACAACACCAGACCCATCAATATTTTTTCCAGGAATGTGACTAGCTACCATTTTTTTTAAATCATACCGCCTATATTTTCAGGTGCTTACCTTGTCCTACTATGCACCATGTTTGTCAACCAAACATCCACACTTGAAAAGAAAAGAAAGGCTTCGGAACAACTCGTAATGAATGTGGATGCACGATATGTGCTATCGGTGCTGTCAGTCCTTTATTCTGCACCTTTCTTTATGCCAGATGATTTTTCCGCCAACCACTTGACTCAATTTATTCCAAAAAGGCAAGCAGGAAAATTCCATCTCAACTGACTCCATACAATAATACTGCATTGATTTCCTCGATTTAGACTTGACTTTTCAATCAACCCCTACACTCTCACCATTTTTTGAGCCATGATATTGCTCTGAAGAAAAACGAAATGCGCCATAGACCATGCCCCGACCCCGAGTCGAACGGGGGCCTTCCACTGACGCTTCGCGTCCATAGTTAATGATACGTGGATGCACACGACCGTGCTATCGGCGCTTTCACTCCTCCACTTTGCATTTGAATTTATACGATCCTTTTTCGGCCAAGCTCTGGCGGGACGGGCTCGTGATTTCCGATGCTTTCCTCCTTCTCTGCACCTGCATTTATTCACCACTTTTTCAACCAATCCCCGCCTTTGAGTGAAAAAAGCGAGTTCTGGATTGATCATGCACCGCCCCCGAGTCGAACGGGGACCTTGTCGGGCCACGTCGAACGGGCTGTCCACACAGGATGGATGCACTGCGCCTTGCTATCGATGCTTTCCATGTCTTCTTATGCGCCTGCATTTATTCACGGTGCCTTTATTCCTTCTCCTGCACTAGGTTTTATACCCGGCGTTTCAACATGTCTTGAATCGATTTCGACACATAATTACAAGTGCCATTATATTCCTTTGCGCCTTGTTTACCAAAAAAAAAAAGACATTTGATGAAGACTGAATGCACCAGCCCCGAGTCGAACGGGGACCTTACCCTGACGTGCTCAAAATCAAATTATGGAAGGTGGTTGCACTCCTTGTGCTATGGGTGCTTTCACTCCTTTACTTTGCACTGGATTTTATGCTAAACGTTTTCAATTAAGCGCTTGCGCGGACCCGTTTTATTTGGGGTCCAAGAAGGTGAGCGACTTCTACGATACTTTCAGTTGCTAGCTCCCGCCCCCTATCAGGTGTTCCATTCGGGCCTTCTGCGCCTGCCTTTATTCACCACTTCGTCCTCCACGACACTGCGCTGAAAGAAAAATTGCCAATTGGGCGGGTGATGCACCGACCCCGAGTTGAACAGGGACCTTTCATGTTGCGGAGCTCAAGGCCAATCGTGGACGCACTCCACCGTGCTGTCGGTGCTTTCCTGCTCTCAATCTGCACCTGGTTGTATACAAGGATTTTTTAGCCCAGCTCCCGGCGGGGGCTCGGTAATATTTTTTCCATCAAGGTCCCGAATGCGTTTCAACTGACTCAATACAATAATACTGTACGGTGTTGCATTCATTTCCTAGATTTAAAATCCAGGGGAAAAGCATGCGAGAAATCTTGGCAATCTTCCGAGAGTAATTGACTTGCGAGGCCATTCATGTATAGAAGATGAGTGCAGTGGGAAAACAGGTAATTTGGTAGGTATGAAAAGGTGGCCTAAGTTTGCGGCTTGAAAGCAATTGACATTCGGCATGAGAGAATAATTGGATAGCAAATGATTGGATTGCAAAAACCGAGTAACCGTGCAAGCGTGAGACCTGTAGCTGAGACACGACGATGAACTACTTCAAGAGCTACAGAACTCCCACCGTATTCAGCAACAAAAATCCATTGAAATTTATTAGAAGGAAGGAGGAAATGTAACCCAAAAAAAGTCGGCGCCAGGATATGCTTCACCGAGAGAGAAAGAAATTGTAGTATAACTTGAACTGCAGATGATTTCTGGCATTGGACTGCAGGTAGTGAAGGGAGAAAGGGGACAGCCTAAGCAAGTTCGGAAGCATTTTGATCCAGGTGAATCGCAGTCGTAGTTTGAAACGAAAGTACCTGGAAGAATCGGACCAGAGACTTGTGTAAACCCGCTTACCTACTCTCGCTTACTTCACGTGTTTACTTACGGCGACGGCGCCAAACATCCTCGTGCCCTTCTTACCTTACCATATCGCACCTCGCTATATTTTCTACGTATCTCTGGAATTCCACCCCGCAAAAGGGTCTTATTTGTCTCCGGTGTCTCTTTAGTTCTTCTCCTTTCCTCTGTCCTTCGGTTTCTTGGTCTCAGGTGAGCCCAGGTTCCCATTTTTTGACAAATACCGCCTCTCTTGCCACCGAGCATCTGGCGACCTCGAAACCAAGTGTTTATCGCCTGGTTCCGACCGCCTACTGTCCCACCGCCGAGCCACCGAGCTCTTACCGTCTCCACGACCACCGCGTCGCGAGAAATACACCGTCCTGACTGCCACGTCACAGACTGGCGACCCGCAAACCCTCAGTGGTGAACGGTCTGCTCACCCGCAGCCGTACAAAGACTTCATCCGCTACCGAACGCTCGCCCACACCCCCTTCGCCGTCGACGCCATCGTCGCCGTCGCCGTCGTCCCGTAGGCCGCCGACGCCGCCCTCCCGCACACGCACCGAAACCCTCACACCCCCACCGGCGCCACCACCGCGCCGCGCCATAGTCGACTCAGACTCAGATTCATCCCCTGCACGCATCGTCGTCCCCCCGTACTCCACTGCCGCGATGTCGAAGATCGGAAGCGACCGCAGGGAAACCGCCCACATTGCACGAAGGCGACTGCACGCCCGCTGTGATCCGCTCCTTTGAGCTCAATTTTTCCAACTATTGCACGCTCAAGGCAGTCGACAGTGCGGACCAGACGGCCGTCGTCGTCGGCTGTTTCCGTGACCATCGCATCACCGACTGGCTTTCCATTGAGGCGGAGAGGGAGCGCGTCCTCAGCATGGACTTCCCCACCTTTATGAAGGAACTCCGTGACCGCACCCTCCCGGACGATTGGGAGCGCACCGCCCGTTTGAAGCTCCGTGGACGTCGCATGACGGACAATGAGAGCTTCTGGGACTACGCTACAAACGTCCGCGCTCTCAACTCTCTTCTGATCAACACGAAGTCACACCTCGACGACGACGAGCTGCAGACGCACATCGAGTCGAACATGCTCCCCACGCTTATCGAGGACTATGAGGCCGATACCGTCGCGCAAGCCACCACCACGTTCGAGAAGTGGCTCGGCGAAGTCAAACGCCTCGATGTCAAGCGCACGAAGAACCGCCAGCGCCTCCTCAAGGAGCTCGCGGAGGAGCGTGCACGCATCCAGGCCGAGGACCGCAAGCGCACTGCCACCAGCGACAACAACGAACGCGCCCAAAAGCGCAACAACAACAACAACCACAACGGCTCGTCCTCGAACAATGGCTCTTCCTCCACCACCACGACCTCCAACGGCACGAAGAGGTGCCCCATCCTCACCGACGCCGAACGTGCCTTGCTTGACGCGAACCACGGGTGCCGCCGCTGCCGCAAGCCATTCGTCAAGCATCGCGCTCAGGAGAAGTCGTGTCCGTTCCCCCCCGGCGAGGGATACCGCCCGCTCACCGCCGCCGCCTGCACCGCCGCCCTCAACGCCCTCTCCACCGAGGATCTTGCTCATTTCAATGTTACACGCCCGAAGCCCGCCGCTGCCGTCGTCGACATCAACGCTGTCGCCGCCGTCCTCCCCAATATCGACGACCCCAACGATAGTACCGACGGGGACCTGTCCACTCGCAACGTGAGTACTGAACATCTCATTTGGGACTTCTATATGGAAGGCCCCAACTGTGAGCTACCTGTACGCGTACGAGGGCTAATCGACGACGGTTCCCACCTAGTACTGATCGACAACGTCGTTGTCCAAAAACTTGGATTACGCCGCTTTACCCTGCACGAACCTGAAGTCATCGGTCTCGCTCTTAACGAATCGCCCACACCCAGCAACGTCACTCTCACCGAATATGTGAAATTCCACGCGGTCTCTCGCGATCAATCTTGGCAATCGATTACTGTACGCGCTCTTATCGCTCCGGGACTTTGCGCCCCCGTCATCCTTGGACTGCCGTGGTTAGAACGTAATTACATTGTCATCGATCACCATGCACGTACCGTTGTCGATAAACGGTCCAATTATAATCTGCTTAACCCTGCCCCTCCTGCTCCCCCTAAGCCTCCGCTCATCAAGCTACGGGACCGTCTGAAGAAGACCAAGTCCGACCACAAACTCCTCGCGGCTGAGCTTAAAGTCATTTGCGATGCCCGCCGGCAGAAAATGGAGGACGACGACGCCTTCGAACACGTCAAGGACGTTGACGTCGTCGCTGCGGTACGTGAGCGCATCGAGGTTCTAGCAGAGTGGGAGCGCTACCAGCTCCTAAGCGACGACCTCAAGAAGAAATACAAACAACTTTTCGAACCCATACCGCATGTCGAGGACTTACCAACCGATGTTCTTTGCGAGATAAAGATCAAGGATGCGGACCAAGCTTTCACCAAGCGGACGTACCAGAGCCCCCGCAAATATAAGGAGGCCTGGCAGACACTTATCCAGAAGCACCTTGATGCTGGCCGTATTCGACCGTCTAACTCCCCTTTCGCATCTCCAGCATTTCTCATACCTAAGGCAGACAAACTCGCATTGCCGCGATGGGTAAACGATTACCGGGTCCTCAACGCGAATACAATTCGCGACGAATTCCCTCTTCCGCTGGTCGACGACATCTTGGCCGATTGCTCTAAGGGCCGTATCTGGTCTACAATTGATTTCACGGACAGTTTCTTTCAAACTCGAATGCACCCTGATTCCATCCGCTACACCGCGATTAGCACACCACTTGGACTTTACGAGTGGCTCGTCATGCCGATGGGTCTCCGTAATGCTCCTTCCATTCAACAGCGCCGTGTCACCGCTGCCCTCCGCGAACATATCGGCAAAATCTGCCACGTATATCTTGACGACATCGTAATCTGGTCTGACTCTGTGGAGGAACACCAGAAGCACCTTGAAATCATCTTCGAGTGCCTCCGCAAAAACTCCTTATACTGCAATGAGAAGAAGACAAAACTCTTCCAACTCCAGATACACTTCCTCGGCCATGTAATCTCTGAACGCGGTATCGAGGCCGACAAGGGCAAGATCGAACGGATCCTTGACTGGCCCATACCCAAATCGTCAACGAATGTCCGTGCTTTCCTTGGGTTGGTTCGTTACATTGCCAAGTTCCTCCCCAAACTCGCGGATCACACCGGCGTCCTTACCCAATTGACCACAAAGGCTGTCGATAAATGTTTCCCTGCATGGGGCGACAAGGAGCAATTTGCCTTTGACTCTATCAAGAGGATTGTCATAGACATTGCTACGCTCACCACTATTGATCACGCCAACATGGGTGAAAATAAAATTTTTGTTACCGCGGATGCCAGTGATAAACGTTCTGGCGCCATTCTTTCATATGGGCCCACCTGGGAGACTGCACTCCCGGTCGCCTTCGATTCCATGACTTTTAAAGGCGCCGAACTCAACTACCCAGTTCACGAAAAGGAGCTCCTCGCTATCATGAGAGCCTTGCACCGGTGGCGATCTGACCTCGTCGGAGCCCCGTTTTTCATCTACACCGACCACCGAACCCTTGAGAATTTTGAACGCCAACGTGACCTCTCTCGCCGACAAGCCCGTTGGATGGAGTTCATGGCACAGTTCGAAGCAAAAATTGTCTATGTTAAGGGCGAAGACAACAGCGTTGCCGACGCCTTGTCACGCACAGATTTCGAACACAGCTCCGACGCAGAACGCGAGGCTACAGTACCATTCCAAGACGAGCTAGACTCTAATGCCGTCGCCTCCCTCATCTGCATCTCTGACTCCTCCCCCTTCCATGCAACACGCTGCCTAGCCAGGACTCGTATCCGCCCCAACTCAACTTCGGGTCCAGAGTTGTCCTCCATCTGCTCCGTGATGAACGTGGCCATTGACGACACGTTCCTGGATTCCATTCGCCAAGGATACACCACGGACAAATGGTGCTCCAAGTTTTCCGCCGTCGACGACAGCGTTCCCGGCTTACGACACGAAAATGGCTTATGGTACGTCGGGAATCGCTTAATCATACCTAAGGCTGGGAACATTCGTGAAACCCTCTTCCGACTCGCACACGACGCTCTCGGTCATTTCGGGTTTGACAAAACCTACCGGTCCTTACGCGACGAATACTATTGGCCAAACATGCGCCGCGATTTGGAAGAGGGGTACATCCCTTCTTGCACCGAATGCCAACGCAACAAATCCCGTACTACAAAGAAATCCGGCCCGCTGCACCCACTTCCCGTTCCGGACGCTAGAGGCGACTCTGTCGCTATTGATTTCATTGGGCCCCTGCCACTCGACCAAGGGTTCAACTGCATTGTGACCTTTACCGATCAACTTGGATCGGACATCCAGATTGTGCCCACCCGTACCGACATTTCCGCGGCCGACTTTGCCATCATATTCTTTGACAAGTGGTACTGTGAGAATGGCCTCCCGTTGGAAATTATCTCCGACCGCGACAAGCTTTTCGTGTCCAAATTCTGGGCAGCACTCCATGAGCTCACGGGCACTAAACTCAAAATGTCCACCTCTTTCCATCCTGAGACCGATGGAGCCAGCGAACGCACGAACAAAACAGTAAACCAACAGATCCGCTACCACGTGGCTCGGAACCAGAAGGGTTGGGTCCGTTCCTTACCTCGCGTGCGTTTTAACATAATGAACTCCGTGAACGCATCCACGGGCTACTCGGGGTTCCAACTTCGCATGGGCCGTTCTCCACGCATCATTCCTCCCCTCGTTTCCGAGCCTTCCCCTCAAACCTTGACCGTCGACGAGGAAACCGCTCGTGAAATTATCCAACGTCTAGAAGCCGACATTGCCGAGGCCAAAGACAACCTACTTGCTGCTAAATTCACACAAGCCGAACAATCGAACAAACACCGTGGTCCGACTCCAGATTACGAGGTCGGCCAACGGGTAAAG
Organism: Mycena rebaudengoi; assembly: GCA_029282285.1. Taxonomy (NCBI): domain Eukaryota; kingdom Fungi; phylum Basidiomycota; class Agaricomycetes; order Agaricales; family Mycenaceae; genus Mycena; species Mycena rebaudengoi. The sequence goes on along the minus strand of JARJCX010000002.1, from coordinate 4,209,282 downwards.
CTTAACACTGGGAACCGTCGAACTCAATATCTCCGCGCGGGCACCGGCCGCTGCGCTAAATTTATGCCCCGTTTCGACGGCCCCTACAAGATCACCAAAATACACAAAGAATGCTCTACCGTGACACTTGACCTCCCTGGCCAGCCAAACGTTTTCCCAGTCTTTCATACATCCGAAGTTGAACCTTACGTCGAAAACGACCCCGAATTGTTCCCCGACCGCGAGCTTCCCCGCCCAGGCCCCATCGTCACGCCTCAGGGACAAGAAGAATGGCAGGTGGAGGAGATCATTGACGAACGCAAACGTGGTCGAGGTCGACAATATCTCGTACGATGGACGGGACACGGATCAGAAGACGAACGCTGGCTGCCCGGCGCCGAATTACGCGAGAACGCCGCCCTCGACGAGTGGGAAGCGCGGAAGGAGTCGGAATCGGGATAATTTTCTTCTTGCGGCCAATGCCTCCGCGGATCGCGAGTGTACTGGCTTCCCACTGGGTTTATGCCGTCGCACGAATTGTACGTATCTTACCTATCTTACTTTTTTCTCTCTGGTTGCATTTGACGAGGCATGGACTTTTCTTATGACGGGGAGAGTGTAAACCCGCTTACCTACTCTCGCTTACTTCACGTGTTTACTTACGGCGACGGCGCCAAACATCCTCGTGCCCTTCTTACCTTACCATATCGCACCTCGCTATATTTTCTACGTATCTCTGGAATTCCACCCCGCAAAAGGGTCTTATTTGTCTCCGGTGTCTCTTTAGTTCTTCTCCTTTCCTCTGTCCTTCGGTTTCTTGGTCTCAGGTGAGCCCAGGTTCCCAACTTGCTACGATTGAAATACTTGCTTGTCATTTGATCCAGGAGCTTGGTACAAAAATTGGGCAATGGGATTCAGTCAGCAGAATTCAGAACAGGGGAGGAGGGAGGGTGAAAGTGAATATTGGATGTTGCCCAAATGTTTCCCCTTTATGTGTTCACAGTACTACGTGGCCTCGGTATACCGAGTGGGAATGACACGCCTGTCGAACAGCTTTTGCGAACCTGTTGTATCGCCACCTCGGGAACCTCCGACCGGCCTGGTCACCTCGCCGACTCGAGTTTTATGCCCGGACCAACAAAGGTCACCGGTGTACACTGGAGGACGTCCACTGTCACCGGTAATCAATGGGATATGATGGACACAATGGATAAGATAACGCGGATCAGTGATGTCCACTGTACTGCCATTAGCATCCAATGGATTTATCATTGCGTTCAGTGGATTGCACTGTAAGTACAGTATGAATTCAATGGACTCCACTGGATTTTCACAATTTTATATTCATAGAGGATCAAACGGAGCACATGGTGAATTTCAGTGGATATCCCGTCAGATCCAGTGTATTCGTACCAACTACCACTCTGTGGTCCACTTTTTAATGGGGGCAGGTGGAGCATGGGGGGCAGAACAAAGAGAAGGAACTTACCGCTGAGTTCTGGGAGAGTAATGGGCACTTACTACTCTGTAGTGTATTCTTCATTGCATGACTACACTGAATTTCAGTGGATATCTCCTCAGATCCAATGTATTTATGCTCGAGGTACGGTGGAATCCAGTAACAATTACACAAAATCCTATTGGATGTGAATTATTTATGCTTGAAATACAGTGAAATACAGTCATCCCATGAGATCTGGCGAGATCCGGTGTATATTAGAATTTATCAAAATGCTGTGGATATCTCGTTCTAAATACAGTGGATACGGGTAATCGATGAAGTGGATTTCTGCCTTGGGTTCACTGTATTACACTGGATATTTTCTGGAATCCGACACGTATAGAGCACAGGCTAAATGCAGGCAAACATTGTATTTATAAATCATTGTAGCAGTCAATACGGGGATGGGTGCAGTGGATATGTGAAGATCTGGTGGAGGTGACTGGATGTGACGACCCGCCACTGAAGTCCACTGTATGTACAGTAGAAATCCAGTGGAGTTCAGTGATGCGGACCGGCTTTGCCGGTCCGCGCATATTACTGGCCGACTCCGTATAAATGTCTCAAATAATCGATCTTGTCCTCAAGAATAATAAGGGCATGGGTTATTTCGTTCGGCTGATTAATGGTATGACTCAGACCGTTCCCCTTGACTCTCTTCGAATTATTTCGAATCATTGCGATGATTCGACCATACTTTACTTGGTAGTTTCCTGATCGACTCGGCGCATTATACGGTACCGCTATATGTATAAATACCTAGCTACTGTATGAACTCATCAGACTTCTCTCGCCCTATTTGTGTCTGACAGGAATCAGGCCCGTCCTCGAATAGGCCGATACCTCAAACCTGTGGATCCACGAGGCCAGGGTCTTTCACCGCCAATTTGTGTTGATTCCGCAGTTCACATGAGTCACACAGTAGTACATCCGCAGCAGTCCACAGCTCAACAACCTTTGAAATGTTCGGGGATAGTGCGAAAGAATGGTGCATATGGGGATGCATTTGGAACTGTATCGCGCAGTTCACACTTCTTTGGTTAAATCAGAGAGAAAAGAGGAGTACCACAGATCAGACCTGTGCGTTCCAGTGATTTCGTGTTCCAGTGACGGTCTGGTTGGCAGTGTAGGGCGCCATGTTCTTTGGTGAGTATGGTTTCGTCGGAATCCGACGATGAATCCGCCTCACTTCGACATTCCGTGTGTATATCGGTCCACAGTACGTAGGTCCACATCTGAGCGGTCGATACTGATGGGATTCCCAGCAGCGGTTTGGCCAATCTTTTTTTATCACTCCCAGCTCAACTACTTTTTAACAAAGCGACTGTGACGCAGCGAAATCTCAACATACTTTCGAGCCCTACGCTGAATCATCTCTGTATACCTGAATTTCTTTTTTTTTCATGTTTTTTTATAGAGCACGAAGTCCATAGGAAGCTGGATTACGGTACAAACGGCTGTGTAGCCGGATCGTGATCCGACTGATACCTTCAACCCCATGCTGTGCGATTTGCATGTTCTTACGGACGACCCCGACTCTTAAAATGAGAACTCAAATTGCTCATCCACCATAATGAATTTCCCACTTGTCACTCTTTCCCTACTCTCGGCCTCGGCAGCTGCGGTGGTTCTCTCAGGCTCGGCTGCTGGAGCCCAAGCCCCCACTGTCATCACAGATGAATTCTCGAAATTTGTTCAGGACACCATGCAAGCGAATAACGTTTCTGGACTGTCTGTTGGTGTCCTTCGGCCCGACGACCAGGTTGAATACGGTTCGTGGGGTGAAAGAACCGAGGAAGGAGATCCTATAACGCCTGGAGTATGGATCCAACTTTCCCCCCCCTCCACATTATTCTCATGCTCTGTCATTAGACACTTTTCAACCTTGGTTCATGCTCCAAAGCATTTCTTCCGGCGGCTCTTGGCATCCTGATGCAGGATTTTGAACGCGGAGAGAACAAGACCGCGCTTCCTCCGGCGATATCGGCATTTAACTGGGACACGAAGATGCAGGACCTTCTTCCGGGAGAATGGCTACTCGAGGACCCGGTCACGACCAAGGAAGCAAACCTTAAAGATCTTTTGTCCCATCAAACGGGTCTTCCCGAGTACGAAGCTTTACTTCCGATTCCATCACTGCTAATCTTAGGAAACAACAATAGAATCGATATTCTGTATTCGCCGACGGATACGACACGGAATGTCGTTTTGGAGATGCGGAACCTTCATGCATCGTATGAATTCCGGGAGCGGTTCGAGTACATCAACATAGTATGCAAATTTCCGCCGCCTTGCTTGCTGTTTTCTCACCAATTCAGATGTATTTGACGGGCGCGCATGTCGTAGAAAAATACTCTGGGATATCCTACCGGGATTTTGTGGAGAAACGGATCATGAAGCCTATCGGAATGTCTGCTTCGACATTGTCTCCAGATAGGGCATTCAAAAGCGGCAATATGACGCAATCGTGGACACCGGAAGGAAGAAGAATACGATTTTTCTTCTCGGACAGTTCAGCGGATTTGATAGCTGGCGACGGAGGTGTCATGTCGTCTGCAGAGGATATGGTACTTGTTCTCTTTGTGTTAGAGCACCTTTGACTCACTCTATTTGTGCAGCTCAAGTGGGTGAAGTTGCAGTTGAACGGAGGCGTCGACGTTGCAAGCAACACCACTATCATCCCCCCGGTAACGTTTGATTTCCAAACCTCTGCTCTGTCAATCGCAAAGCCCAAGGGGACTGAGACGGATTCAATTTGGACGTATGGCCTCGGATGGCTGCGTCTATCGTATCGCGGACACGAGGTACATGCTATACCTACTCTATTTTATTTTAGCTCACACCAATTGATCTCTAGGTGGTCAAACACAACGGCGGGGCCCCCGGTGTATCGACCTGGACGGCTTTTTATCCTCACGACAACTTCGGTCTCGTCGTTCTCGAGAACACTGGAACTGGCGTCCCGGACATCATCGAGCGGGCAATCGCTGACCGTGTTCTTAACCTTTCTTCAGAAAAGATCACAGCACAGTCTACTTCCGTCCAGCCCACTCCTACTCCTGCGACCGGTCCAGGCCTTCCTATCTCTCGATACGCCGGCACATACATGAATCTCGCGTTCGGCAATGTCACCTTCTGTTCTCCGGAGTCGACCTCTTCGGCGTGCAAGACCGTCCTCCGGGATTTCCATACTGCTGACCGGAATGTTCCTCCGGCGACGCCAGAATTATACTCCGCCTGGCCGCGGTTCTGGTGCTCGCACTTCCGGTTCGTCCATATTGACGGAGAATCCTTTGGTCTTGTGCCTATCGTCCTCTATCCCGATGGGTACGGCGCAGACAAAACACCATTTGCCAACGCGGTGGCGGGCGGTTATCTCAGCAAATTTCTCGTGGAAAAGGGGGAGGTCGCGGGTTTCGGAGTCTATGCTTCCGTCCAGGAGTCTAAGAGATCGAAGAAAGGTGGAAATGTGAGGGATACGGCGGATGCGTGGTTCGACAAGGTGGCGTAGGCCAGGACCGTAGCTAACTGGGGAGGGGCGAGTTTCACCCTTCATTACTAATTAGAACGCTGTCTGGTGATAATCGTTTCCTATTAATACATATACATTTGGCTTGCAATACACTCCAAGCCCTTCCAAGCACGACTCAAGTACTATTCCTGTCAGAATTGCGATAGGTGCGCCTGAGAATTCTGAATCCGACTCGATAGCCCAGACTCCAGACAAACTGCCGGATTATCGGATACAAAGATTATCTTAACTTTGCCCTGATTAACAACTAACCGTATTTCATTCTTCAGCAGGCCCTCACGTCAACTCAAAGATGCATATGTGACCTCCGAAGACCCTGATGACTCGGGGTTCTCTACCGGTAATCACATCGTCGGCAGCCAGACCCTTTCTCGTCTATTCTGTTTCCACAACAACCTTGCCCTCGACCTCGAGGGCAGTGTTGTCTTTGACGGCGTCAAACGGAGTTTGACGGAACGTCAAGATTTGGCTCATGGTGCATGTCTGTTGTCAAGTTTAACCCAATTGGGTTAAATGCGACTTAAACGCGGGCCGCGATCTCCGGAGGTTCCGAGTGCCCTGATATTAATCGCGATTAACCTGTAATGGCACGCGGGAGGTTCCGTAGTGCCGTGATGACACTTGATATAATTCCGTTAATCTTAATTAATCGCAAATAACGATTAACGGTGCGCGGCCCTTCCCTTTTGCCTTCCCCCTCTCGACCCTCAGTCTCCAATGAGCAACGAAACTCAAGGCAAATCCAAAAATCCTAACTGGGGTGGTGCCCGCCAGGGGGCTGGTCGACCAAAGAAAACTCTCAAAAGAACATTTACGCAGCTACAAAATGCCGACTCGGACAGCCAGCCGGCACCTGTCCCCAGCGGCTCTGGGAGCGCAACTCATAGCTCATTTGAGCCTGCAACTGGCCGCTCTAATGTCATCCAACGCACTGCAAAGAAACTCGCTAGTACAGTTACTGGTTTTTTTGGTTCACGAGCTTCACAGCAGCCAAGCTCCATTGGACCTGCCAGTAATGATTTTATATTTTTTCTGAGTACCACTATTTGCTGACTGGCTTTTTTTAGTCCCGTCCCATCGCACAGAACTGGAAAACACAAATTCAATTGTGCAACTCAATAAAGATCTGGCTGCTGCGGCTGCTTTTGAGGATGAACCTCAAGATCTGAGTGAACACATTTTTTATGAGAGTTTAGGAGACACGGAAGCAGAGAATGATGATTCAGCAAATGCTGAGTGGGCACAAACAGAGACAGAGGAAGCTGAGGTCCAGGCCCTTTCTGCAAACCACCAATGGCTCAAGGCAAACCTGGCTAAGATTATTAAAGAGACTGATGGCCCTGGGAAGCCTAGACCAAATTGCTATAAAAATGGGGAGCTTTGGATCCGCCCCATTGACCCTGTCTTTGCACTTGAACAAGCTGGAACTAGTGGGCTAACACCTGCTGATCTTTACCTTCTACCAATCTTTGTATGGCTGCCATCCTGTTTACCTGGCCATCCAGAGGCATTCAAGTGTGAATGTGGTATGAAACTTATTCGACATGGTGCGCTTCCCATACTTTTTCAGGGACTTCATTCATTTGTTAATATGTAGGATACAATGAAAATCCAATTGCTCGGCGGGTCAGCACTCTTAATGGGCAGGATTATTTCCTCCTGACCAACCGATTTCTATGCCCATTATGCCGAGAAAATGACCGGGGCTGTGGCCACAGCTATCAAGGCAGTGATCCTTGGATCTTGGGTCAGCTACCGGAATTTGTGCAAAAGGCATTCCCTGGTATGTTGTGTGTTTCATTATTTGCATCTTCAATCTCACAATCAGCAGCATGTCTCAGCCCTCGTGGTGCCCTTGACAATGATGAATTAGATGTTATGAAAGCCACCTTCTCTGGACGCTTTGGTGCAGATCCGTTCTCGAAAATGGTGCGAGAACTCAAAGTGCTTCACCATGATCGCTTGGAGACTATGTATTATTGTGCGGCATCCCACCATGGCTTTCGTGGTCCTGAACAGGTTCCGCGGTTTTCAATGTTTGATGATCCCCAGGGCTATGCAAGACATGCACCTTCCACTCGATATTTCAAGTCAATGTTTACTGCTTGGTTTTCGGCACACCGGATTCTCATGGATCGAGTCATGTCATCAGAGTCTGCCACTATTATCAAAGCTGATCATACATACAAGGTATTATTCATTCATATTCTTCAGAGTCTGACAGCTGATATCTCACAGACCATTGATCACCAAAGCTGTCTACCTGGTGGTGAACCTATCAATTCAGCCATGTACTCAATTGTCAATTCAGATGAAGTAGTTCAAGCCTATGCATTCACACTCACCCAAAGCTTCCCGCCACTGCGTGAGGTTTATGAGCGCATGCAAGCTGAGCTCCAGCGACATGGACACCCACCCACTCGCTTACTTTACACAGATAATCCGAGAAGTCGGCTGTTATCTCTTTATATTATGCAGCTACTAATACCATTCTACAGGTGAACGAAACTTCCACGAGAGTGTGAATTCATCTCTTTGCAAGAATGTGCAGCATATTGTCCTTGATCCTTTCCGTGACCTTCCACCCTTCAAAACTTCTGATATGCCAACTGTTTATTTCAGTTCACAAGCACTTATAGACTCAGCATGTGATGAAATACTTGAAGCTCTAGCATCATCCCCTCTTACAGAGCCAATTGTTAACACACAGATTAGACAGAGAAATAAACCACCGAAACTTCCCCGATCAGCGAAATTTACATGCTCGAGCGTAACAATTGCTTCTCAGAATATAAATGGGAGAGACAAGAATAAGTCGATCACCAGTGCAGGGCATAAATTCACCTACATGAAGAGGATGATGGATGAAAAGCGAATAGGCATTCTTGCCTTACAAGAAACACATATGAATGATATTGCTGCCAGTCAGTTCGAAAATATCTACAGGAAATGGTTCAAACTTTTCAACTCGGGACACCCAATCAAACCAGATTCTACAGCAGGAGTTAGCTTCGTACTGAACAAAAAATATGTGGACACCGAAAATACGAAGGAATATGTTCTGATTCAGGGTCATGCAATTCTCCTTGTTATTCCTTCACATAGGGGAGAGTCAATAAACATCTTGAATATATATGCCCCAAATACAGCTCATGAACGAGAAAGGATGTGGGCAAAGCTATGGTATTGCTACCTTAATAATGCAAATCTCCCGCTTCCAACTGAAGTACTCGGTGACTGGAATTTCATCGAAGATGTTAAAGATCGGACTTCGAACAAAGAAGAGGTGATTCCTCTGAGCTTCTCATGCCTAAAGGCCCTCTTCCACATGGTCGACGGTTGGCGTACAACTTTTCCTGACACGATCGAATACACGTGTTTCCAGGAGCGCGCAAACAGAGTCACGAATGAAGTGAATGTATCTGGCTCACGCCTTGACCGGATCTACGTACCGGTGAGCCGTTTCAAACGATATCGGAACTGGGCAATTGAGTCCAGTTTAATTACAAGCGACCACGACTTGATTTCCGTCCAGTTGACAAACCGACCTGCTGAGCAACATGGCCCAGGAATCTGGAATCTACCTCTATATCTCCTCAAAACCCCTAAATTTACGAAATATCTACGCTCTCGACTTCAAAAGCTCACAGAAGATCGGGAAGAGCTTGACCATTCAGGACGAGACGAAAATATTAATCCACAGATTTTATGGCAAACTTTTAAGGACGACCTTGTTGCTGAAGGGAAGAAGTGCTCGCGGCTAGTCACCGAACGATCAAAGAACATTCGCACCTGGACAGCCCAAAAACACCTCATTATTAATGACTCAGAAATGCCTACCGTAGAAAAATACCTCGCAATACTACATGTAGAAGAAAAAATTGAGAATTATCTCAAAGACGAAGCTGACCGAGTGAAGGCTCAGTCAGAGGTTCAATACGACATTGAAGGGGAGAGCTTGAAAACGAGCCATTGGACACGGTCCACAAAGGACTACCATCTGCGGAGCACCATAAACGAATTTAGAACTTCGGACAATACTTCCTCAGTGCCCGGGTTTGAAACTCGACCTAAAAGAATGGCGGAGATGGCCCGTGAGTACCATGAAACTGCTCAACATATTGATGTATCAGACGATGACTACGGCCGACTATTATGCACAGAAGAAGTGCTTGAGAAATGTGATGCAAAATTGTCTCAGCAGGCATACAATGAGATGGACAAATATTTGACCGAGGACGAGATACGAACTGCACTTAGGCTCTGTAAC